>CM031954.1:17869903-18314903 GCA_018749465.1 Paracanthobrama guichenoti
AACAAAGCAATTTGGAGTATTAATATAAAATGACAAACTCAAATATGCAAATACCAGATCTCAATCACAACAGATCTTAAACAGTGCATCATATCAGAATTTGAAATTCCAACTATCCATTTTATAAAGAAAGCTACAGTCCAGGTCTCAGTGGTTTAAACTTTCAGTTTAAATTTTAATGTGAGTGTTCACATTCATTATATTTACATTATAGAGAGGCAAACATGCCAAAATCATGCAAAAAAAAAAAAAAAAAAAAAAAAAATCAAACAATTCAAACAGGAAATACATTTTAACTCAAAACATGCAATAAAAAAGCATGTAGTATATGGTTACATTCACAAAACATAAATATCAAAATTTTTTGCTTAGAAGATTTGCAAAAAAGTAGACCTCTTAGCTCTACTTCAAAGTATGCAGATTTTTACAAATTCAACATTGAACCAAAAAAAAACAAAAACAACAACAATTATGACATTTCTGTAACATTTTCTGCTCTCCCTAGGATCGTTTCTGCCATCTTGGGCAGGAAGGACTCTAGAAAATGGAAGAAGTCTTGAAAGACGCCTGCAGAATCATGGCTGGGGTGAAAATGGAGGACAACCTTGGTGCTTTCATTCCCGCCGACAACTTCTGCATCCACTTTGAACTCCAAAAAATCTTGAAGTTTCTCCTCTTTCTCCACAATACTCTGTGTCACCCTGCTTTCAATGTCAATGCAGCCTCCTTCAGGTTTGGATGTCTCATCACTAGTCTTCAAGAGATCTCTCCGCACTTTCCGTCGGCCTGCCCAAACGTGGTTCCTTTGAGTCCAAGTCCAGTGGACCGGCTCTGGGTGCTCCATATCAACATCTAGTCTCGGTCTTTTAGCTTGTATTATAGTGGAGGTTGATGGACCCTCCTCCGTTATAAGAGGCCTCTTCTTACCAGCTTCACTTTTGGCTTGAGGACTAGTATCGTCTATATTCTGGTTATTATTCATCTCCATTTCATTTCCATCTTTGTCGGCTCCGTCCAGACTTTGACAAAGGTCTGCAGTTTGAGTCTCCTCTGAGGGTGAACATTTTAAAATTTCTTGAAACACCATCTGCACAGCAGAGCAGACCTTTGCAAACCAAAGACCCCTAAAACCCTTCCCAGCTTTTGCCAGTTGGGCACGCAAGGTTTCTGGAAGAACGGCTGTCTTGAAAGGAATGCTGACCTCCATAATCTTCTCAGTCTCGACCTTTAAACGGGGTCCCGCTTCACTTGGCGGTGCAAAGAGCCGCACGAGGCCCCAGGATTTGCCCTTGGCTGATTTGCGCTGGTACTGCAAACTGCGGCAGTACTTCTCGGCCTCGCAGCATTCTCTCTTGAAGTTCTTTTGCGTTCGTTCGTTAAGGTTCCCGGCCACATTGTGGTTTAGCTCAAATGGATCCAGGACATTCATAGGGCCCAGTTTAGGGGCCGAAGAGCGTTTCGGTTTGGGACTAGAGGCCTCTGCAGCGTTTACCGCTTCCTTGTCACTTTGAAGGAAGTCTGTAATAGGCAGGACATGGCCATCTCGCAGAGACACCACTGATGCAGGGAAATCAAAATTTGAGTAAAAGGTGAAGAATCCAAAAAGCAAAGTGCCTGAGAGAAAGAAGATAGGAAAAGTTATAGGGAGAATAACACTTGTCCATGGACAGCACGTGTGACATAATTTACATCATATGTACAGTCTACTGATGCCTGTACAAACAGTAGCACACTCAAAAACAAAGTTTCATCTGGTAGTGCGCAAAAAGACTGGGCAATATGTAAAACGTTATCAATATTTGTCTTAAAAATATCTGATTATACTGGATGATTAAGGAGAACTATTGAAGAAATTTTTTGATTAATAGACATTCTTATAGTGATTAAAACAATAATAAATGCACGTTAAATAGTGTTTTTTTTTTCATGACTAAGACAATGACGAGGCAACACCAACGTCGATAAATGTGGCTATAATCAACATGCAATATCCTTGATGAAATAAGACTGAGACTAACATGTAGTTAAAAATAAAAATTTGACCAAATTACTCTTTGTAGAAAAAAAAAAACAGACAACAAAACATTACACTGTTTTTCAAGCTGCTACAAGCTTTCATGCTTGCAGTTGCCAGATTTCAAGAATTTAAATCCCCAATCAGAGCTTTTCTGTTAAAAGAACATGTTTAATACCCAATGTTTTACTTAATCTTTGCAATCTGGTAACCATATGCACACTCTCTCTACTCTGCGGAAAAAGTGCAGATGATCTGAAAACACCAGACGTTCTGCTTAAATGAAAGTGTCATTCAGTCGGTCAGTCATGAGCCGCTTGCGATGTTTGCTAAATCTGCCATTGTGATGAACTGTAATAAATCCAAACAGGATCTCTCGACTATTTGTGATTGAGTTTGCTGAATAACTGCACTTACTCAACCTCTGTAGGCTGAGCTCACCTTGTCTGCCTTTGTCCACCCAATCAGAATTTAGGCACAGATCGTGTTAATCTGATTTTTACGATTTGGGCATTGATTAAAAACTATCTAAGGCGGGCTGTGTGTTGACACATTTGATGAAGTGCTGTAGAATGCCCCAACCAATCAAAAAAAATAACACCAGAGTTTTTCTTTTATAGCTGGACGGAGCATGGACATAATATAAGTGTATAAAAAGCATATGCATAGTTAAGTTGAAAACTTACTGTTAAACTGAATGCAAAAGATAAACTGTGTGCTTAATTATCACTGAAATAAGAATGCACTGTTTATCTTTAGATCAGTTACGGGCAACTGTCCAACACATCCGTCTAGCACGTGTTTACACTGAAAAACAATGAAAAGCAGTGCCGTAGAATGGAAAAATGCAGTTGTGTTCGTTACTATAGCAACAGTAGGCTTCCATGGCGTTTCTTTCCAAATTGTCACTGAACAGTAGAAAAGTAAAAGTAATGATAAAAACTCTCATATCATGGAGAGCTGTGATATAAAATGTTTGGTATAAATAAACAAATTGTGTGTGTGTGAGCTATTTATATAGCACATTTCCTATGTACTACTGTACATCCAAAGCCCTTTACAATCATGCCAGGGGTCTCTCCTCAACCACCACTAATGAGCAGCATCTAGTTGGATGATGCAATGGCAGCCACAGCACAACAGCATCAGTGCGTTCACTACACACTAGCTATAGAGTGAGTGATTGAGCCAATTCAGTTAATGGGGATTATTAGGAGGCCATGACTGATAAGGGTCAATGGAGGGAATGTGGCCAGGACACCGGATTTACACCCCTACTCTTTTACAAGACGCGGTTTAATGACCACAGCGAGTCAGGACCTCGGTTTAACATCTCATCCGAAGGACATGTGTTACAGTATAATGTCCCTGTCACTATACTGGGGCATTAGGACCCACAGGATGAGCACCCCCTGCTGGCCTCACTAA
Organism: Paracanthobrama guichenoti; assembly: GCA_018749465.1. Lineage (NCBI taxonomy): Eukaryota > Metazoa > Chordata > Actinopteri > Cypriniformes > Gobionidae > Paracanthobrama > Paracanthobrama guichenoti. The sequence continues at coordinate 17,873,346 of CM031954.1, forward strand.
CACCTCTACCAGCAGCAACCTAGTTTTCCCAACCTAGTTTTCCCAGGAGGTCTCCCATTAAGCTACTGACCAGCCTGCTTAGCTTCAGTGTGTAACTAGTCTTGGGCTACCGGCTGATATGGCTGTGGCAAAGATAGATTATACATCTATCTATATCTGTCTGTCCAGCGTATAATTTAAGTGTATTATAAGCCCACCCAGAATATCTGCCAGCTCACCCTTTTTATAGCTGCCAAGAACCGGGCCTGATTACTAGGAAAGTAATCTAGGAAAGTAATTTCTTGTTTTACCAGTATATGATAAATAGCCTATAATAAAACATGAAACTAGATAAACCATGTGTATGAGTTGACATTCTCTTGATTTGTGCTTATAGGTGAAAGTGCAATAATTCCGATGAAATATAAAAATACTTTCTCAAATTACAACAATCACTGTGATTATAATTTGAGCAAAATAATTAGGATTATCAATTTAACACTTATGCAGCATGATGAAAATTTGACAAGTTGACAAAACTAGAATAAAATGCACATAAATTTAGTCAACAATGGTTGACTAAATATGATACAAAACTAAAAGTATATTTAACAGAACTAAGACTACATTTAAAAATAGCTGAGAAATTAACACTAAATGTTGAATGCACATAGCAATGCATCTTGATTTTTTTTTCATAAGGTTGATTTTCATCTCTCATTTTCTTATCACCTGAGTTAGACACTTCGCTATACGCCTAAATTCAACCTGTTCATCATATAAAGCAAATGAGTCTCTCAACCTGCTCAATTTATATGGATTAGTTTTATGATCTCTTTATGAACTTTCTGAAGCATCAAAGTGGTTGTTTAGCTGTTAATGGGGGGACAGAAAGCGCTCCGATTTTTCTCAGTTTTTCCATTCTTTCGTTCATTTTTCTGATACTGTCAATAATTGTGTTAACTGACACATGCAAGATATCATAGAAAATATCGTCATATCGCTCCTAGTGCACTGTTCACAGTAAACGCAGCATACTTTGAAAGGCAAAGGCAAAATTGAGTATAGCTGGGCATTACCAAGGGACCTCATAAGTGACTTAACTGAAATACTGTTCATGGGAAGGAACTCCATTCTTATTCCACGGTCACCAACACAATTATCATTCACATGAAGAACATGAGAGACTTGACTAATGCAATTTGATTCACTTGCAACCATTTAGTAGTCCAATAATCACAATTTCATTCTCACAATATTGTGTGAAATAACCATTTACAATTACTGAACAACATTTTTCTTATAACATTAGATTTCTATGAATATTTTCAGTATTGAATGAAAACTAGCCCACGTTGGCCCCTGCTGGTAGATATTGTAACTACACCATTACGCTGCATATACACTCACCTAAAGGATTATTAGGAACACCTGTTCAATTTCTCATTAATGCAATTATCTAATCAACCAATCACATGGCAGTTGCTTCAATGCATTTAGGGGTGTGGTCCTGGTCAAGACAATCTCCTGAACTCCAAACTGAATGTCAGAATGGGAAAGAAAGGTGATTTAAGCAATTTTGAGTGTGGCATGGTTGTTGGTACCAGACGGGCCGGTCTGAGTATTTCACAAAGAATGGTGTGAAAAGGGAAAAACGTCCAGTATGCGGCAGTCCTGTGGGCGAAAATGCCTTGTTGATGCTAGAGGTCAGAAGAGAATGGGCCGACTGATTCAAGCTGATAGAAGAGCAACTTTGACTGAAATAATCACTCGTTACAACCGAGGTATGCAGCAAAGCATTTGTGAAGCCACAACACGCACAACCTTGAGGCGGATGGGCTACAACAGCAGAAGACCCCACCGGGTACCACTCATCTCCACTACAAATAGGAAAAAGAAAGAGGCTACAATTTGCACGAGCTCACCAAAATTGGACAGTTGAAGACTGGAAAAATGTTGCCTGGTCTGATGAGTCTCGATTTCTGTTGAGACATTCAGATGGTAGAGTCAGAATTTAACGTAAACAGAATGAGAACATGGATCCATCATGCCTTGTTACCACTGTGCAGGCTGGTGGTGGTGGTGGTGTAATGGTGTGGGGGATGTTTTCTTGGCACACTTTAGGCCCCTTAGTGCCAATTGGGCATCGTTTAAATGCCACGGCCTACCTGAGCATTGTTTCTGACCATGTCCATCCCTTTATGACCACCATGTGCCCATTCTCTGATGGCTACTTCCAGCAGGATAATGCACCATGTCACAAAGCTTGAATCATTTCAAATTGGTTTCTTGAACATGACAATGAGTTCACTGTACTAAAATGGCCCCCACAGTCACCAGATCTCAACCCAATAGAGCATCTTTGGGATGTGGTGGAACAGAGACTTTGTGCCCTGGATGTGCATCCCACAAATCTCCATCAACTGCAAGATACTATCCTATCAATATGGGCCAACATTTCTAAAGAATGCTTTCAGCACCTTGTTGAATCAATGCCACGTAGAATTAAGGCAGTTCTGAAGGCGAAAGGGGGTCAAACACAGTATTAGTATGGTGTTCCTAATAATCCTTTAGGTGTGTGTATAATGGATGTAAACAATGTTCAGCATGTTCCTTATTGTTTCAAAAACAGCTTTGCATTCTGACAAAATAAAACAGTTATTAAGGAACAAATAAAAAAGACTTCATATTCTGGTAGATAAATTATATTACTTTATAAGTAATATCCAGGTCGTGTTCTGCGGTCCTGTGCTGATCAGCTCGCCGGGTTGTTTACATCTATCTTTAATGAGTCCCTCGCTACATCTGTGGTCCCCACCTCCTTCAAAAAATCCACCATCATCCCTGTCCCTAAGAACAGTAAACCCTCTTGCCTAAATGACTATCGTCCAGTGGCTCTCACGTCTATAGTCATGAAGGTCTTTGAGAGACTCATTAAAAACACCATTTGCGACTTCATTCCTGGCACTTTGGACCCTCTTCAGTTTGCCTATCGTCCCAATAGATCGACTGAAGATGCCATCTCTCATGTCCTCCACTCCTCCCTCACTCACATCGACAGCAAAAGTGGGAACTACGTAAGGCTGCTATTTATTGACTATAGCTCAGCCTTTAACACCATAGTTCCCATCAAGCTAACCTCCAAACTCCTGGATCTCGGCCTGAATCCTTCTCTCTGCCACTGGATTGAGGACTTCCTCACTGGCAGGCCTCAGGTGGTGAGAGTAGGCCAGTCCACCTCCTCCTCCATCACCCTGAGTGTGGGGAGCTCCACAGGGCTGTGTCCTGGAGTCCCCTGCTCTACTCTCTCTACACACATGACTGTTTGTCCACACACAGCTCCACCTCTATCATCAAATTTGCTGATGATACTGTTGTCCTGGGCCTCATTTCCAACAACAATGAGACGGCATACTTGGGCGAGGTGGAGCATCTAACATCATGGTGCCAGGACAACTGTCTCTCTCTGAATGTTGGCAAGACCAAAGAAATGATTGTGGACTTCAGGAAGAGACAGCAACGGACATACTCCCCCCTCATGATCAGCGGGTCACCAGTAGAGAGAGTGAGCAGCTTCAAGTACCTGGGAGTAAACATCTCCGAGGACCTGACCTGGACTGCTCACTTTCAGACACAGGTGAAAAAAGCCAGGCAAAGACTGTACCACCTGCGCCAGCTGAGGAAATTCAGGGTTTCACCAGCTATCCTGAAAACTTTCTATTTAGGGGCGATAGAAAGTGTTTTAACTCAGTGCATCACAGCGTGGTATGGGAACAGGACCAGTCATGACCGCAAAGCCCTGCAAAGAGTCGTGCGCTTATCCGAGCGTATCTTAGGGTCTACACCAAACGCTGCAAAGGTAGAGCTACCAAGATCATCAAGGACTCTAATCACCCTGCAAACCCTCATTTCACGCTGCTGCCATCTGGTAAGCGCTTCCAAAGCCTGATGGCCAAAACTGAGAGACTCAGGAGGAGCTTGACCATCACGTGACTTCACTTCAGGATAAACATCAATACACTGTCATTGCACTGCACTTTCTGTTCTCGTTGTTACTGTGTAACAACCTGTTATAAACCTGTTTGCACATTATACTCTTTATACATTTGTTAACCACATATTTATAAGTCTACAGTTTACTCACTGCACAGTCAATTATTTTATTCCACTTTATCCTTATTTTTTACCTTTTTTTCTCTTGACTTGATTATTTATAATTCTACAGATATATATATATATATATATATATATATATATATATATATATATATATATATATATATATATACTTATATATATATTATCCTATTTCTATATAATTTCCTCCTTATAATTTTTTGTGTTTTTAACTGTGAATTTGCACTGTCCATGGAGCGGACCTGTTTACATTTCACTGCCGGTTGTATATTCTGTATATAACTGTGTATGTGACAAATAAAACTCTTGAATCAGTTATAAAAACTAATTGAGTACAGCAGGGTGGGTCAGCATTAGCCAAACAATTATCATTTAGATAAATGGCAATAAGACAATCCCAGAGGAAATAAGGAAACATTTCCCTATTTAAGGACAGAAATAGGACATATACGGAAATATGAAAATAACAGAAAAATGTCCCTATTTATTGGGGATTGCATTTCGCATAGAGAATACATGCAGTGCTGCCTTTGTTCACAATTACAATAAAGCTTATTAAAATAATAGTGTATTGAAATACAGTTGACAACCAGTTGACAAAACATTTTAAATATCAGATTATTAACAAGAAAATGTAAATGAAAGAAGTATCCAACTCTGTATCTCTGTATCCTAACTGTAAGTTGCAATATTAAATGAAAAATGTAAACCTCTATGGACTACAATGTGTGTGTCTCAAAAATCCACTTCAGCATGACTTTTAATATGTAAAACTCCTTTGGCTGCGCAAGACGAGAACAGTAACCAGACAGAATGCTGGTTAAAAGATAGTTCACCCAAAAATTACAATTCTGACCATTTACCCTCATGTAGTTCCAAACTTTATGACTGTGTTATGTGGAACATAAAATATTTTGAAGAATGTTGGTAACCAAACAGTTTCCATTGACCAAAAAAATGCAAGTCAACGGGAACCGAACATTTTTCAAAATATTCTTTTTTTATGTTCAGCAGAAGAAAGAAATGCATACAGGTTTGGAATAACATGAGGGTGAGGGTTTTTCATTTTCATCAAAAAAATTAAACAGGTTAACATGTACATGGGCATGCATTTTGTCACCTTAACTTGCATAACTGGTTTAGGAACGTTCATGTAAACACTCACTGATAGGTCAACTGAAACAAGCTAAAAGCATGTGTGGTACTTACAGAGATCTTCAGTGTTTTTGCTGGGTGGTACACTAAAGGGCTGACTAGGAAATGTACAATCCCAATCCTCAATAACACACTCTTCTTCCTCACCTACACAAACAAAAAACATTATTAATAGAGCTGTGGCATATAATTTTTTTTACGATGCATCGTGATGCTGATGTGAACGATTCTGCACTGATGCATAAAAACAAAAGAATCTTTGAAAAAATATACATTAAATGGGCCTATAATACAGTTAAACGCAATAAGCCACGAAAAAGATCTCAATGCGTTACTCGCACCCAAAGTGTGCACAAGTCCTGAACGCAGTTCTCTTTAGTGGCGTATTGCGCTTGAACTGTCAGATACACACAGAATTTTCTAAATATCTGTCTAGACAAGAATTCATATAAACATTGTTGGTTGTGTCTTAAGTGAACGTAAACAGTTGAACATTATATTAGCTCCGTGCATTAGTTATTAATATAACAGACCTGCTGCTGTCTGTGTCAATGTTAATCAAGCAACAAAAGAAAACAGGGATCACTTACTGCTCTTGACTAAACTTTGTAGCTTTAATAATAATCAATGTGTGTAATTAATACACAAAAGACTATGCAGTGATTATTCTTACATTTTATTATTCAATTTCTGTATTTCTTGACAGCTTTTTAACAGATGTTAAATTGTAAAAAAAAAAAAAAAAAAGTAAAGCACTGTTAATTTAGTTAGTTTCTTTCTATATTGCATTTGCTCTACTGTTATTTGCATCTTTTCTTATTTTTAATAATGATAAAATAACTATTAATTAATAATATAATTATTATTAATAAAAGAACTGGAGGAAAAGATACATTGTGATGCATTAAGAATCGTTATCCTCTAAATCATAATCAAATCAAATAATGAGGCAAGAGAAGATTCACACCTCTGATTAATAATACATCTCATACGCTCATGACAGATACGGTTTAGTCTGGCTTCCTACCGGTTCTGAATTTAATATTTCTTTGAAAAACGAAAATATGTATTAAGTAGTTCTGAAACACGTTTAATCGCAATTAATCGCATCCAAAATAAAAGTTTATGTTTACACAATATGTGTGTGTACGATGTATAATTATTATGTATATATAAATACACATATGTGTATATATATTTATGAAAAATTTATTACGTATGTATATGTATTATATATATATATATATATATATATATATATATAAATATATACACACACAGTATACACATGAAATTATTTCTTAAATATATACATGTATGTGTGTGTAATCAAATATACATAATTATACACAGTACAAACACATACATTGTGTAAACATTAACTTTTATTTTGGATGCGATTAATCACGATTAATCGTTTGACAGCACTAGTATTAAGTAATAAAATACAGATAAAACAACTGATTAAGAAAGTTAAATGAACAGAAGTCCTGGTAACGCACAGGCCATGTTCTTGAGCTGATTCACAGAGGGAAGCACAAGAGGGTCTCGATTCTGAAGGTAGAAGATCACCAGCAGTGTAAGAGCGTAGTTGTTCAACAACGGTCCAGGGCCAGACATGTTCCCTATAACATTAGAAATGTACAAGGTTTAACTCGGAAAACTAGCAAGCAAATTGCACAAAAACTGTCAAAAGCTATATTTCCACCCAACTATTTTTATGTGCATTTTGGAATATTACACATAAATACTAAATGTGCATAAAACACTTGTGCTCTCAATGGAGTCGGATAAACGTTTTATTCGAAAATGATAAGAAAATTATTTATAAGAAAATATAAACTACGATGGAAACATTTACCGAATAAATTCCTCGGCACACATCAAAAAAGACGTGACTTTACGATGGAACGGCATAACTAGCAGCAGACCAATCATGTTGCACAGCATCTGAAATTCTGTTTTGGTCATTCTAAAATGCCTGAGCAAAGCCTGTCATCAAAGTGGTTTAGTATAAATACCTTCCAGAACTGTCTTACACGACTGTGTTCCCAAACAGCAGGCATCTGCCTCTGAAAGCAAGATAACGATTGCAATTTGGCTGCACGCTCAGAGGTGCAGGTAATGTATGTGAAAATTATTATATACAGTGGCTTCTCCTACTTAATGATATTTAGCGCCAGTTTATCAGGAAGTGGTACGGAATAAACGGTGCTTTATTAGCAAATGTTTTATGCAATATTCCAATTTTGCGCACAAGTTAAATTCGCAACTTTGGATGGAAACATAGCTAGTAAATGTCCAGGTCATACAGCACATCACCTCAAAATGAAAAGAAAAAAGTAGTTATATTTTGTATAAAATTTTTAAAAATTCATTAAAAGACATTTTGATATTATTATCGCTAATTTTTATCCCCTGCCTCAACTGTCTCATTCTCATTACTGTAATTTAAATATTTTTAAAATGTAAAGTATATGTCTGAATTTCTGAATTATTTTACACAGATTTTAATTTTTAAAAAATATTTAAAAAAAAACGAGACAAAAGGAAAACAAGTGTCATTTTACAGTATTGAGAATTAATATTTTGCACTGAAAATTTATGTTATTACCACTAATATGCTGTAACAATGAAAACAAACTTAACAGCCCTAAAAATATGCACTTGTGTACGGCAAAATATTTAATTAGAGAATGTACCTTTTTATAGACAATTAATTATCATATAAAACTATATTACCTGCTAGTTGTTTCTGCTTAGCCCATAATCGGATGGTGTAGACTAAGGGTCGCAGTCTGGAATCGATGCCTGAACACAGCTGCAGAAATCGAGTGTTTCTTACTGCCAATCTGGTGCAAAAAGGGAAGACATTATAGACAAAGACGTCACAAACCTGAAGTATACTACTGTCCAATCGGTACTACATTCAATGTTGTTCTTTTTGCAAAATGGCCAAAAATAACTGTTTTCAACCTATTGTTGATTGTGATGTCTCCTTGGAGGTTGAGCTCTCGATGAGTGAATTTGACCACAGGAAGTCGGGCAGTGCTGAGCGTCTGTACTTTGTGCACACCTGGAACGCACTTCCTCAAAATGGCTGCGAGAAGCTCCAAAATTTCAGCAGGAGTGGCAGTGGACAGGTCAATGTCAGACAAAATGGAGTCTTCAGAATGGCAATCCTCAGACTGATTTTCTCCTGTCTGTTGAAATGGGTGGTTTTAGACATTTTACAGATAGATATAAATGGATTTATTATGTGATGTCTGAGTTCATAGATGTCCAGTATTAGTGGTGCCAACACACCGCTCCAGAAGACTTTGCACGAGCTTGAAATGCTTTGGTGTTCTCAAGGTCGAGGAACAGATCAAGGTCACAGGAGTGAATCCCAAACGTGTTCACAGAGGAGCCAAAGGGCACAATCTGGCAATCTATAACACATGACACAAAGACTTAGCAAAGTCATATTTTAATTTTAAAACCCCAATATTTTCCTGAGATGTTGAGTTATGACAGACAATTCAAAAATTTGTCAGATATAAATAATTACAAAATGCGTCTTATTTTGCACTCTTGATATTTTAGTGCGTCACCCCTTCATTGCTGTGCACTTTTTTTCTGCATCATGGCTGATTTGTGGTTTGTACCACCAAAAGATTTGTGTGACTATTTTTTCCCCCGACCCTTTAACATAACCGAATAATCGCTATGATTTTTTTTGTGTGTTCAAATAGCTAATGCGCCAAAAGTCACCAAGTGTCATCCCATTCTGATGAAGCAAAAAAAAAAATTCTTTCAAAACGTAAAATGTTTCAGCCATTTTTAAAGTCCAAGGAGAGGCAGCTGTCATTGTGAAACTTCCAAACATTAGGCATCTCTGAATGTGCCCTTTACAGGACATCCAGACCGTGACATGTATGGTGTCAGAGAAATTGATTAAAATATAATGTCCACTACAGAGGACAAAAATCTATTCCTGGGTCCCAGGAGGATATATTTTGATATGAACGGAGATATGATCACTTTGTAGCTGGACTTTGAAGTGGACACAAACCTCTTTGGTGCATTACTGTTATAAATTACAATTGTACTTCAAAATAAAATGTTAATTTTCACAGTTATAATACGAACATTTGCGTCTTATTCTTCGCTTTCAAACCCTCAAGCTTATAACACTTAAAATACAAGCTTTTGTTTTGCAGAATATTAAAATAAATGCTGTGAACTTCTGTTCATAAACATTTTGGAAATTATACAAAAGTGAATGTAAATAGAGTGAACCTGCCACTGCATTTCCAAATTCATGTTAAACTCACAGATTTCTCTGCATTTGATTTAATTATTAGCTGTTCATAAACTAACGAACCCCCATTAGGAAACGCAGGTCTAGGGATAAGGATGCAATGATGGAAATCTGGTTAAAGTTTGAGTTAATTGTAGACCTGGAAAAAACTCTGTGAAGACTTCCTGGAGCAGCTGAACTAGGAGATCTCTCACTTTCTTCTCATTGTCTGTCAGCTCAAAACTCTCCACCACCTTCTGAATCTGCTCGCTTACCTTTTACACACAAAAAGACAATAAATGTAAAAATGCTTTAAAACAAGAAAGCGGTGTGTGAATGCGGAATGCTCTCTTACAGATGTAGCCTTGCAGATCTCATAGTTGAGTTTGTCCAGGCTGATCTGGGTGTTTTTGGGTTTCCCTCTGCTGGCCAGTTTGAACTCTTTCCGCTCTCTCGGCTTGACACGGAGCTGGAGTCCATTGAGCTGATGCTCTAGTTGTGCCAGAGCTGTCTGAGCGTTCTGCGGCTCGGAGAACTCAACTATAGCATACACACCCTACACAGAACAACAACTCTCACAATTAACTCAAATGATTCATATAAAGCCTACTGCATCATAATTGATGCACAGATTTCTAAGGCCTCTAAATTATCAATCAACATGATCAAAACAAAGCTGAAAACCCTGTTGTAAACAACCTACTAGATACCTTCTGTCATCTGATTGATAGATACATTTTTAGAAAGCAAAAGGCCTTTTAGTATCATTCTAAAAACGCCCCCCCTTTGGGTCATGTTACACGTGTCTTTTTAATGTGAAATCATTACTGATGTTTGATAGTAATATTTCAAGATGAACCTATTATTAGGTTTACTTGATTATCCTTACATTTAAAATGTGAGACTTTTAAAGAATTTTAATTTGTTCAGCTCTCAATCATCATTGTATTATATATGTTTTGCCCCAACAATGAAAACTAGAGATTCAATCATAAAACTAATCTTGTAAATATCACATAATATTGGGAGATATAGACTGACAGCTGATATTAATATCCATTTTATGTAAGTAGTCTGCTTCTATACTGATATAAAGATCTCATCGACTTACATTTTAAATATGAGCAACTGCAACAAATTGCATATTTTTGCTCAGTTTGAACCTTTAAAATAGTTTTCTACCTCCTCAAATATGAGCTCAGTATTATCCTATATCATACTATATGAGCCATAAAAGCCTGATCTATCAAATATGATACTCAACAACAAAAAAAACAAATATGTGACCCTGGACCACAAAACCAGTCATAAGTCTTACGGGTATATTTGTGGCCAACAATACATTGTATGGGTCAAAATTATCCATTTTTCTTTTATGCCAAAAATCATTAGGATATTAAGTAAAGATTATGTTCCATGAAGATATTTTGTAAATTTCCTACCGTAAATGTATCAAAATGTATTACTAGTATTTAGTATTTAATATTATTACCAGATTTTCAAAGAGTTGCATCTCGGCCAAATATTGTCCTATCCTAACAAACCATACATCAATGGAAAGCTTATTTATTCAGCTTTCGTGTTTCTTTTTCTTTTTATGTACCCTTATGACTGGTTTGTGGACCAGGGTCACAAATATGCAAAGATTTGGGTTCAATAAACTATTCCGTTTAAGTAAATAAATAAATATACTTTTTCTGATTATTATTTTATATCAGCCTTTACCAAGTTAAAACCATAGCAACTTTTTAAAATGTTTTATGAGATGCTTTTAAATCCCCAAGTCTCTATGATAATCTGCTCTCTAAATATGGTTCCTTACTTCAATGTAAAGTATGTAGATAGGTGTCATTTGAGGGCTTGTTTAAATAATTAAGCCCAAGTATAAGCAACAGTAACAGTGATGCTTTCCTTAGTAAACACCACTGATAATTGGATAACATTAACCACACATTTCCTGAATTAGAATCCCATTTCCAGAAAAGACTTTGTAAAATGCAATAAAAATATAAAGAAAAAGTTATTGTGATTTGTTAACTCTCTTGAAACTTTGTTTAACTGACAAAAGTACACAGAAAATATTTTCAATGTTTTCACTGAGCAACTTTACTGTATTTTGTAAATATAAACAAATTTAGATTTTGATGGCTGCAACACACTTCACAGAAGTTGGGACAGAAGCAAAATAAAAGTGAAAAGATTATAGAATATCCAATTTAAACCGTTTAATGTTACTTTTGTGGTAATGTCTGAAGTTCTACCATGGACTCTGTAACATTTTTTGTGGAAAAAATGCCTTGGATACCTTGTTTCAAGCCATTCTAGTGTGGTACAGAAAGCCTGCAAGAAGACTCCGCTCGATTTGCGCCAGTTCTCATTAATATTCAACAAGCTAAGCTGCTTGACTCTGATTGGCTAACAGCTAGCCAATGAGAGCCTGGCTATCAGCATCCTTCACCCAGCGCAACAAGTAGAGCAGAAATGGCTTCTTCAGGTATATTGCCATTATGACCCTGAATCTGAAGAGGAGACAGAAGCACCGCAACCATCTTTCACACATAATATTGTGAAAAGATTCAGGGAATCCAGAGAAATCTCAGTCTGTGTAGGGCGAGGCAGGAAACCTGTGTTGAATGTGCGTGACCTACGAACCCTCAGATGGCACTGCATGAGAAACATCATGCTACTGTGTTAAATACAGCCACATGGGCTTGGGAGTACAGATATTTGCTTGGGAGCAAATATCTGTCATGGTACGGGGGCGCATCAGTGCAAACGGCATGGGTGACTTGCATGTGTGTGAAGGTGCCATTGATGTGGAGGCATATATTGGGACTGTACAGAGACTTATACTGACATCAAGATGACATCTTTCCTGAGAAACAAGACAATGCCAGGCCTCATTCTGCACATGCTAAAACCAAGCAGATTCTTAGACACTCTACACCGTAGAAGGGTTGTGCTTGACTGGTCTGCCTGCAGTCCAGATCATTCTCTTACTGAAAATGTATGGCCATCATGAAAAGGAAAATCAGACAAGAGCAGCTGTCTCGTATCAGATGGGATCGGCAACAATTCCACTTGCAAAACTGCAACAATTAGTATCCTCAATTGACAAACACTTAAAACGTGTAATTAAAGGGAAAGGTGATGTGACAGTGGTAAACATGCCTCTGTCCCAACTTTATTGGAGCGTGTTGCAATCATCAAAATCAATATTTGTTTAGATTAAAAAAAAATAATACAATTAAGTTGGCCAGTGGAAATCTTTTCTTTATACTTTCGTTGATTAAATAAAGGTTAAAGAGAAATAACAACTCACAAATGATTGATTTTATTGCAGTTTATAAACACCCCAGCTTTTCTGGAAAGGGGGTTGTAAATTGGGTATGAAATGCCAGGATAATTTCATATTCTGAATTTGATTTATGGCAGACATTACATCTGTTTTCAAGCACAGATGTAAGCAAGACAAAGACCAAACGATTTCCACAAGAGAATTAAACCACAGGGTAAAGACAGTGTGTATATTAACCTTTTGCTTGTCCATGATCACATCTGACACCGGCCCAAACTGTGTGAAATACTCCTTCAGATCGGTTTGAGAGGTGTCTGGTTTAAAGCCGCTCACAAACACGCTGTTTTCCTCCTGAGCTTTACGCTGAGCTCTGAGCCGCTGGAGGTGCTGGTGCTTCTTTCCTTTAACATGATCCTCCAGGCTCGGCCCTGCACGAAAAAAACACTTCAGTTAAATGAATACCGGCAATTACAAAAGAAGATTTTCTTATGCATTAATTTTTCTCTGTTCTTAATTCTACCTTTGATTTCAAGTACTCACATATTTATACTTCATATATTAACCTTCATCATATTTAAGTATTTAGTTAATTATGTAAATTTCCTTTATTCTATTTGATTTATATCCACTTGTATTCACACGCATTTACTAGAAATAATGCATGCAAGACGATGGTATTTAAAATTGCTTGTTTTGCTGTCTTTGTTCTGAAGCTGTCAAAACCACACCACGTCTGTCTATTTTTGCAGCTGTAGCATTTTGACAGGACACTTTAGTGCCTATAAAGTTCATGAATGATTACAATATTCATAATAATAGTAGTATATACAAAACTCAAATTCCGTAGTATTACCGTATAATGTGTTAAAACGTACTTTCGGCTAACAGTGCCCTAAATATAGTGACAAACCCTGCACCTACATCAACTTTCGTATAATTATTGTTGTATAACAAGTTTGTAACGTCCAGAAACGTGTCTCGCCTCTGTCAGCGCTAATGTTTTTTAGTTTATCATAACTTACTGTTGGGTATATTAACATTGCAGAGGTTGCAGTGAAATCCTTTCTGCGTTGTCTGGATGTCTTTATCGAGCTCCATTGAGAGGCTGTGTTGGTAATTCTGAAGAAAAGCGTCCGAGTTGCTACATAAACCAACTCAAATCTCCCTCCATGATGTTCCGCTGCGTCCGTCCCCGTAATTCTTCCAACAGAAACGCTGAGCGGAACATTTTAGTTCCGTCCTTCATGAGGGTTGCTAGATACTGACCGTTGAAGTTATTTATTTTGCATTAATTCATGCACATTTAGTATATACAGCTACATAAAAAATACTGAACACATTATGCAACCAAAAATAGAATTTCAAATCGAAGTGTTCCATTGAGTTGCATGAATTCTTTACAGTCATTATCATTTAGTAAATGCATACTGGTTATTCCAAAAGGAGGGTTTAAAATGTATTACAATATATCACAATTTGCGATATTTAGATGTGTTGTCAAAAGGGAAGGTATATCTGTGACTGTAATACAATTATTTACTCATTATTTACTGATACTGTGCGTTTTCTTTTTTTACTGTATGCAGTGCAGCCCTGAAAATGCACTAGAAAAGCATACTTCTTATTCATGTTCTTCTGTCTTGTTCATGTCCTTATTTAATACACAGGCCATTCTATTTTCAAAACATTCCATGCTTTATTTCCGATTACAATTGTTAGTAGCCTTCACTTTTATTTAGCATTTAAATTAAATTTTGTATAAAAATGTCAACCTTTCACAAAGAAAGATGTTAAAATCAGTTGGGATTACCTTTGGTCCACAAGGAACAGCTAAATGCACTGTATTGTGGCATATGGTACCCAAATATCAAGCTATAGCAGTTATTTGACAAATCAAAACAAGTCACATACAATTACTCTAGAGAATGTACAACTAATACAAAACATACTTTTCCCACAATTCCACAAGTGAAATTTCCCATGGACAATTACAATTGATTTTGGTTAGTTCCTTTCAGTCATTTTATTAGCTAACGTAGTACCAACTTCTGATCTAAATCCTAATATATACCAGACAATGTTTCCAGCACATATTGTGAAGTTTTATTCAGACAGAAGTATAGCTAAAAATGCCATTTGATAACAGTATGATACTATGAACCGATGTAAGCAGTGTAAACAAACTAGCACAATAAACCATGTTTTGAACTACAATTTTATTTATATTTTTTAGTAAACAAACGTGTAAATACAAGATAAATAAACAAAGTAGGATTCTGTCTAAAATGGTGCCAGAATCAAACCACATCAGTAAAAAAAGTCTTAACAGTAAAAGTATTTACAAATCATAACTATTAGACATTACAAGCCGTTCGCTTTCTTCATGAAGTTCTCCACAAGATCCGTCAGTTGTTTCATGTCAGCCTCGTCCTCACGGATGACTTCCTTCATCTTATCAAATCTTTTCAGCTGCTCGTTGCAGTGTTTCTAAAGAGACAAAAAACATTTTACACAAAATTAAAATTTACACAAACCTGGTCATTTAACCTTTTAAAGTAAAGTAGAGATGTAAAGAATGGGTGGTATATAAGGAAAAATACAGGGATAGGTGTGCATTAAACAATTTTAACATGGCAGCAAAGATTCATCACGGGTCCACTAAAATCAAGTAATGCACACCTAGTCAGATTATCCTTGCCAGCACTGACAAGTGTCAATGTGTGCAGCACAAAATTTCACTGGAAGAGCACCAAAATGGATGACAGCTATGAGAATAGTGAAGTCCACACAATAACTATAACGATTATTGGAATCACTTTCAGAATGATTTTTTCCAGCTGATGAATGATAAAATCCGAATCCACCTGACTTTACAGATCTCGAGCATTTAAAGCAGCAGAACTGCAGCATGCCCTATTAATAAACAGAACATTGTGTTGGTGTGGACGCTAATATAGGTACTTTTATAGTTATCATTCCTGGTGTAATCGGCTCTTTAAAAGACACCTTCCAACCAATTAGAAGTATTCAGACAAACCATGGTATAATTCAAATACATAACTTTTTTTTAAGAAATGTATCTGGATTTCCCTTCAAGGTGCAAAATGTTACACCCTTATGCAGAACATATCAAGTCAAGATATGTAATCGTAGGCAAAATCATCACATACTTCAACTGTAAGTAAATGGTCTGCTGCAGAAGAGAAGACTTCAGTCAGATTCTTGTTCACCATGCGCTTCTCCTCATTAGTCTCCTGCACCACCACATGATACCTGATGGAAAAGTTCAGATAAATAAAGTGAGATGAACAGGTGATGCATTTAGAAGAATAAAGTGGGGGAAAAGATGCTCACTGTTGTTGGGCAGCTTTGCATTCCTTTTCGGCTTGCTCACATCCCTGCGTCACGTTCTTTTCCAAGCGGTTCTTGTGGGTTTCAGCAGAGTCCACCTCAGCTGCCCACTTCTCATCCTCCTGCGCCATTTCCTACACACACCATAACTAGTTCAGTCACATGCATCAAGTTACAATTTCAAATGTGTCATTACTGAAAATCAATTAAAAAGCCCATGAATTCATTTAACATATATTAGGCTTATTGTAGCAGGGTTAAAAGAAATCCCCATTCTGATGCATTTTACCTGCATGTCATGCTCCAGCTGTTGGTCGACTCTGCGAATCTGCTCCTTTAGCTGCTTGATGTCATTCTCCTTATCAAAGATGTTGGACTTCACCTAATAAACAGATAGAAGGGGAAAAAAACATTGTTTTTACGTTTTTAATAATCACTGTCTTTAAAAGATAAAAAATATATTTTATTTAAATATTTTTAATATAACTAATGCAAAATACTGTTTCATAGCTGAAATAAACAGCCAAAATACTGTTTCTTCTACATAGATATCTACAAACTGTCTGTCTTCTACATAGATAAGTGCCTTCTACAAGGTATCCATCTGCAGTTTTTTAAAATCAAATTTACAGCCTGCACAAAATTAATACTATATGTTCATACAGAAGACAAACCCATACAATCAATCTCAGACCTTAATTGTATCAAAATATTATTTTCTTTGTTGATTTGGGAGTGAAATATGAACTGTACATTTCTTGACAGACTTTGTGAGATTTCACCAGATGATAATTACAGGTCACATCAGTAATTTGGTGCATTTAACAAGATATAAATGTTTTCTTATGCAAGGCATAAAAAGCAACCGAATAAGAGGTAGAACAAAAGCCTCACACCTGTTCAACAGTCTCTTCCAAACTCAACTTCACATTAGTGAGTCTGCTGCACTCATCCTCCACGTCAACCATCATATTCTTCAGAGGATTCTACCAGAGTTAAGACAAGACAAAAAAAAAAAATCTTTAAATAATTATAAATTTAAAAAAATGAAGCTTCTGATGGATGGCGTAGTGACCGTACCTGTATCTGTGTCCTGTACTGTGTGATGGTAGTGGCACTATAATCTGTTCTGATTTCAAAGTCATGACCACAGGCGTTCTCGGCTGACTGCGGGATGAGCTTCAGCTTACGACCCAGTTTATTATACTCAGCAACTTTCAACTCCGCCTGCAACAGAATGTGAAAACTGACGGACTTATGTGTACTGCATGGAACAAAAACAAACCTCTCTCTAATCTGATTGGCTGGCTTCACACAACTCCAAGGCCCTGTTTAGACCTGGTATTTGGTCCACGTTTTGGTCAATCGGACCACATGTAGACAAGGGACCGGTTTACACCTGGTGTTTTAAATCCATATCTTCTGTCCACTTTCAGCGCTTCTGTCCTGATTTCTTCGAGGGGAAGGTCAATGGGCAGGTAAATGTTTGAGCTTTTTCAGATCTTTCCATCTAATGGATGAAATAAGCTCACGCAATTTACATATGAACATGACCAGAGACGACGGAAAAACATATGGAGAGCAGCAGCTTTTGTTTCTGCTCTGATAGCCGCAAGACCACGCTGAACACGTGTTAGAAATCAGGAAAGGTGAGAGAACATTGTGCTTGGTACATTTTTCAAACCTAATTTGGGTCTTCAGCCGACATGGTGCATTTCCCGTAAAGGTTTACGCATCAGGTCAATAGGCAGAGAGTAGGCGGCCTTTTGTGGCTGTTCGAACGCATTCACTACAAAACACTACAAAAGCAATCCGGTCGAATGCGTTATATTTCGACTACCACTGGAAGTGGTCAATGGTGGACAACGCTAAATATAGGTGTAAACGGGGTCTAAAACGTTTTGAGCTTGTCCACTAGCGTCTCATGCATGACACAGCATTCTAAAAAATGTGGCACTGAAGTTAAAAGTTTTAAAAAACACATCTCTAGACCTTATGGTTTTATTCGCTCCATTGAACTGCGCAACACCCTTTTAAACTCAAAAACGTGTACTGTGTGAACCAGCCCTTGGTCTGTGAAAGAACTCTTATTAGACAGGCTGGGACATCGGTTTGTGGGTAAAATCCTGACCTTCTCTTTGGTTTTGGACAGGTTGACCTCCTCATTCCAAACCAGCTGCTCAGCCTCCTCTAGACTCTGGTTTAGGCTGTGAACAGTCTGCTGCAGTTCATTCCTCTCTCGGTTAATACGCTCAATATCAGCTGGAGTGAACTTCTGATTCTCCAGGATGTGCTGCAGCCTCGTTCTCTCCTGCTTCAGACCCTCCAACTGCATCTCTGCACAAAGAACAGGGACATTTAACAATTGAATTCAACCTTTGTATGTTTATTGTTATATGTACAGTGTACAATGTACAATGAAATTCTTACTTATCGCAGAGCTAAGACAACATGCAATGTGCAAACTGCAAAGTGAACAAGGCATGCGTGTAATGCATCTTATAATCTCTCTTACCAGCAGCCTCGAGCTCCTCAGACAGTCCAGCAGCTTTATTCTCCAGTCCAGTTTTATGGGCCTCCAGAGTACAACGATAGTCCTGCAGCTTCTGCAGATCAGCCTGTAATCTGAGCTTCTCTGTCCTCTTCCCTACTAAACGATCCTGTCAATACACACATACACACAGCCTCAACATTAATGCATTTTCTTCTTTGTATGTTTAAGACCTTAATGTCCTATGTCACATCTAGTCAAGTTTTTATAATCCATACATGTTTTCGAAATGATCAGAAACGACTAAAAACGCTGTATTATGCAAGCGGACAAGTAAATTGGTGGTCAGAAAAACTATGCACATACATAGTAAAAAAGAGTTTGCCTATAGACTAAACACGTAATGCTTGTGCATGCGCCACCGTTCTCAGATTTGCATTTTTTGTTTTGTTTACACAAGGGTGATAACGGTATTGTTTCAAAACCATTTCAAAACCTGTTTCGGGGTTTGCGTTCTCTAGCTGTCAGGCGCTGTTGTCGTGCGATGAGCGACCGGAACGCATTGAGTTTTCTATTTTGGTTGAAAATGGTGTTGTGTAAGTGGCCCCAAAATAAATAACTAATGATTTTTTACACTGGAAATGAATCAATCAAAAACTTACTTTATCTGGACAATAACTTTTTTTTTTCTAGAGCTGATGTACAGCCAAAACAAGATCTCTTCCATTCATTTCCTATTATCACTGTAAAGCTGCTTTGAAACAATCTATATTGTGAAAAGCTCTATATAAATGAAGAAGACTTGACTATTAATTCTCATCTGAATGAACCTGATAAATGACAAGTGAAGGAAACATACACACTCACAGTTTGACTTTCCCTTTCAAGTCTCTCCATGTGCTCCATCAGCACTGCATGTTTTTCCTGCTGGGACTGTAACAGCGCCTCATCCACATTGTACAGCTTCTCTGAAAGAATTTAGAAGATTTAGGGAGCATAAATATTTCAGCTATGAAACAGTATTTTGCATTAGTTATATTAAAAATATTTAAATAAAATATATTTTTATCTTTTAAAGACAATGATTATTAAAAACGTAAAAACAATGTTTTTTTCCCTTCTTATAATTTTTGTTTTGTTATATGTGAGGATATCCCTCATAAACAGAGTGCTGGAGAAAAACAATGTGGCATTAGTAAGGGTTTGAGTTTGACTATATCAAACATGTATTATGTTGTAGTTCCTAATAAAACATCTGGTGTATTGTACGTTTTGTTGCGACTGTAATGGTCATCCAAATATTTCAAAAAGAAAAAAAATTTAATGGTTTTGATTGGATGTTGTGATGTTGCAGTTACACTCAAAAAGCGGAAGCAGGTGAACACAAACTTGCAGGGGCAGGTTTAAGAGGGTAAATGATTGGAGAATATGCGCATACATCACCAGGTCAAGTAAGTTATGACATTCTGATTAAATTTAACAAGGTCAAAAAAAGACAAATACAATACAAATAAAATGTTTAAAATAACATGCATTTTAAAAACTGGGTGAATTTTTAATTCACGGCAACTGTTTTTTTTTTTTACTGAAATTTGGAAGTTGTTCAGAAGGTCAGATATAATTGGCCTCCATCAGAATCTTCTCCATTAAATTTCCCCTCATCCAAATTAGTCCAATGTACACTTTTCATCATCAACGTTCAACTTACTTAGTTTATTAAGATAGTCATCTTCCTCATCCTCAAACGTATCTGCTCCCTGCATGAACTTGTTGTAGGTGTCAGAGCAGTAATCCATAAAGAGCTACAGAGATAAAATGGCACACATACACATTTGGCAAATATGTGATGTCTACAATGAAGAAGAGTGAAATATACAAAATGGCTGAAACGGTCAATACAGACATTTTGTCTGATACGGTACCTTGTTGTACTCGGTCCTTTCCTCTAGATCACACAGCTCATCTGAGAAGTCAGAGAACAGCAGGCCCTGCTCTCTCAGACCACTGAAGAGCTGCGGGGACAAAATCTACATGTCAGGTAAAGCTGCAATAATGTTTCCTTCTACATGTTAACACGCATATTTACATTGCAGCCTGAAATAGTAAGCAAAACTCAAAAGGCACAATGTTTTTAAAAGAAACTTTTATTCAGCAAGGACACATTAAGGGTGTTCACACTTGTAGTTTGGTTCTCTTGGTTCTTTTTCATCACATCCTGTTTTTGGTTTGTTTCGATGTCTTTGGTCTGTGTTGTGTTCATTTTTAATTTGAATCGGACCAGATTTCGTTTTCGAGCGATCTCGGGCTGCTTGTTTGGTGCACACCAGTGTTCAGATGGCAGCGATTCAGCTTTGCCATCAAACAAATTAAATTACATTTTAAAATATATACAAATAAGAAAATAGTAGTTTAAAATTTCAATAATATTTCACAAGATTACGGTTGCTGTGTTTTTGATCAAAGAAATGCTTGGTGGTGACAAACTCTTATGTTAGTGTACATATATTTACGAAATGTTTGCTTTGCTATGAGCAACAGTGAAAGTGACAAGCCATAACTGGTTAAGAGGTCTCCCTTATATCATAACTTGAAATGGAAACCAGTAATTCTATGTACAGATTAGATCTCATCAGTGGCGTAACATTGTTTTAAAAAGTGGGTGGGACAGGTGTGTGTGGGGGAGTGGTATGATGTGGCATTGCTAATACAGTGCCATCTCATATGTAAAATATGTACAATAACAATTGCAGAAATTGCATTGGGTTTAATTTATCGATATAGAACTCATGTTTAATGTGATCTTTTCATCGCTTCAATCTAATCAAATTATATATTTTTAGTGCCGAAATTTTTCACATGAATAAACGCATAGAGTCACAAAATTTGTTTGTATTCTCTAATGGTCTAGTGGTACAATTTTTGTTAAGCATGTCAGAGGTTCTAGGTTCTAATTTTCCCTTGAATAGGTTTTTTTCCCCTCATCAAAACCGAATATCATCCGTGATTGTATATCAAGAGCAAGGACAATTTTTTGTGCATTTTGTTTTGTGATTTCACCGGAACAAATAGAAAGTCTCTGCAACGGTGTTAAGCGATAGATTAAAGCGCTCGTCCTTGTGAAGACTGCACAGTGTGCACGAGCCACAAGAGAAACCCGCGCCACTGATAACAGCGGCAACGAGCGTCAGATCCCCTTCTATTTAACAAAATTACACTACGCTAGTTAACTGGAGATGTTTTGTTTGTATTAAGTAGGTTTATCCGTGCCTCAAAATGTTTCATAAAGTGGTGGGGACGATAGCGACCCTGGCAAAAAGTGGTGTGGACATGTCCCATCCGCAAATTACACCTATGTATCTCACACAAACATGTTAAAGGTCTGCAGAAGAGTCACCTTGACTGTGTCGATGAGCCAGATAAGAGCTCCGAGAGCCTGAGGCCATGTGTGCGGAGCACCAATGGAGTACATGGAACTTTTTGAAAGTACAAACGGGTATCTGAAACAAAAATGACAAAATACAGGGTGGTTAACACTGAACAATGTGTTTGACATCAAACTATTTTTGCAGCGTTTCGCACAGGGTGTAGTAATGAAGTAATATTGTCATCTTTTGTTTTTTTGATATTGTGATTACCCCAGATCTTTGAGCATTCTTGGGATCTCCTCCTCCACTTTGGTGGTGGGCATCTGAAAGGACGGTTCCAGAAAAGTGTAGATGAATTCGTATATCTTTAAAAACTCTTTTGTGGATGGAGACTGGAGAGACTTCACTGTGATACTGCCTGGAAAGCCTCGTTCCATCAGGAACTAGAAATAACGGGAAAATAAATGAATAAATTAACAGTTTTTTTGGGCCAATTACTTTCTGCCCTTTTAAGTTGCTTATAATTACAAGATACGCTTTTTAAAAATCATATTATACGGACTGTCTCCTCAGAGAGCAATTTCTAACTGAGGGAATATATTTATATATTTAAAGCTGACCATAACTAGATAAATCCATGTTCACAATCACTATAGAAAAACCATTGATGCTGAAAACACTGAAAAACATCCATGAACCTTCTCAAGAAATGTTGTTCTGACACATGGAGGGTTGTCCACAGTATACAATATCTCCATTAGAGCCCAAAGTAATTTATATTTGGTAACACTTTAGTATGGGGAACACAAATTGGTCTGGGTTCACAGATAAAGTTTAGATTAAGCTAGGATTAGTCCTTAGTTCAATTAGGAGGTTTAATTAGCTTTTCTAAACATGTCTTAGAAAAAAACATTACTTGTGAGCATCTCGAGACAAACCAATAGCACTGACATTTTTAAAGATATTTTAAGGCAAATGAGAAGTTGCTTTCAGTTAGAACAGCACAACCATGCATTGTAGTCTGAGACTAGCCTTAAAACTTGTCTGTGAACCCGGGGGTTACACTATTAACTACGACTTTTGCCTCACTAAACTCCTAATTTATGGCTTATTAAGAGTTAGTAAGGTAGTTATTAAATTTAGGTAGTGGGTAGGATTAAGGATGTAGAATATGGTCATGCAGAATAAGGCATTAATATGTGATTCAGAAGTACTAATAAACAGTCAATATCCTACTAATAAGCAACTAGTTAATAGAGAAATGGACCCTAAACTGAAGTGTTACTGGATATTTTATATATTTGGGATTAACTCAATTGACAGCACTAAAGTTGATTACCACAAATAACAATTTCAATAGGTCCTTTCAACAATTTTCACTGTTTCAAAAGCAGAGCCACATGACAAACAATACATGTTAAAATGATTTTAGTGTTGACTTCAGCGTAAATTTATTTCAAATTGTATAGCCTAAAACTGTCACAAATATGACACGGATAACAGAAGTTTCAACAGAAGAAGTACTTTCATAAGATTTCACATTTTTACCTTTATATCCTCAAAAAAAAAAAAAAAAAGGCCCAAGTCACCTCTATTGTAAGTGCCTCACTGTAACCCTTTTTATAATTTTAGTTGTGCTTATTAACATTATTGCTTAAAAGCATAGTTCACCCAAAAATCATAATTCTGTCATCATGTACTCACCCTCAAGTTGTTCTAAACCTGTATGAGTTTCTTTGTTCTGTTGAATGCAAAATATGATATTTTGAAGAATGTTGGTAACCAAACAGTTGCTGGTCCCCATATTCATCCATAGTGGGAAAAATAAACGCAACTGTTTGGTTCAAAATATCTTCTTTTGTGTTCAACAGAAGAAAGAAACTTTCTTCTTTCGTACAGGTTTAGAATAACCTTAGGGTGAGTACATGATGATGACAGAATTGTTTTTTTTTTTGGGGGTTTATCATCAACCTGCAATATTCCTTTCATGTAGAGATGCAACCAAAACTAATCATACTTCACAAAGCTGTTTGATACACTGTTGGACAAAAGCTTTGTCATGTAGGGGTCTGGGGTCCTTCATCTTCTCTGGGCCCCCATATGCCCCAAACATGCTGTTCCGCTGGCCACCTGCCCCGATGCCTCTGCGGAGAAAGGTGAGGACACAGTTGTACAGTGTTTTACTACAGTATATGATTAACTAATTGGGGTTTGAAGGGATAGTTCACCCGAAAATGAAAAATCTGTCATCATTTACTCACCCTCAAGTTGCTTCAAACCTGTAGGAATTTCTTTCTTCTGTTTTACACAAAGGAACGTCGGTAACCGAACAGCTGATTGACCCCACTGACTTCCATGGTAGGAAAAAAAATTCTATGGAAGCCAATGGGGTCCCATCAACTGTTTGGTTACCGACGTTCTTTTGTGTTCAAAAGAAGAAAGAAATTCCTACAGGTTTCAAAAAACATAAATGATGACAGAATTGTTATTTTTGGGTGAACTATCCCTTTAAAAAAAAAACAACAACTGTATGACATGATCAAGGATTACAATGCACAACCACAAGTCATGATCAGACTCAGAAACCTAAAATGCAACATTTGCTTATCTCCACTGATTCACTGACAGACTCACTTTCCAAAAAAGCTTGTTCGTCTCTCAGATGTGGTAGACTGAGGTTTAGGAATGTTCAGCTTGCCAAAGACATTGTCCTTGCTGTAATGAAATTCAACATCATATTTATTGAAGCATAACCGCTGAAAGCAGTTTAGGCCAACAAAACCACTTAAATGTGTACATCTGCAGTAATATAATGTAAATGAAAATATAGATGGGTTGTACTTTTGAGGGGTGGCATTGATCAGACTCATCCTGCTGTCTGTCACACGCATGGGCATCTCAGAATATCTGCTGCTGGGTCGCCGACTCATCTTGACCTTAGTAAACACACCCTTCACGTGTAGGACAGAGAAAAGATTCAGCTACTACCATAGTAAAAGTACTGATAATATTATATATATATATATATATATATATATATATATATATATATATATATATATATATATATATAAGAACAATTTTACTTAATTAAGTCATTACTTTAAAATACTACTAATAAAGTACTAACTTAAAATGCTGCTAATAGATCATGCGTTGTAGTAAGCGTGTAATGTAAATAAACTAGAGGTATTATACAACAGTATGAATGAGTAAAATCAAAGCACGCAGATTTACTCAGTACTTTGAATATAACAACTATAGGAAAGTTATATTGTAACTGTAGTAACGTTATATGTTAGCAATATGAACTTAAAAGTTAGCTTGTTTTGACGTGAAGAACATAAGCTTAAAACACACACACACACACACACACACACACACACACACACACACACACACACACACACACACACACACACACACACACACGTCCAACACATACAACCATCTAAAATGATTAAGAAATAATAGATTTCTTACGAAACCGCATTAGATTAAATGGTGCTAACTGAATAATGAACTAACGTACATAATATGTTAGTAACGAAATAAATGAGAAATGTGGACAAAATACCTCCGATATAAACTTAGCTGCAGGTCGATTCTCGGTTAATAAGTATTATACTCCTGATATGTATATCAGCGTTCCAGATAGATCAGGTATACTCGAATACAAATATATATACTTCGCTATGCTAGCATATTTTCCCGTCGATACTTCGGTTGAATTTCAAAAATTTCCGCGAACGTTGTTTAACGGATCACCGATGACGTCAACGCCTCCGTTTGTGCTGCTGTGCGCCGTACTGCCACCTGCTGCTGTGGCGGAGACTGCGCCGTGCATTAAGGCTTGAAGATCCGTAAAATTATTTATTAATAATATACTACAAAATTTTACACTACAATACCTCACCACTTAACTCAATTATAATAATTATTAAATTAAACCATAAAAACAGCAACAACTACAAGCCTTTGGGACCTTCTGTCTCTTTAAAATATTAACCGTTTGTTACCATACAAACGTAAATGAATGACTGTGTCCTCAAACCACCATTAACAAATAGACCTAAAAACTTTTAATATTCAAAACATATGCACAGGTCTCTACTATCCAGTGCTAAGAAAACAGATTTTTAAATCGTCACGGTTAAATAAATTCAAATTTAATGAAAATTCAAGATTAATAAGAGCAGAGCCAATCAATAAATGTTGAGATTAATTTATTGATATACAAAGAGGAAAAATAAAAGGTGGCAGGGATTTCTTACTCGACCATAATACCTAGCACCTTGGAGTACCATGTAAATACCTTGGTACTTATAATCATTCAGCACCATAATATTTTTGTATTAATAAAATGAACAGAATTTAACAACCTACTTATGTTAGTAGTAGTACCCTGCTGTCAAAGAAAGAATGAAACGCTTCTTGGGCCACCTCAGAAATTAAACCATGGCCAAGTTTCACAGAAAGGGCTTAGACTAAAACCAGGATTAGGCCTTAGTTAAATTAAGGCATTTAAGTAACTTTTAAAAATGTGTCCTAGAAAAAAAAAAAAAAATCATTACTGGTGTGCATCTTGAGACAAAACAACAGCACTGATATATTTTGAGACATCAGCGCAAGATTCTTTTCAGTTAAAACAGCTCAAAAATGCATTTTAATCCAGGACTCTCTTAAGCCTTGTCTGTGAAACCGGGGGCATGTTGTGTCCTGGTCAGATCTGGACATCAACCAATGAGATCAAGTATATGGAGTACCGTGTAAAAACACATAATTAGCCTATTTATGCTATGGCACACGATATCATAAGTACTACATTAACATTTTATACAATCATCACGCCATCATAATGTACTTGTAAATGTAGTACAGTGAATATACACCATTAACCATTTTTCTTGTTGCAGTGCAAATGTTTTCCCCTCACACATGAAGTTGATACTTGCTGTTCTCAGGCACACCTGCACTGACATTGCATTAGATGGACAAATGTATGGATGAATGAATAAACAAAACAAAAAAACTGCAGGTGGAACTGAATTTAATTCAAAGATGCCTACAAAAAAAACAAAACAAGGAAAATAATCAAACATGAGGTTCCAAATATCTTTTTAATGAAAACTTTCAAGCATATCACACCACATTACACGCAAATTGTGACAGCTTAAGCCTGGTTTTGTACCACCTCGCTTATTTTATTCTTTTAATACATTTCTAAAAAAATAAAAATTAAAGAACATAAAGGGAATATAGAAGACAATGTTTTGGAGAGAGGTTAAGTTTAAATGTAGAAACATTTTCTTGAATTAAAACAGTTAAGTGTACAGTTTTCCTAAAACTAAAAACAGCTAAAATTACACTGAGAAATTTAAAGAAAAAGGTCATAATGAAATGGTACAAACATAAAACTAAAAACATTTTATTCCCAGAGATTTGAAGATTAAGACCACTCTGTAAGACCAGTGCTTTACTTCCTCCTAGTACGCCTGACGGGAGCTGCCTCAGTAGAGATGTCCACTACCTCTACTTTTTTAACATTTCTTCCTCTTCGAGTGGTGGTCCCTGTGTGAATACATAAAAATGTTGCCTTTTGACTCTCAACAGGAGAATAAATTATATAGCACAACAAATTAAAAACAGAAAGCCTAACACATGTATAGATAAACAGATCTAAACCTTATAAACCAATAACACTTGTCAAGCCCATCAGCTCGTGGCCTTATGTTGGGTACACACAAAAAGATAATCGGTCCATTTTGGGCTGATTTCTCCCCTTCCGAGAATCCTAGGTGAAGTCCTGATTATCTTGATGGTTCTACTGATTATCTTATCAGACTTTGCTGTGATGTGAGGTGTGTTAAGAGTGATTGAACCTGATCGGAAGACTGTCAGAGCCTCCCTGATCTCGAATCATAAATATCCAACATGTTGACTATTTACGATCAGAAATCCTGACATGTGGGGACCCCGAGGACACAAGCGTGCGCTCTGAAGATTATCATGTGAAATGAAACAATACCCAATCAGAACTTAATCTAAATATTTTCCTTTTCCTCCGCAAATTTTCTGCAAAAAAGCATTCCGTACACTATAAGCGCAATTTCTTCTTGAGATTTTGCGAGATTTCCTGTGTTCACAGACGGGACCGTTATTTGTGAATGGAATCTATTCGTGTGTGTTGTGCTTTCCTGGGCATATCGTGGCACTCCACACACTAGAGAAGCAAAACGGTTAAATCTATGATTTCTTATCGTCATGTGTGTGGTCCCTCACATTTTGAATCTAAGAGTTTAAAAATCTTTTTGTGTGTACCCAGCATTACATGCATGTTTATGAATGTAATATATTGAATATTCCCAAAACAGACGAGGCAAAGCTAAACATTTATGGTGTGCGCGATCAAACCTTATTATATACCTCCAATTCTCTGTTTATTACAGAGGTGGGTGTGCACGTTTTCCCAAACGTGGGCGTTACAGGAGGTCATCTCCTGTGCTCGCATGCATCACTGATGTATGACGCATACATTTTTTAATTAATTACTTATTGATATACCTTTCATTTATTAAAACTTCACGAGTTTATAGAAGTGGCTGTTTATAATAAACCTGCATAAGTGAGTGGAGACATCTAGACAAGCATCTTACTGACACTAATATTAAAATGGACAGTCTTCAGTTTCCGTAATTTGGCTCCATTTATTAGTTGCATATTCTTTTAAACCGTCGGATAGCATCCATATTGAAATGAAAGCATGCGAAAGATTGGGGTGTCTCAGGTAGGTCAAAAAGCACATGAGAAACGTTAGTATAACAATAGCTACAATCACATACATTTGAACAAGATTAGATTTCTCAGAGGACTGTTTGGCTTGTCGTATGTTTACCTGAAATGGACTCCTGAGCAGGTGATGGCTCTGGTTCCTGGGCTGTTTTTTTCTGTCCTCTTACAGCTCTATTACCAGTCTTCTTGGGATTAACCTCAGCCTTTTCTGGTTCAGTGTCAGGAGTTCTCTCTTCGCTGGAGACCTCAGCTGCAACTTTAGTGCTAATGGCTACTCTGCCTCTTTTCTTTGGCAAAGGTTCCTTATTTGACGACTCTGTTACCTCCAACACATCATTCCTTTTCCTTTTGAGGGGAGTTGATGCCTTACTATCACTGGGATCTGATTTAGGTGCAGCGGAGCCCACTGCCTTTCCTCTCCTCGATGGCTTGATTTTTATCTGAACTTCTTCAACAGGATGTTCCTCTTTTTTGGCTCCTCTGCGGCCTCTGGGTGGCAGATCAGTTGACTGATTTGATATGGAGGAGGTCTCAGCTGGTATTTTGCCTAGCCTTTTGGATTTCTTCATCTGTTCTACATCTGCAGAAGGTTCAAACTCTTTAATGTCTTTAGAGACCACCAAATCTGGTTTCCAGTTAACAGTTGAGCATTTAATTTCACTAGATTCCTCAGCTTCAGAAGATTTATTGACTGGGTTGTTAGGGATGTCCTTAGTTGAATCCTTCTGTTTTCTGCCACGGCTTCCTCTTTCCACCTTCTCCAGTGCCACAGTTGCTGTATTCTCAGCAGCAACCAATTCAGAATGTGCCTGCTTCATGGAATTTTCTTCTCTCTTTGATTCAGGTATTTTTGCTGCTCGCCTGGTATGTTTAACAGGTTTAGCTGGCTCTTTTGATGAAGCTACACCCACAGTAACCTCTGGCTCTGACTTGGCAACTGCTTTGCGTCCACGGCTGGACACTACAGCGACTGGTGGTGCAGGGTCTGCAGCAGCACGGCGACCTCTTTTGAAAGAAACTTCTACCTCTACTTCAGTTTCCTTTGCAATAACAGCCCTTTTTCGTCCTGATTTCACAACAGGGGTCTCTGCTTGCTCAACAAGGCTGACAATGTTCTCCTCAGTCTCAACTGAAACAGTCACCTTTGACTGCTTTGTCTTCCTACTTCCCCTCACAGATTTCACCACCGTTTCAGTGGGTTCCTCAGTCACAGGTAAATGTGTGCTGGCATCTACAGCTAGTTGATCAACAACCTCTTCAGCCATCTGTGGTTTCTGCTGTTTGGCCTTTCGCCCTCTACCAGACTTGACCACAGGTGCTTCAGGCTCATCTTCCTGGTCAACATTCACTTCTGCCACAGTCTGAGAAACAACCATGGCATCATCATTATCCAAGAGCTGCTCCTTGACAATTTCTTTTTTAGCCTTCCTTCCTCGCCCTTTCTTTGCTACAGGTGTCAGTGGCTTCTCAGCCACTACAGCAGCATGAGTGCTGGTAATTTCATTTTCCAAAGTAGGGGTTGGCTCAGTTTCCTCTGCCACAGTTTGAGAAACAACCATGACATCATTATCCAAGAGTTGCTCCTGGACAATTTCTTTTTTAGCCTTCCTTCCTCGCCCTTTCTTTGCTACAGGTGTCAGTGGCTTCTCAGCCACTAGAGCAGCATGAGTGCTGGTAATTTCATTTTCCAAAGTAGGAGTTGGCTCAGTTTTCAAGTGTTCCTTCTTTAGTGGCCTTCCTCTCCTAGCTCTAGTCTCAGTAACTGGTGAAGCCAGTAATTTGACACCTTCTGGTGCAACAGCATTTTCCTCACAAACAATTTCAGGTGTTTTCTGTTCAAGTTCTTCTGAAGGATGGCTTCCTGTTTTATCCATTTTCTTTCGCCTCCCAAGTTTTACAACAGGGGCTTGGACAAGCTCTTCATCTGTAGGTGCATCTGGACACTGTGGGTCACCAGCATTTATATCAACTGGCTCAATTGCAGCATCAGCATCATCTTGTTTAGGTTTTCTTCCTCTCCTGGTTTTGGGAACTATAGGCAGGCAGTCTGGCATCTCAGTTTTCATAGAGTCTACAGGAACGTGAGAAGCCTCATTTTCCTCTTCACCCACAAAGTGGTGCTTGGGAATTCTACCACGGGCAGATTTTCTGATTGGGCTGGCAGCGACTTCTGGAACTTCAAGAAGTTTCTTGCCTCTCCTTCCCCTGGCAGGACCATTTTTATTTTCCTCTTCAGTAACTGACAACACAGCAGGTGCACTGTCATTGTTAGCATTTTTGGATTTCTGTGCTGCTCTGCCTCGACTGCCTTGCTGAATTTTGTTGGCAGGTGAAGACTTTATTATCTCCCCTTCCTCTTCTTCAGCAGGGAATGAAGTCACTGGATCAACTGCTGCATTGCTATTCTCAGAGGTACACACAGTTTCTTCAGACTGCTCTTCGGATTTCTCATCGGTCCCAGAAAAACAGACATCAACAGCTTTCACTGAAACAGACGCCTCTTCAATCTGGTCAAGGTGCTTTTCCTGGGGGATTACAACATCAGCCTCTACATCACTATGAATAGAATCAATGACTTCAGTGGTGCACTGGGACTCCATCACTTCAGAGGTGCACTCTGAATCCACTTCAGTCTCCATGGTTTCAACTGGACAGGCATTTTCTTTGACGTATTCCTCATCAAAATCTATGAGATAAGTCAAGACAAAATGAGTTTAGCTCAATCCAAGTAGTTATACATTATGCCCCTCCTGTTCAAGATTAAACTAAATTTTAGGACCGAGAACAACAAAATAGAGAACATGTATGCATTTCCCAATTTTAACTCACCATTAGCTGGCACGAATGCAGAACAACTTTCCTCAGTCACACCATTTTCTGTTGTCAGGGTAGAGTTATTTTCTGGTTCTTCAAAGCCAGTGATAACTTCCTCTGCCATTACTCCATGTTGAGGTGTCATCAGTTTACCGCTTCCCAGCTGATTGCCGAAAGGTTCTCCTTTTTGATTGGGGGTCTGCATTAACTGCTTCACAGTAGTGAAGTCCTCTACAGGTTCAACCTTCTCTTTGGGAGTCTGCATCAGATTTTGTATACCCATTTGATCTTCAACCAGTTCTCCTTTGTGTTTAGGGGTCTTCATCAGTTGTTGAACACCAGTTAGGTCCTCTTCAACTTCATTTCTCTTCTGTTTAGGTATCTTTGTCAAATTTTTCAGCCCAAACTGATTCTTCTCTAAGTCTCCCTTTAATTTTGAGGTTTTCATCAATTCTTTCAAACCAGCAAGTTCTTCATGTTGCTCAGACTTTTCTTTGGGAGTTCTCATAAGCCTCTGAAGACCAGCTGCGCACAGTACAGGGTTGCTCTTTACTTTTGGTGTCTGCATTACTCTTTTTACTCCAACCATGTCTTCTACTGGAGCTCCCCTGTATTTGGGAGTCTTTAGGAGTTCCTTAATGCCTTCCAGACTCTCTACCTGGGGAGGTTTATATTCCTTGGGGGTCTTGAGCAGCTTTCCTCTTAAGTCTTCAATTGGTTCAGCCCTCTGTTTGGGTGTCTTCATGAGTCGCTTTACTCCAGTGAGGCACAAGGATGGTGCTGCTTTCTGTTTTGGGGTTTTGACTACCGTTTCAGGGGCAGCCTCCTCTTCCTCTGTTTGGTCATTGGGGGGCAACTCTTGATCTGGAATGATGTCATAACCACTTGCCTCATTTGAGTTGTCAGTGAGTTGAGAAATACCTTCATCTTCCAATAAACTACCATCCTGGTTGGCCAAAAGAAGTCGTGTTACTGCTTCATTGTTGTAATGTCCACATTTTGCAGTGGAGATCACACTTAATGGAGAGACAATCATTTCACCTGTGTGGGCAATGATAAACAAGGGTATATCAGTGATATCAAAACAATACAAAGTAGATAACTTGACAAGTCCAAACACTAACCCAATGATTCTGGTGTTTTCATGACTGAAATCTCATCCAGAGGCATCTCTGGACATTCATTATTTATGAGAACAATATTCTTAGCCTTGCTGTTGGCTGGTGTTTTGAAAATGTCTGCAACACCTAACAATAAAAATACAACATTTAGAATTTGAACTAACAACAGAACTATTACATACATTGCTTTCTTCAATACTCAACAAACCTGTAAAGTCCTCATCTATTTTCATGTCTTTCTTGAATAACACTATGTTGGGGACTATTTTAGGTGCAGCACCAATAGACTGGTTAGTCCTCACATGGGCTTTGCCGACAACAATGGTGACTGGAGATGCTGCATGCCCAGTGCTGATTTCATCCTTCAGCCTCCTTGCAGGTGTCTGTATAGGCAATTAAAAATAATTTGCAATAAATTCATATATTAAATCAGCCATTCAATGAGCTACAGAAATGGAGAGAAAAGGAAAAAAAAAAGACTTACAGGAAACATTTATTTTCTAATAAGACTCTTTTGCATTTTACCTTGGGTTTCGGCACCACAGTTCTTTTGACTGTGTTCCTCTTTGTGGGTTTTTTCTTAGCTGTAACTTCTGTTTGAGGTTTGGTCTGACCAAACTTCACAATATCAGCCCAAGAGCTCAACACTTAAAGTAGAGGAACAAACATTTGAATCAATTAAAGATTTAGTCTTCAAAAGAGGAAAACATGAATATACCCAGCTTAAATCTTTCACCTTTTAGATTAGCCCGCGATGCTCCACTGCGTCTTGAACGAATTACACCAAGTGCACTATTAATTGCACTCTTAGGAGTTTTTCTTGCAGAAGACTTCATGCTCTTCCTCCTTAAGGGTATCTTTGGTGTTACACACTTCTGATGCATGTCTTCTACAATGGTCGACTGTACTTCAGACTTCTCCTCCTGGTCCTGGACAGGCGATGGAGTACTGATACGAGAGACTGAAAACCGCCCCTGCACCCTAGGTGTCTCATTTAAAGACATGACACCGGCAGCCTCAACTGCTGAAGTTGATGCTCTTTTAGCAGATGAAGGTGTCTTGGGAGTAGCAGAAGTAGAGGATGTTGTAGGTACCTTGGGTGAAGCAGATGGTGACTTTTGATGTTTAGGTGATGGAGTTTTAGCCCTGGTACATGGTGATCTTTTGGCAGGTGATGGACGTTTGGGTGAAGCTTTCTTTGGAGAACACTTTTTAACATCTGGAAATGTTCGAAGAGCCTGCAAACAAAGAAAAAATGTAAAACCTTCAAAAGTTTTAAAGAGATGAATGTTATTGTCTTTGAAAATCGCTTAAGCATTACCAAAAGACCAATGGTGGATGCTCGTCGCAGGAGAGATTGAGGTTTCTGGGAAGGTCCCAAACTGTGTCGTGGGGTTGCCCCACGGCGGAGGGGGGAATTGGGGGGCAGGCGTTTGTCAAATAGCTCTGGGCTCAACTGTCCACCAAAGGACACTCGCTTTGTCTTTGCATTAGGAACGGTTACTTCAGTTGAAGTGCCATCTGCAGGACAAACAAAGCATGGTGAAATATTTTTAAATAGCTGCAAATGATGTATATGACAAGACATTTCTAAGGTGTTAAATAGTTGTGTTCATGAGGAGAAATACAGAAGACAGACACCATCTCACCTTTGTTCTTAGAAGTTGATGATGTAGCTTTAATCTCATCCAGAACACCTTGGACTTGAAACCTTTTGCCAGCGTTTGATCTCGGGGATGTTCTTGGTGACATTTTCACTTCAATGTTCTTATCTATTGGGCCTGAAGTCTGAGGCTGGCCCAATGGCATTTGGATAGCAAGGCTCTGATCCTGTGATCCACCACTTCTCCTTCCTTTTGGGGATTTAGGAGTTTTCTCCTCAGGCTGTGGCTCTAAGAGAATTTGCTGGACAACCTCACCAGCACTGAACTTCTGAGGCGTTTTCAAGGGTGTTCTCTTCTTCTGGGAGACAGGAGTTGTACTTTTCTCTGTCAATGAGGGGGTGATGGACTCTACAGACAGCATTTTATCAGCAAGTTTCTCTTCCTGACTTACATTAAAGGAGCTTTGAAGGTCAGCTGGTCCAGTCATATCTTCAGAACTTGATTTCGAGGATCTTCGCTTCTTGATTGATGGAGTTGTGAACGGTTTAGGACTGCTTTTAACATCTGCAGTTTCCTCGTGATCAACCTGAGGTCTTGCAAGAGGTGTTTTTGGTAGCTCAGATTTCCATGGTGATTTAGCAGCAAGGTCCTGTTTGACCATTTGGTAGAGCTCACAAAAAGGTGACATACTGTCCTTTTTGATTTTGCTATCTTCTGGTTCAGTCTCAACAGATTGATCCACAGGTGGCAGTAAATTTGACCCATCTTTTAAACAAGTGTCTGTAAGTATGACACACATGACAATTATTGATATGAAATTAAATTCTAGCAGAATTACCAAAATTAAAAAATAAATAAAAATAATAATATTACAGAAAATAAATTTCATGATCACTAACCAGACGAATGCTCAGACTTCCTCTTCTCTGCATGAACAGGTGTGTTATTTTTCTGCTGGTCTTGTAAAGCCTACAGGATGAAAGAACCCAAATTTAACAAAGAAATACATGATAAATGAACAAAAATACCCCTCATCTGTTTCACAAGACTCAACTACACACCTGAACTATTTTGTCTCTTCCAGCCGTGGACAGCTTCTTCTTCTTCGGTGTCTTAGGAGGTGGGTACTCAAACCTAACATTATGACAAAATTAAACCACACAAAAATGATTCTCAGTACAAGGATTCTCCAAGAAATTGTTTCTTCATAATTTTAATAAAAATCACTCACCTGAAAGAACGATCAATGATTGTGATGAGATCACCATGCTTTAACCGTTCAGATTGATTAAGAACTTGTCCATTAATACGTGTGGGGTTCACGGAGCTCAAATTGGTCAAAATGAGCTTAAACAAGAGAACAGCATATCATGTGTTATGTGCAAAAAAAAAACAGTTTAAAGAAAAGGAAAATCAAATTTATAGGCCTGGTTTCACAAACACGGCTTCGATTAAGCCAGGGTTAGGCCTTAGTTCAATTAGGACATTTAAGTACCTTTTAAAACCAAAAAACATTACTGGTGTGCATCTTTAGACAAAATGACACTGACATTTTAAGATATGTCAGCGAAATTTGCTCAAAGTTAAAACAGCTCAAACATGCATTTTAGTCTGGGGCTAGTCTTAAGCAGTCTGTGAAACCAGGGGCATAGTGTAATACCACAATATAGTTACCTCCTTGTTCTCATTCAGCTCAATTTTACAGTGTTCTTTAGACACCTGCGGCAGCTGAATACGAATATCACAGTCCAGCTTCCTAAAAAGGTAAAGAGTCCACATTTAAACTGCTGCTTTGCCCATTTGCATTCTTGATGATGAATGAGAAATATTACATGATGAATGTAATGTATATATTCAATGCCATCAGCAGCAATGGCTATATTCATGACAAAAATCAACAGTATTTTAATTTAAAACAAAATTATGATTACAATATTTAAATTAATTGTTTTGCATGTGGTGTAAGTCGATATTCAAAGATGCATGAATATCTCACATTTATTGGGTATTTCTAGTTTCACCATAAATTATTCAAATATTCTAGCAGGCAACACGGTTTTTCTCAAGACGAGCAATATATGCACCACTCATTCAAGTACATATTCATTTGTTCAAGGATCTTTTTATATTACACACATTTAAACAATTGTTTCATTCACCATTTCCCACTTTCATAACTATCATTAACAGATAACTTAGATAAGTGAATATTTTGCAAAACATAATCGTAATAAACACAAAGGAGTTATAACCTGTCCCATGCATTATCTATAAAATGAGCACGAATACATATACTTCGTGCTGTTAAGTAATAACGCATTCTGATTGGCTGGAGAGATGGTCTACGTCAAATTTTACGTCAATGAAGCCCGCCTGGCATCAAAAGAGTAGAACTGCACATGTGACACAAAGAACTGTAAATGTTTGCCACTTATTTAATATTTTAAACCACGTTATAGTTTTTAAAAAAACAAATACTCCGGTTTTACTCGCAATGATAGTGCGTGTTATTGTAGTGGTTTCATCCACTGTTTGCGTTTTTCACGTGCCTAACTATACATGCTTAGAAGCGTTATAGTTGAAAAATGTTCACAACCATGGAAGCCATAATTATTATAAAATGTGTTACTGACCTTCCGAACAGACAGGACGCTGTGAGGGGAAACTCAGTGCCATCTCCCCCATGTCTTTTGATCACCACTATCTTCCCCAGCAAAGGCATTTTAAAACTTACCTGGATCAGCAAACACAAAATAAAATAAAAATAATAATAAAAATAAGTCCGTGACTTGTGTACATTTTCATCAACGTAAATGCAATATTTTACAGTATCGTTTCATGAATCTCTAATAACTCTAATATCATCAGTGACGATAAATACAACACAAAGGAGGAAAAAAAGCTATAAAAAGTTTGAATATCCCATATTAATGCACGCTTTCTTCGTTTACGTTCACATACACAGCAGTTGAAAACGATCAGCACATGGCCAGAGACATTTAAAACATTAACAGTTACATAACAGACACAGGTATACATCTGCATTTTACTTAGTTTTAGTGACTGGGTAGAATCAAATATTGTTTACAATATTTGTGACCACTTACTGAAAATAAAGCTACCGATTTGTTTTGGTTGTTAACGGAAATACGCATCGTGTCAGTGTTTAAACAGTTCCTTTGTATCCGTGAAAGTCTCTTTACCTGAAGTTCCGTAAATCAAAACGTCAAAGTATATTCCATCGATGTACAACCCTGATTTTATAATTAAAATCAGATTAATCCAGCATTCAGATAGTTGTCCTGATCGCTCCCGCCGTTACTAGCTCAAACTACTACTACTAACACCAACATTAACGCTGTACATCGACACAGGCTGTCTTGACTAACGGCAGTATCCCTCCGCAAAATAAAACAAAATAAAACAACTAAGAGTTATGTACTATACATAAAAAAAATATCACGTAATGGATGAAAATAATTAATCGGGGCCTTATTCAAATATTTATACAACATATAATGCATCATAAAAGCGAGGGACTACTTTCTCTGTCAATCTGCGGAGGGATATAATTCGGATAACTACCCATGTTTGAAAACTATTCAAAATTCCGCGCGAAGGCTTTTGGTTGGCCAGTAGTAATACTTTCTACTTCACATAGCCAATAGGATTTAGAGTTGACGTAACAAGACAGTAAAGGTGACCAATTAAATCATGTTAAATGTGCAACCGCTCTTTTAAACTAGACTCTGCCGTAGCCTGTAGAGAGCGGAAGCACAAAAGAGCTGAGTTTAATATACACACACTATTCCGGCGGCTAAGCGAGGAGTAGGCCTTAGTTATATTTTATAAACATGCCTTAGAAAAATACATTTCTGATGTGCATTTTGGAACAAGTGACATATTTTAAGATATTTAACTGCAAGTTGCTTTCAGTTAAAACAGCTCAAACATGCATTTTAGTCGGACTAGGCTTAAGCCTTTTCTGTCAAACTGAGCAGTAATGTACCACACAAAAATTCTGGTCACTAAAATTATCCATTTCCTGTTTTGTTTTGTTTTTAAGTGCAGAACGAACAATAACAAATCCAATATTGTTGTGTACAAAAGTATATATTTTATATATATATATAAAATAATTCAGATAAAATAAATCACCTGTACAGTAAGGAATAGAAACATGGATAAATTCAATGGTACACCTTTGAACAAAGCGTCTGCCAAATGCATAAATGTTAATGTTGATGCTGTTATAATTAGCAATATTATACTATGTAGGAATAAATGGTTTTATGGAACTGATGAGGGTAGCAGGCTCTCTCAGGTTTCTAACTTTTGCCTCACGTATGTCAGTAATAATACATTTCCATTGGAATACAATACATAATCATCAAATAAAATGAGTATTTTAAAATTATGTCCAATAACTATATCTGAAATTAAAAGGGGAAATGAATGCTGATAAAATCTATTATGGGCAATAAATAAATACTACAACTATCTATATAAGAAATAACGATATGTTGAACATATTATGCTAGTATTTTGTAAAACTCCAGACCGAGTGATCAGAATCTTATACCAGCCTGAAAGGATGTATTTTGTCATAATGACCGACTATACATTATCGTAATTTATAAATGCTCATACTTTAAATTACTAAACTTATTTCTGAGTTTATCTTTGTGCAGTGAAGAGCTAGAGCTGCTGGATGCCTGAAATTCCATATTATCACATTGTTTATTAATTTCCTCCCATTAATTTATCTGCAATGACATCGTGGTATGAACTTATGAGACAACAGATCATATTACTTTTTAGTCTGGGATATGTGAAATGAGACTTACTTTTTTAAAAATTATTTTATTATTATTATTTAATGTAGTAATCATTTTTAAAAGACAGAAAAAAATGATCACACACACACTGGTACACCCCTTGAGTATGGTGAATTCTGAAAAATTTTTTAAAGTATCAATGCAAAACAGGTTAAAACTCGGCAATACATTTTGATGCTTAAAATCCTTACACATCAGATCTAACAAAACTAGTAAATACATTTTACAGAAAGTATGTTAAATCATCAGTTATGTCCTTTTTAACAGTCACAACAGGTTTATTAAGTAAACATCCAGTTGGCCTTTTAAAAAAAAAAAAAAAAAAAAAAAAAGAGAGAGAGAGAATGCAATTACTGACAGGTAATGCACATATCCCAAATTCCCATGAAACAGCCAGAACGGGCTGCAGACACTGCAACTATTCTTAATGAATGAGAGCACATGTACTTAGCGCCTCAGTATATCACTGATCTAGAACCAGCGTATGCCCTTGTCACATTCGTTAGAAAATGGATCCACGATTAACATTATCAAGTCAAATGGACCAAAATGGAACATTTGTCAAATAGAACATTGAAAACAGCTTGTAAACAGGGGTTGGGTGCAAAATATGAACCATTTTCTTTCATGTACTTTCATTCTTCCATCATAGCCCATGCTTCTTCTGCTTTCATGTAGTACTGATTGGCCAGTCTGCCCTTCATGGCCTCTATAGCCGCATCAGCTGCCTCAGTGAAAAGATCACCTACAAAATTTGAAGACATCATAAATATCACATGCATATCCAATTTAAACCATTACAGCAAATTCAGGACATATTTAGAAACCAAAATTGTCCAGTTGATATTATATTGTTGTAATATTTTCTGATGTTAAAGGGTTAGCTCACCTAAAAATGAAAATTAGCCCATGATTCTCACACATTCTTCTTTCAGACGAACACAATCGGAGTTATATAAAAAAATGTCCTGGCTCTTCCAAGCTTTATAAATGGCAGTGAATGGTAGTTTGTGTCTGTTTTTGATGTCTATCGATGCGAATCGATGCGTTTGTGAGAGAAGCTAGTTATTTTACTTAATAACGTTTTAAATATGGATATTTTTCCTCACACAAACGCATCGCTTCGCTTCAGAAGGGCTTTATTAACCCCTCGGAGCTGCGTGGATTACTTTTATGATGGACAGATGCACTTTTATGGACTTCAAAAACAGCCACAGACACAAACTACAATTCTGTGCCATTATAAAGCTTGGAAGAGCCAGGATTGCATGCATCTGAAAGAAGAATGTCATATACACCTAGGATGACTTGAGGGTGAGTAAATCATGGGATAATTTTCATGTTTGGGTGAAACAACCATTTCATTCTGAAGTACTGAACCACTGTGTGGATACACTCACCTGCTCTTTGGGGGTCCGCATCCAGGTTGAACCCTCCCTCCTGGTACATCTCAGCCAATCGTGCCAAGAGAAGGTAGCGCGGCTCATCCTGCATCCCATCAAACTCTCCGCCCTCATCATAGTCTGTCATCTTAAGAGCAGAGTTGTACCAGTGCATGGCTTGTGTCCAGTCCATAGCCCTGCGTTTTCAAAATAAAAAAGTTTCAGTTCTAAACTGGGTTGCTACAGATTTTCCACTTTTCCAGACTTCTCTGTAGATTTTTCAGACCATATTTAACATGTGACAAAGGGTTTCAAAATACACATTCTGACTGTTATGTTGCCAAATAACTGCCGGAATATGGGAGCTAAGTACTGTAGCTCATACAAATCAACAACAAACCCAGTTCAAGTTTATTCAGCAGCACAGATTGTATACTTTAAATTCATATTATTATTCATTTGAATTAATTTAATTTAATAAGTTAAGTTTCAAAAATAATATTGTCACTGATTTTTGGAAAAATATTATTAGGATATGTTATTCAGTTTAATATTGTTTGCTACACTATTCAGTATAGCATAATAATAGGCATTATTACTCCAGCTCCATTATTTTCAGATTTATATTCAGTATATAATACAGTAATCTGTAAATATATGTATATTTTTCTGGCACAGTGTCGATCCCCATTCACGTGTTCACCATTGAACAGTGGCATTGATTTCTTAAAATAATACGTTTACATAATGAGAAGAAACCTAAAACACATTATAACCTGTATATATTTACCTCTGACTAGGACTGCTCGATTATGGCAAAAATCGTAATCAGTTATTTTTGGTCAATATTGAAAATCACGATTATTGATGGGCAATATGATAAAAGTCTTATTTCATGATATGAGTCATTTTAAATGTCAGTGAAATTTCATAATTATCGATGCTTCAGCAAAAACTGATACTAGGATAACTAATGTAATGTAATGTAAAAACCAGTAAAAAGTCAGCAATACAATAAGAACAAAGAAACTAATTACAAACAAAATTGACAAATAAATACAACAGAACACAAATATAAATTAAATAAACTGTTTACTAGAAGATTTACTAACAGTGGAATTCAGATAGTAGCCTACAACAACAAAAATTTAAGAAATCAAATGTAAAATAACACTACATAGTCTTACTGTACACAATAAATATAGATTAATTCTTATTAAAGCTAAGATAAGTGAGTGATTTTCCTTTGTCATCTGTTGTTTGATTATCATTTATGACACACTGCAGAGGGTATATTAGGCTGCTGTCACTTTAAGAACTAATGCGCGGATCCAGTACCAATCAATGTACTATTACATGTGCTTTTTCTTTC
Organism: Paracanthobrama guichenoti; assembly: GCA_018749465.1. Classification (NCBI taxonomy): domain Eukaryota; kingdom Metazoa; phylum Chordata; class Actinopteri; order Cypriniformes; family Gobionidae; genus Paracanthobrama; species Paracanthobrama guichenoti. The sequence continues at coordinate 17,915,327 of CM031954.1, forward strand.
TCAACTGTACACATTTACTTAAGACATAAAAGGCATTTTGACATTTTTGTGTTTATGCGTTTAGAAGCCCATTTGCAAATCCGTGTTCGGCTCAATCTCAGAGCACCCACACAGAAAGCCGGCTGGGGAACAGTGTCTCTTTTGTGGCTTAATACGCTTTTTTAATATCACTGTTTAATATCAAAAACGTCCCTCAATTTAGCAACAGTCAACTGCATTTTACAAGAAAGTAATGAAAGCGCACCGCTGTGAAGGAAAGGAAGCGGTACAATAATCGTTTTACCTCAATTACTTTGTTTTCATAATCATTGGAAGCCAAAATCGCACAGCCTCTCTGACATCTGATATCATATTGCATGGTCACCAAACAGCAAACTACAGTGTGATTTAAATAATCGTGCAGTCCCTTTATCTGTTGCTGGTTTGAGTGATCAATCATTTAGGTGAAGTTCAAAAGAGACTCACTTATGGTAAAGACAAAAAGTTTTGCATAATGTAAATATGCATGTAATATAATTCATGTTAAACGATCACTAAACGTGAAAAACACTGTTTTGTTTTGTTTTTTGTGGAAATTCTCTAATTTAGATTTTAGACAACTAAAAAGGGGGAACAGTTTGGAAAGATAATCTGGAATTAATCTTTTTTTCATATTCTGACTTATCCAGACCTAGAAATGACTAAAATCAAATGTCATACTTTTCCATAATGCGTAGGATCTCTGCCTAAACACATTTTGGTCCATACAGATATAAATGTGATTAAAGCATTTCTTACCTATCAGAGGGGAGTTTCAGACCCGTGTCGAATGCTCGTGCCACTAGAATCATACTCGGCCGGTCTCCTGCCTCGGCGGCCTGCAGCAGGAAGCAGAAGCCCTTTTTGCTGTTCTCCTCAGACGCCTGAGACGAAACAACACAGACATGACAGAGGAAGCATAAGCAGGGCAGAAAGATAAAATAAATGTTACCAACTATGAGACCATTTGGAAAAGAAAGCACCTCTAATTCTATCTCTTGTAGAATGTGATGTGGCAGCTGAAGATAACATTGGCCAAGGGCAACTATAGCCTCGAGCTCCCCACACATGGCGGCCCTCTCCAGATGATAAAATGCAGAAACCTCGTCCCACGGTGCATCCTTCTCACAGAAGCGCCCGCCCTCGTGGTAGCGGACCATGGCTAGATGAACCTTAAAGGAATAGTTCACCCAAAAATTTGAATTCAGTCATCATCTACTTACCCTTATCTCATTCAAAACCCATTAGACTTTGGTTCATCTTCAAAACACAAATAAAGATGATGTTAATGAAAGGTTTCTGCCCCTCCCCTGAAAGTCTGTGCAAACAAAACTTTCCAAGATGATCCAAAAAGATCATAAATCCTTCAGAGAATGAATCCATGAATTGAGTGTTTTAATCCAAGTCTTGTGAAGAGATACCTTATATGATGAACAGGTTTCATTTAACTAACATACACAGAGCATATGAAATAAAGTAAACACAGAAGCTCAAACATGTATGTGCCTCACAAGAACCAGTGAGGTATGTTCTAGTGTATGACACGCAAGTCAAATGATAAAGTCAAATACACCCCTAAATTAAACCTGTTCATCATATAAAGTGATTATATTTCCTGGATTAAACTCGATTCATATGGATTAGTTTTACGACACCTTTAGGACCTTTTTGTTTGCATGGACTTCCAATGGAGAGACCAAAACCTGACAGAATTTTCATTAAAGGTAGGGTTGGCAATGTTTTCATAAACACTTTTTGTTATAATGGTTGAAACTCTCTTCACATCCTGATAGTAACCAATAACAGAAGTGGTCTAAATATACATTAAAAAAAAATCTGTGGAAGTCTCCCTCTCAGGACCAGACATGTTCGTCCAATCATTGCATTCAGTTTGAATAATTATTAGTGTAATAACGAGATGGCAACACATGACGAGCTGTCCTCAGACTCGGATTTATGCGTTTCGATGTCAACACTATCAACGCTGCAATGAATCTGCAGCAGTCACACGGTACTAGTCAGAGCTCTGGGAGTTGTTTACTTTCATTATTAGTGTAATGTTATGTGCTTTGAGACAAAATTTCTTACCTTGCCTAGGATGGATTTGCCAATTTTCCTCTCAAGAAGCATATCATTAAGTCTCTCCACCTCCATTGCCACACAGGAGGGTCTGTGTACGTGGGACCGCGATGAATGGTAAAAACTCCATTTTTCTTCTGTTAGCTGAGAGGCACAACAAAAATACATATTATCCTCAGAATAATAAGAAATGACAACAGCATTGAATCATGAATTGTCCCATGCCCAAATTTAAAATATATCCTTTTTCGTCCATTATTGGCAAAGACCAAGGCCAGAAATAGACCTTGTTTAGGGACAGCATATAGTTTATCTGTTGTGACATCAAATACAGTGCATAGCTGATCTGTGAAGTGTTCATTTATTGTCAACGAAAACGGTTTGTCATTTTCATTTTTTTAAATATATTACATTCCCTGAATCCTTAAATATGGATAGCAAACATCTGTGAGACTTTGAATACCACAAAAAATAAACACTTAAAATCACCACAAATATTTCTGCACAAAAAAAAGTAATGCATGCAGGAAATCACATGCAGGGTTCCCACATATTTTGGCTTCCATGACTTCTCCAGTTATTCCAGATTTTTTTTTTTTAATTACTGTATTTTATTTATTTATTGTTTTATTAGAGATTTCACTCACACGCAGGCAACTGCTAGTCAATGAAATTTCTTTTGAGCACAACAAGAGAAATTTCCGTGACTTTTACATAAAATCATACAATCTTAAAACTCCCTGACATTGACAGGTTTTCCATGATTGTGGGAACCCAGCATATACATTTACAGTACGGGAAAGCAGAGTTTGCCACTTGTGAGAGGGTGAAAGTAAGATGAGATGAGTTCAGATTAAAGAATAATGAGATTAAAAGGTTTAGAGCACCACTTTAAATCAATGTTGTATGAGAAGGAAACGGATTAGGAATCAATGGGTGATGGGTGACTATCGTGATTAGACAGAGGGATTTTATCAACGGTTTTGTAGTTACCCGACGAACACTGTCCTCATCCGATTCTGAGAAATGTCTGTTGTAGAAGGGACGTCCCTAAATAATGATGAATGAATTAAAAACCTACCATCACATATCTTAGGAGCCCAAAATGTATTACTGCTGCGTTTCATGATGCACGCAAGCACAGCACACAACGAGAAGTTTATAATGCGATAGAAAGGAAACTTTGTTGGGGAGTAACAAAGAAAATAAGCAAGATACATTTCTCAGTAGCATGACATTAAACTCATTTAAAAAAAAATATATTTATATCATCGACATAATCTATATAATTTCTATATATAAAAAAACAAACAAAACAATAGTTTAATAATTAATTAGCAAATTAATAATTAAGTTTAAATAGAATTATGTTCTGTATTTGGTTATAACATAAACAGATATATAATATAATATACAGCTGATATTCGGTACCTGGCTGTGATGTTCCACTAAGTCTCCTTCACTGCGTTTCTCACTTGGATAACCACTGTCTCCTCCATTCTCTGAGTCCTGTGAATGCAAGTACAGTTAATAGTATAAATCAAATCAGTTTCCACAAAATATCACTGAATTTAATTGCACTGTCAACAGAGGATATATATTCTTCTTCACAAACTGACCTTTTGATCTGTGTTAGCTCGATGCGTCTCATTCATTTCATTCATAAACGACCAGCCTGCTATGAAACATAAATCAAGAGACAGAAGTGGTGGTGAAATTAATAAAAAGTTGTGCATCCCAAGACAGTCTGCACCTGACATACTGTACGGGGGCAAATTTAGAATGTCTTGATAAGTTGCCATTTCATTTGTGCACATGAATTGAAGAAAATTCATGTAGCACTACCAATCAGGGTGCTGTTGAAATCAATTGCTTAAACACTTTTGACAATACTGTTTCCAATCTAACTAATGTTAAATTGCCAAATGACAGTTTTGATATTTTGGACTAGTGTATACTCTACTAAAGCCTTATACTGTATAGGTAAAAGGTCAGTGCAAACTGGCCCAGGAAGGTTACTTAGCAACGTCAGCACCAGCTAATTAATATTCATGAGCTAAGCCATAGATACAGTCAGCAGTGCATCATTCTCCAGGGGGAACATAATTTAGCATTAGGGAAAATAAACCCTAACTACCATAGTTACCCATTCATTGTCATTTCCGTGGGGAAATTTCTGATAAATATGGCTATATTTAGAGTCACACTTCTGCAGACATACACATTTAGAACATCTCTTATTTTTATTGCAGTTTAATTTTATATATATCGCTGTCAAAATAAAGAAGGTTCTGGATTTTTGCTTTATAAGTGTCAAACACAACAACGCACAACTTTTAGGCATTTAAGAGAGATTTCTCTCTCTAAAAATAGCTAAAGTCCATTAAAGGATTAGTTCACTTCAAAATTACAATTTCCTGATATTTTACTCACTCCCATCTCATCCAAGGTGTTCATGTCTTTCTTTCTTCAGTCGAAAATAAATTAAGTTTTTTGAGGAAAACATTCCAGGATTTTTCTCCACACCATTGACTTCCATGGCAACCAAACTTTTGAAGGTCCAAATCAATGCTGATTCAATGGGCTTCAGAGGCTCTGTGCGATCCCAGACGAGGAATAGGGTCTAATCTAGCGAAACTATCGGTCAAAAAAAAATGTATAGACTTTTTAACCTAAATTGCTCATCTTGCACTGCTCTGCGTCTCGCCAGTGATTGCACAATCACGTCGAAAACATCACACTAGACGTAGGTGGAAGTACCGCCCCAAGCGAATGTACGAGGACAAACACAAACGCCCTTTACCAAAAAACATTAGGTTTGTATTAGTCTTTGCATGTACGCTTTATAAACACGGGGGCGGTACTTCTGCATAGGTCTACTGTGATGTGTGACAGCGCAATCGTGCAAATTTAAGTTAAAAAGTATATTCATTAAAAAAAAAAAAAATGTTATAGCTACATTTTTTTAATAGACCCTATTCCTCGTCTGGGATCGCACAGAGCCTCTGAAGCCCGTTGAAACTGCATTGATTTGGACCTTCAAAATTTTGGTTGTCATGGAAGTCAATGGTGTGGAGAAAAATCCTGGAATGTTTTCCTCATAAAACTTACTTTCTTTTAGACTGAAGAAAGAAAGACACGAACATCTTGGATGAGATTGGGTGAGTCAAATATCAGAAAATTTTAATTTTGAAGTGAACTAATCCTTTAAGTATTTCCTTATTTTCCCATAGAATTGAATTGGTAATTATAGTAGAGATAAGTATATCTATTATCTATAGATAACATCAAAACCAGCCAGTCAAAGGCCCACTTCAGTTCTCGGCCAGCTGACAAGTGGAGGCACTTCTAGTACTTTAAATGCATATATTTTAAAAAAGTGTTTCCAGGTGATTGACAGCTGATAAATTCTGATTGTATGAGCTATGTCGAGAAACAAAAACCTATAAATGCAAGGATTCATTCCTTGTTATGTCTGTTATCTTCAGTAGAGGGCAACTAACACACTGAAATGACCAGAGACAGTCTATGGAGGAGGAGACAGATTAAACGTTAACTAGACTAGTTTTATACAGTAAAGAAAGTGAAAATTATGATACCATTGATGTCAGATTGTGTTGTTCACAATAAATATTTTATCAAAACAATCTTAATGAACAGTTTTGTACATTTCTGTTTTTCTCCATTCAAGTAGGTTGTAACTGTACGCTTGTAACTACATAGAAAATATCTGTCACCAAAGTGATCTGATCTTAAGGGGATATGGTATTACTCAGATGGGCTACTTAAGTGCATTCACACATAATACCGGGTTAGTATAGTATTACCCATGGGTGATCGGCCAATAGAGACGCCCATACTAAGTGGAGAACAGGGAACGGATTCTGTCTCGCTGTTTTCATCAACTGAGGAAGTCTCAGAGAGCCGGGACAGAAGAACAGGCATGTGGCTGAGAGAGGTTGTCCGCACCCTGGGTGATCCACACTGCTCTTCACATCCACGGAGGACAGTCTGAGCTGAATTCTGCTTAGACAAAATGAATTCATTTAGAAAACTTTCAGAAATATGTGTTTAAATAATCCACATGCATAACCAAAGGATTAAGAGATAAGAATTTTAATATGCTGGCCTGATCGGGTCTACAGTTCCAGTGATCTTTTCACTGGCAACGCCACAAAAACACCCGTATTTTTAAATTGACTATCAGAACCAAAGTATAATATTTTAGTATAGCATACTTCATTAAACATGGGAAAAAAAGGATGGACACATCAGCAGGAATTATGTATTTTTATAAGCCCAAACCCAGAAACAATTCAGTATTTCAGCACTTCTGGTTCCATTGTCCTGAAGTCAGCGGGTTTTTTGAAGGAGTTTTTAGTTAAATGCCTGAAATACGGTCTGTGGTGAACATAAGTATAATACAAGCTCAGGGAAGAACCAGACGGGAACCGGCAAATGGTTAACCATTTGGTTTAACCTTGGTTAACCATTCGCCGTTTAAAGTTGAAAATAAATAAATAAATAAAACAAACAACAAAACGAAATGAAGTGGCAGCTGATTCAAGGCCGACTGCCGCACACAAAGCATTAAAGGGGACATATTATGCAAAAGGTGTTTGAACACAGATGTGTCCCCACAGTGTGTGTAAACAACCAGCCTATAATGGTAAAAATCCACCCAATACGTTTTTTATAATCCTCATCAATAATTATCCATCTCTCATAACACGCTGTTTCAGATATCCCCCTAACGTTACTCATACATAAGAGTAGGGAAACCTCACACATGACTGATGATGATGATGATCTGCTCTTTTAGTACAGACACAACCCTGAGTGAGAAGCACAGAGACCGCCATTTCTGTTTACGTCACTTGCTGTATCAGCTAACGTTAGCAAGAGATTTACAATGTCGACTCGGTGCCAAAAAACATTACAAATGTTCTGTTGTTGGATGTACCAACAAACATACAAGTCTCCATAGACTCACTGAGGACACCGTGGTTAAATTTAATTTATGAAGGAAATGTACCGAAGAATGTCGGTAAAAATTGTATATATTTGCGTAAATCATTTTACACATGATTGTTTCACCAACAAGGTCAGTATAATGCTAGATTTGTGAAAAAGTTTTTTCTGAAGGATGGGCCAAACTTTAAACTTGTAAGGCTTCACTGCTCAACTGGTTATTTCTGAAATTTTGGCTGATTGAGATTCATTTTGTTGTTGAAATTGTATCCAAAGCTCATGTAAAGGATCTGCCCTCTTCTGGAAGGAGGGCAGGGAGCACCAGCTGATTTGCATTTAAAGGGACACACACAAAAATGGCACGTTTTTGATCACACCTAAATAGGGCAAATTTGACAAGCTATAGTAAATTATCTGGTGGGTACTTTGAGCTGAAACTTCACAGACACATTCTGGGGACACCAGAGATTTACATTACAGCTTGTGAAAAGGGGCATAATATGCATAATACATCACTCCTCCTTTTCTCCTCTGTGGGACTCAAGGCTTCAAAATTCATAAAAGTGGTTTTCATTTGTGATGTTTATCATGAAGAACAAAATGTGTAAGAATCATAAACTTTCATTTGATCAGAGCTTATTTTCTGCAAAAATCCCCCCAAAAATCCTATTGGGTTTTTGCTGAGGGAAACTTCCAGGAAGGCCTACAAAAATACATCACTGCAGCATATAAATATAGCACTGTCCATATTGGGCTAAACTAGCCCCAGGCAATCCTACTGTTGAGCCAGGTTATGTTTACAGCTTACATAAAGAGTACAAACCAGCAATTTGTTGGTGCAGTCCAGTTGTGCATTTTCAGCAGGGGACAGGTCAAAGCGAGTGAGGCTCATACTCCTACAGATCTTATTACACAGGTGAGAGTGGAAGAAAAGAGCCATGCCACGCACACCTGAAACAAACACACACACATACACACACAAGACAAGCATTACTAGAGATGCACAGAAACAATTGTTTACCGAAAGCCGAAAACCAAAATATTAAAAAAAGGCACAGACTAAAAAGGAAGGGTTTACTTTATAAGTACTATACAGTAATAAAGTATTTACAAATAATTTGCAAACTAGTTAATAAACTGTGTTTAATACATTAATAGACTGTATACAAATAGTGAGTTCTTCATTCGTCACTGTTATTAAATTATTATTGTTTAATTAGCTCATATGTAAAGAGTTAGATAATGCTTTGTCATCAACTTATTAACCATAAATAGTTCTTATTTCAAATAGTTACTTTAAATGGTTCTCACAGAAAACATAATTAAGTGCTTTAAACCAAACTTTATTGGACATTAATTACATTAGTATTAAGAGTTCCTTAAAATGTTAACAAAGTTGTTTAAAGCACTTAATTAATGACAATTTCTGTTTTTTCGTGACCTAATTTAAAGTGAGAACTATTTATGGTTAAAGCATTATCTAACTCTTTACATATGAGCTAATTAAACAATAACACTTTGTTAATTACAGTGACAATGAATGAAGAACTCACTATTTAGGTCTATTAATGTATTAATTACAGTTTATAAACCATTAACTATAAACAAATAGTTTGCAAATGATTTATAAGTGCTTTGTTACTGTATACTTATTATAAACTTCCTTAGGTAACACTTTTATATCAATTTTAATAATATAAATTATGTTTATGCTGCAATTGGTTGTTGAAAAATAAATATTTATATGGTGGTTGTAATAAAAACTTGTCCTGATGAGAGATTTATTCAAGCATACATTAAATAATGAAGGCAGAGATTAAGTAAAAATATAATGAATGTGTAATATAGTGCATATATTTAGTCAAATGCTCCTCTCCAGTTATTTTCTGAAAGCTGAGATTTTGTTCCATATCAAAAGCAACAAAGCACAAAGCTTATTGTGATTATTTGATAGTAGGTGCACTAAAAATAATACGTTTTGAAAACATAAAAATGAAGATTGATTAAAAACAAGAAATTGATAGTTAACCTGCCCTATAGAGTCCACACAGCTGACATGTTTACCTGTTGTAGTTTATCCACATTGTGTGCATGAAAAACACACTTACAGTCAAAAAAAATGCATCATCAAGAAGCACTAATTAAACATCACCGTTTCATCCATAACTGAAAATTAATTTCACCAAATATTTTCAGTGCATCACTAAAATGTTCCTCATGCTTACATTACTCATGCTTAAGGCAAATCAAATTTATAAGAAGTCTTCGAGTTTATAAGGAGGAAAAAAAAAAAAAAAATGCAGGATATTGATAAATACCCAGGTTGCCATCTCCAAAGTCAGTCCCCTTCTCAGTGTGGATCTGAGGATCTGTATAAAGGTCCCCAACACCCTGAATGTCCACCACTATCAGCTGGTGTCCAGAGCGCTCAAATGTGAAATGACTAAATGCCTAAAGCCACAAAAAAATCATTGCCAATAAATAAACACACATCATTTCACTGGGACATCAGATTCAGATTTGATACATCCTTGACAACCTGGGGTGTAAGCCGTATGTTATCGTCCCTCACAAAACCAGAGTTGGAGTTGTACTTTGTGTACTTCCCCTCAATGTAGTGCTCCAGGTGAAACAAAGGGCTCCCAGGGCGACTAGTCATTTCCACAACACACATCTGCATGATGTCAACCTAATAATGATGGGATATGTTAAAGAATTACAGAATTCATATCTGGTATGATTGTTCAAACCAGTTTTGAATGGTCAAACCTGGTTTACACACAAAATGTGATGGTGTTTTTTGAACATTATCAACATCCACCAAAGAAGTACCTGTTTTGGAGGCCTGTGGCGATTGAACTCCTCGCCCCATAATTTAGCCTCCATTTGTAACCTCACATCCTTAAAGTAAACATCTCTGTCCACAGTCTCCATGTAGCGCTTAGCCACGTAGTTTGAGGCTGATTTCCATTTGCTGCTGTGGGAAAAGTTTGATAACTTCTTCCTGTGAATTAAAGGAAATAGAAAGCTACAGGTCAACACAAATCCATTTTAAAACAAGAGATGGGAGTACCTAATTTAGGGCTGCCCCGGACTAAATAATTTCTTAATCAACTATTAGTTGTTCATTTAAGCCATTAGTCAATTAGTACTAAACCATATTTTAAATATTATTATTAATATTAAATTAACCCCTGGTTTCCCAGACAAACCTTAAGTCTAGTCCAAAGACTAAAATGCATGTTTTAAATTAAAGCAACTTGCACTGACACATCTTAAAATATGCCAGTGCTATTATTTTGTCAAGATGCACACCAGTAATGATTTTTTTCTAAAGCATGTTTATTAAAGCTACTTAAATGTCCTAATTGAACTAAAACCTAATCCTGGCTTAATCTAAGCCCTGTCTGTGAAACCAGGCCTAAGTACTCAAGCGTGCACATAAAGCTTGCCTCAGCGACAATGGCAAACATTACGTTCATTTTTCTGAGATCAGAACACAAACAAAATAAATAACATATAATATAAATAGCCTTATCTTTAAAAAAACAAAAAAAAAAAAAACTAAATTTAAGAAAAATACTCTGCCTTGCCAAAAGAAAGTCGATGTTTGGATTTAAATAGGCAAACGCTTAAGAGTCTATGATTGGATCATTATTGCAGTGATTTTTATGTTTCTAGCATGTTATATGTTTGGCAACAGTTTTTCTAACCCGAATTGATGGAGTATGTAGCTTTTCATTTCTTAAACAACCATGTAGGAAGAACATCATGGCCATATTCCAGGATGACAAAGTCAAGATTCATCAGGCTCAAACTGTGAAAGAATGGTTGGAGGGAGCCTGAAGGATCATTTTCACACATGAAAAATCCAGACCTTAAATTAATTGAAAGACTTTGGGATGTGCTGGAGGAGACTTTACGGAGTATAAATGCTGTGATATCATTTCCATCAAGAGGTGCATCCATTTTTGGTCCAGATCTTGTATTTACAATGCAAGAGTCAAGAACTCTGTCAAGGTGCCAATTCATGTGTGAAAATTATTCTTCATACTTCCTCCCAAACATTCTTGCACAATTTGAGCCTGATGAATCTTGACATTGTCATCCTAGAATATGGCCACGATGTGTCTTACTGTTTAAGAAATGAAAAGCTACACAATCCATCAATTCGGGTTAGAAGAACTGTTGCCAAACATATAACATGCTAGAAACATAAAAATCACTGCAATTTTAAGCATTTGCCAATTTAAAATCCAAACAGCAGCTTTTTTCCTTGGCCGGGCAGTGTATTTTTTTAAATGTAGGACATACAAATTATATACAAATGAATAGATAAATATTCCATAAACTGAAACTGAAAAAATATCAAATGTAAACATGATGTTTTTAATATTAAATGTACAAGTTTTATGACAGAAATTAAGTAATTACATGGAATATTCATACTTTAAAAAATTATAAACACTTTCTAACTGCAAAGGTGAATAAAACCTGATAAACTGAAGAACACTTTCACTTCTATTCCAATATTCAATAATAAACAGTTATATTTACCTAGTCTAAGGTATATTTATTCAATATATATTTGCTTGACTCACGATCTGAAGCATTCTCTCATGGATCCTCTTCCAAATGGCTGGAAAAGAAATAGATCAAAATCAAATCAAATCACCTTTATTTATATAGCGCTTTTAACAAGTCCAATTGTTTCAAAGCAGCTTCACATTGTTAACAGTTAAATAATGCAGCAGAATTTGTACAGCCGTTCTGGTGAAACGGTGATGTTATCCAGCTAATTTCAAGTATCATATAGTGTCAATGCGGGCAGATTGGTAATATAGAAGAAATTTAGGTGTCCCCAACTGAGCAAGCCAAAAGCCAGAGGCATTTGAGGCAAAAAAAGATCCCAATTAATTCAAGAGAATGCATAATTAATCAGTATTAGCAACATATTTATGTTAGTGTTACGATCACACAGAAATGCAACTTCCAGCTCATATTGAAAACAAGTGTACGAAGGCGGCAAAGTACCTGAGAGGAAATCTTGATAAATATGTCGTCTTTTGCCCATTCACCAGTAACCGCATTGTATCTAAAAGGCAAGAATAAATGTTTACACCACATGCAAATCACTAGAAATTGGCCTCAAACTCAAATGTGGCTAAGCTACAAGGAGATGTAAATGTAAGTGTATTTTACAGTAAAAATTTTTTTTTTTAATTATCTTCTATATTATGAAGATAATATTTGTAAAATACACAATTATTTTTCTTCTTTTGCAGAACAGTTAGTGAAAGAGTCAATACAGCAAATACTGCATGATGGGCACAGTCCTAAAGGCACACACCCAGTATTTACACAAGTAAATGTGTTGTTTTTTTCCATTGCCCAGAACACTGTGTCCCATTAGACATAGTAATTTAATGGCACACACAACCATTGGCTGGAAGTCAAGGGATATTTTAGAGGTGTGAAATTACAAATGTTTAAAATTAGAGTCTGAAACTGTGAGCCATCTGACATTATGTATCTCTTATTTAACATGACATATGACAAATTTTATAAAATCATCTGAGATTGACTGAAATCATAGAGGTGCCTGTGGTGTGGCACAGTGGTAAAAACTCAAAATCACTGAAGCGAAGGTTCAGTGATGATGTGGCACAAGGGTCAATCTCATATGTAGTGTTGGGGAGTGACTTATTAAAAAGAGAGACATTACAAACTGGGCATTTTTCAGTAGAATGAAAAAAAAAAAATGAGTGTATTTTCTGTTTCTGTCACCATAACTGTTAAAGACCCCCTGTGGTGAAAATCAAGTTTTTTAATGCTGTTTATATGTCAATGTGGGGTTATTAAATATGCTTTCAGACAAACCATGTGCAAAACACCATTGCTGAGTATTTTCTCCTTAAAACTGCAGTGAACCAAAGACACTCAAAAAAACACGGTTTAAAACTACCTTGTAACCAATCCTGTCAACATGTGGGTGGGCATTAGCATAACATCATTACTATTCGGCGAAGCAGAGGAGTCTCAAAAGAAGCCATACTGGTATATTTTTCTGTTGATATGAAAAATTGTGTACATTTAGCAATATAGCGTGTGAATTATGTATAGAATATGATATATATTACGATGTTGTGATGAACTATATGTTTTTCTCCACTGACTCTCAAAGCGTTTCTAAGGATGCTGATTTTTAGAAGGCAGACTGAGATGGCAAACATGGTTTGTGTAACATTAGCAACACATTATTAGTTGTTTAATAACGTAGTCAAGCAAAAGGCTAATCATATTACTTACCATTATGTGTCCGATGTTGTAAAGAGCGATACCTTTGTGCAGCGTTTACTACAGTAACTCGAGTAAAAGTTGACAAAGTGGATCTCTGAGCTGGTATGAGCGAGTGGAGGCGAGGCTAATTTGCATATTCATGGTTCCACGTATACTACATTCAAACTATATAAGGCATGAAAATAATTCACAGGAATTTGGTGATCAAAGATGAGTTTTAAGGGATAAAATCATTGACTATAGAGGGACTTTAATTTGTAAAAAATACTTATATGTATATCATGTTTTATATGTGTTTGCTTGAAGTTAAGCAAGTATGTTTGATCGTATATTTTCCATATTTGTTGTGCTCTACGTATGTGTGTTCATCAATGTTTATATGTCAATAAATGAAACTGTTCATCATATAATGCAATCATGTATCTTCAGAATACTTGGAATGTGAAATACTTTTACAATCACCTTTTGAATCGTCAAAGCTTTGGTTTGCGTGAATTGAAAGGTCAAAGGTCAAAGTTTATTTATATAGCGCCTTTAAACAACACAAATGTTGACCAAAGTGGTTCACAAGCAGAGCAAAATACACACATAGCAAAACAGAACATGACAAGTATTAAATCCGAAAACATTCAAAAAAAAAAAGAGAAATCTTTTTTTATCATAACCTGATACATCAAAAAAACTGCAGTCCCTGGCATTTAAAACAGGCATACAAAAGTAAAACCAAGTTACGTGAACGCCTGAGAAAAAAGGTAGGTTTTAATGGATGCTTTAAAGATGCTTAATGTAGGAGAAGCTCTAATCGTTAAAGGTAGTGTGTTCCAAAGTTTTGGAACATAGACTGAAAAAGACCTGTCTCCTTTTGTTTTCAACCGAGATTTCGGGACATTTAATAACAGCATAAAGGCATGAATAACGGTCTCCAAGTCTCTAAAACTTCCAAAGTCGTTGTAGCTGGAAAAAAACACTGAATTTATTTGTTTGTCAAACTTCACATCGGAATATCTTCATTTGTGTTTCGAAGATAAACAAGTCTTATGGGTCTGGAATGTTTTAACCCTTTGGTAGCTGCACTGTAGATGACTTTTGTTGGTAGGTTGGACTGTAGCTAATTACACAATTTTTTCAAAAGATTAAATTGACTGTAGTTGAACTAGCTTGTAGCTTGGCCATCTACAGACTCCAACTAGCTTCCCCAACACTGCTCATGTGTTGCCTTTTAATGGATTCAAGCCTTCACCCTTTGAACAGCAGGTTAACCATCCAAAGGGCCTCAAAATCACTCACCTGTATCGAGTACAGACCTCTGTCTCGATTTCCTCCAGATGAAACTCAGCCCAAGGATCTGGCATGGCTTTGGCTTTCTCAATAGCATGTTTCCAAGTAGCCTGAGTAAGAGAAATTGAAGTTGTTTAAAAAAATTGTCTGTATAGGTGAAGATGATAGCGATCCACTCTATATATTATGGATGTGTGCGAGCACAAAACAATGATCAAGAAAAGAACAGGAGGACAAGAGGTATGCTACAACAAAGGACATGCAGGAATAAAGGGACAAAGAAAGGTTTGAATCAATGCTGAATGTCTTTAGTAGACATTTGGTAGGGGATCCTATTATTATAATTATTTTTTTTTAAAGAAAGTAATGCCATCAGCAAATGTTTTTAATAACATCTTGGACCTTTAAGGAATCAGAATTGGATTCCTAAATTCCCATCCCTGTCAGACAGGTACTCCAACAACAGAGTCGCTGTTCTTTGTCAGGAGTAGACATCAGGCTTGGTTATTTCATAAACGTTGTGAAGACAACTGAAAGAGAGCTAGCATGCTTACTGTCATACTACAGCATAAGTGTCATCAGTGACATAAACCTGCCCATATCCCAAAATAACCAGTAAACCTAGCTCCTGTAGCCAAGTATATTCAACCAATTATTTATTTCCCTTTGAAAGGTCACAGTGATAGAGTACAAATATGTGTCAGACACTAGGAAAATGTGGGCTTCTCTTTACAGGGAACCCCTCCCTGAAGACATCACATACTGTAGACAGACATATCCTAATCAGTACAGGACTTCCACTGACATCTAACCTTACATACTATATTGGAGTATTAACATTGCTGGGCTTGTAGGTAATCAAAAATGAAAACGCCTATATTTAAATCAGGCAAGTATTTGTGTCATTTATATTCAATTTTCAATTCAAATAGTGAATAGCTAGGTTTAATGAGCGCTAAATTGTACCATCTCTGCTGTACATTATAAACAGTTTTTATGCCTGTAAAATTCTAGACTGGAGCTTCAATTGTGCTTAAAGTCATGATAAAATGGAAGTAGCAACAGATCTTTATCTCCTTACTGTGACATACTTCCTAGTGTAACAGATTATTGAAAAAGATAGTAGGGCAGGTACTTGGCATATATATCGTTTGTTTATTGATTTTGAGATATGGGTGTTGGACTCAAAAATTGAGGCAGGCGTAAGAAGCAAATGTAGAAGTGAAAGGGAAAAAAAAAGTGATAGGATAAATATGGGAAAAGCATGACTCCCAGGATAGATGCCAGGCTAAATGGATTAATAAAATTGGAGAAACATGAAGAGTAGAAATTGAAACTTGTATTAAACATACCCGGCCTTTCTCAGTTAAAGAGCCAAACCTGACGTCCTGCTCATTGTCATTTTTGTTCTAAATTGGAGGAATAGACAAACCCACTTGTTTAAACACACATAAATATTGATATAAGATTTACAGTACATGAGGTTAAGGAAGTGAAATCACCAGGCACTTGCTATCAGCTTGAGAGAGCTCAAACTCCATATATGGAAGTGAATGCGTCACAAAAACAGTTTCTGCATTCTGTACATTAGTTTAATGCTACTTCTGGTGGTCACCATTTTCTGTGGTCAAGTAAAAACATTTGTTCTGTGGTACAGGCAAATCTCTTTTACCATTATGGATAGGTCAATGTCTAAGTGGACACGAACAAGATAACAACATTCTTGGATTACCTCCAAAATACCAGTATGAAATGGATAGTTAAAGTTCTGGATAATGATTGGTCAATTCAGCATTACAGTCGTGCAAAAATACACAATGTAGTAACAGCAGCTATGACGTAAACTGTAGCTACTGTGTACATCACTGCACAGGACCCACTGAAATATAATGTGAAACAGCATGCATGTTGAATGTTTCAAACACGAGTATGCTACATTGTTGTTTGTATTACCTATTGACATGTGTAATTCAGAAATAAATACAGATATTATAAATGTTTACTCTAATTTGGTGTCAAACTACTACTTGTGGGATACAGTACTTGCTATATACAGCACATTTTTGCAAAAATGTAGAAGGTCATGAGGGTAACATGTACACGTACAAAACGTATAAATAGTATGGCAGCTATGCTGTTCCAAAAATAGCTTTTGTTTATGTCAGGGATTACATATATCTATGAATGATGCTACTTAATGAATTTGCTTAATGAAATAACATTGTAATGAAAGATAGCCTAATATTTTTATTATGTAGTAACAGTTTTATAAAAGTTGCGCTGTATTATATATAGGCTGCAACTATTCAAAAACGAGTATAGCCTCTTGTTTAAAAGTGTTACAACTGCATACTATCTGGGAAATTCTCACCTTGTATGTAAAGGAGTGTTTGGGCAATGAGTTAGAAAGCTGCTGGTTGCAAACAGTGTTCTTTGGGTAGTCACAGAAGCCTTTGGTTGGACTTATGAGGTCATCAGTGATGGGGCATATGCGGAGGTCATCTTCATCATCGTCATCACTTGCATTGGAATCTTTAAAAGACACTCTATTATTCTTAGTATATCCGTTCCCAGGTCCATCCAGAGGGCTGCCCACCTCCTCCATACTAAACATGAGCTCCTCCTCAGCCATGATGTCCCACTGAGTTGTGCACCAAAACTACAAACAAGCACGTTAGAATAAGTGTCAAATATTACAATGCATTGTCAGAAAACATGCAAACACCTTTTAAGAGCGGTGAAACGAATGATAAAGAACATATTGATAAAATGTGAAGGTTTTCAGTGTGAGATAAACCTGTTCCAGCTCATGCTGGAGGCACTGACCCGTCAAACTACTTCTGTTTGTAATGACAAAATCGTCATTGGTGTCATTTAAAGTTATAATAATTTATCTAGCTGCATAATAACTAACAGCAACAAAGCATAACATCAAAGTATTTTTAAGAGCTGTGTAGTAAAGCTGGACTCTATTTTATTCATTGTATTTTGCTTGCAGTTTTACTATTTTGAAAGGACATTGCCTGTGATGTCACTGCGATGGAATACCATAGCATTAATTATACCAGTAATAATTATAAACTGCTTTACATTGTATTTAAGGTATTTGTTTGTATCGTATCGTTTGTATCGTACAAGGCAAACATGCAAAGGTAGCACTACAGAGCACAAGAATAAGCAAAGGTGTGTGTCACATACCTTACGCTAGAATGAACAAAGTCGCTAGGTTGAAGACATAAAGAAAACAGGACACACATATGCTCTATTATCGCGAATCTTCTTCACACCCTTTCGGACAAGGAAGCCAACTCAGCGATGAATTGCGCGTTTGCACGGAAGTTTCAGCTGCGGTTGTGTCTCAAGCACACTGGACAGTGACAGGTTTACTGTCTGCAGAAATGTGGACTACGTGTCTTGGCCTGCGAGCAAATGTTCCCTTGTGTTGATTCCTCCATCCCCCAATAACTCAGGACAACGACAGAGCTGCATATTTAGCCCTCTAGTGGGCTTTATCAAAAATACATTACCATAGAAGTTCATTCAGAGAAATGCTAGGTATCTAAATGTATAAATCTAAACAAATACATGTAAAAGACAGCTTGCATAAAGAAAGAAAAACATCAAAATGTTATTCAGAGAGAGCCATATAACAATCAATCACATGGCCTTTTATGGAGGAGCACATGTTATTACAAATTCTACTAAGACGAAGGGATATGGCTCATGAATATTAATGCACTTATAACTACATGAAAGAAAATTAATATTTATAAGCCAAGCCTTAAAGGGACAGTTCACCCAAAAATTAAAACCCCACTCAAGCCATCCTAGACGTGTATGACATTCTTCTTTCAGACGAATACAGTCTGAGTTAAATTTAAATGTCCTGGCTAATACAAGCTTTATAATGGCAATGCCCAAAATTTGAAACTCAAAAAAGTGCATCCATCCATTATAAAAGTTATCCACACGGCTCCGGGGGTTAATAAAGACCTTCTGATGCGAATCGATGGGTTTTTATAAGAAAGATATCCATATTTAACACGTTATAAAGTAACACGTATAGCTTGCACCAGACCGCCTTCCGTATTCAACTTACAAGGAAAAAAAGCGCAACTGGCACGACGATGACATCGGACCAAGCCTGTAGCACTCCTCTCAGAAACTGAAGCCACCGAGCCTCGATCGCCCCCAGGTGGTTGGTCCCAGTACAGGTCATAATAACCCACCGAACCTCCATGTTTTCTAATGGACGCAAGACAAACTAAACAATCAAATTACACTTCAAATATTTTTTCCCCACAGTTGGTTTCTGTCATTGTAGGCAGTTTTTATCATGATGATTTCATTTCAAGTGTGTTTTAAATAAGTTTAGTTTTAGTTTAGTTAAAACCCCCCGTGTGACGTGACAGAGATTGACGGCTTCTCTGAGTGAAGTTGTCACTGAGGCACTAACAGACTTTTGTCGGGATTTTTGGGAGGAGATTGGAGCTTTAGCTTTCATTTCTACATTTCCATAACTGTTTATTTCACACCTGACATAATGAATTGTTCTGCATCTGTGAGAGTGTGGGTGGGATTTTGATATAGCGCCCTTTATTTCCTGCTCTCTACCGCGCAGATTCCAGTCCCGAGATCTCTACTGCGCAGACTCTGTCCCAAATCTGCGCAAGATGTCAGCGCCATATTCGGACATCCAGAGGCTTCAATTACTTCAGCGGAAGAGAATGAAGTCGCGTCGTCCATATTTTTTTACGGTCTATGCATCAGACATAGCGTTAACAGACATAGCGTTAACATTTTGAACACATTTTAAATGTTACACTTTGAATACGGAAGGTGGTCTAGCGGAAGTTAGATATTTTACTTTTTAACCTGTTATTTTTCTTACACAAACATTGCTTCAGAAGGCCTTTAATTAAACCCCCAGAGCCATGTGGATTACTTTTATAATGGATGGATGCACTTTTTTGGTCTTCAAATTTTGGCCTGCCATTATAACGCTTGGATTAGCCGGGACATTTAATATAACAGAATGTATTCATCTGAAAGAAGAATGTCATATACAACCTAGTATGGCTGTGACATAAACACTATCCCTTTAAGAGTCCAAATCAAACCAAGTAGGCGTGCTCTAATGGGCGTACTAGGCAAACGTCGTGTTACTTAATTAATATTAATGAGAGGACTCTTCGCCATAGTAGAGTCGTACATTCGCGGGGGCAGGGCGAGCCTCCACTCTGGTGAGGGCTAACTGCACGTAGCCACTGTGAAAAAGAACAGATCTGCACAAACCGAGCGGATATTTTCGTGTTCTTGATTTTCATTTTATTGCCAGTGTCAGCATCGTCCAATGTCACACTAGGCGTTGTTCCAAAACCTGTTTAAGGATTAAATCTTCTGAAACGTATGACACCTGCAGTTTAACAATTAAAAAATAATCAACGATTGCCCTTGCATTTGTTAAAAGCGAGTCGACAATGCTCCCTGACTAACATCTGTATCAAACCGCATTTGTTTATTATGAGTCGCTAAGATTTTGAGGTACGTTACGTAATCATCATAGGCTAATAAACATTTTGGAAACGGGGAAGTAGTTTCTAAAATAGTTTCCAAAACAAGCAGTTTAGTTATTATCCACATTATAGAATATGCGCGTCATTAATTAGGCTAATATATGCAATCTGTCGCTATCATACTCTCGTGGTAGCGTGGCCGAGTGGTCTAAGGCGCTGGATTTAGGCTCCAGTCATTTCGATGGCGTGGGTTCGAATCCCACCGCTGCCAAAGCTTTTTTCTGTTTTGCATTTCTTTCATCCACAAAACAGAAAATTAACTATATACTGTCAATAAAGAAATGTGATACATCCTGCAATCATTGTTAATATTATACAAACATGTTTCCTAAGTTAATGGTATTTTACATAGCCTCTGTTTACTTGATTCTAACAATATTATATATTGTGAGATGACTGGAATTACAACATTCACCTCTGATATTAAAAATACTGTATTTGGGAGGTCCTCTCCTTGGCTTTCAGCGCCCTGTGCATGTACGTTTGCCTTTTCAAATAATGTATCACAAAAAAAAAAAAAAACCTTAAAATGCAAAATGACGAATATAAAACAGTTAATGATTATTAATACTAATCCTATGGTATTAATTTCCATCGCAGTGCCTCCGGCATCACAGACAATATCAATAAATAGACAATAAATAGTACAACTGTAAGCAAAATACAATGAATACAATAAAAAAAGTCCAGCTTTACGACGCAGCTCTTAAAAATACTTGGTCAATTGCGCCATCCAGCGGTCTGAACTCTACTAATATCAAAGGGTGCGTCTCAGTCAGCTCTCTAGTTCATTAGTCAGGGCACTGATCAGGACAGTGGCCTGACTCCCTGATCAGTGCTCTGACTAATGAACTAGGGAGCTGACTGAATTTGAGACGCACCCATAGACTTTCAGGGGTATTCAACTAAAATGTAGATTTCTCTGATCTACATATGTGCATTTCAAGATTCAAGCGTTTTATTTGTCACATACACACAGTTATATACAGAATATACAACCGGCAGTGAAATGTATTTTAAGACGTTTGAAGACAAAATTATGAGAAATAGCTTTAAAACCAAGTCATTGGGCAGAGGAGTATTTGTCAATTCCTGCTCTCTCTTCATCTCAATCACTCTTTCTTTTTCATCAAAGTATTTTTAAGAGCTGTGTAGTAAAGCTGGACTCTATTTTATTCATTGTATTTTGCTTGCAGTTTTACTATTTTGAAAGGACATTGCCTGTGATGTCACTGCATTAATTATACCAGTAATACTTATAAACTGCTTTACATTGTATTTAAGGTAATTGTTTGTATCGTACATTTTTTGAAAGGGCAAACATGCAACCACTGCTTTAGTGAAACCGCGGGTCGTGTCATTTCAACATGGCCAAATAAATTAAGGGGGCGGGGCAGCCCGACCCATACATCATTAAAACACTTTTTTATAGAAAACTATTGTGAATAGTCTTGAGTGTACCCCATTTTTATTTCTTAATGTGTAGATGAAAAGGATTTCAAGCTGGCTAGCTGAAGATATTACTGTCGCTACACCCATTGTGTACTTCTTTGAAAATAAATTCCAGCACACGCTAAAACAAACATAATGAGATACATATGGCAATTTATGTTGTTTTTTTGTTTGTTTTTTTAAATACCTTACTTACCTGTTGAGTAGAAAAAACGCCACCTCTGCGTGGCCTGTAACATTTCAAATCCTTCAATTCTCTCCATCTCCGAAAGCCAAGCAAGTGTTGATTTTCGTTTTATTACAAGCTCTGTGACATTCTCTTTTTGCCAGCAGATGCTTCTCTGCTTTAAAAAAAAAAACCGTGATTCCCCAGAGGTTCAATATTTAGCGTGCTCCATGTCCAGGGTTGCCAGGTGTTCACAACAAAACCCGCCCAATTGCTACTCAAAACTAGCTCAAAACAAGCCCAACCGCGATTTGGGGGAGGGTTCCCCGCTAAAAATCGCGTTTCGGGGGGTAAAATATATGTTTTTTGGCAGGGTTCCTTGCTAAAATTCGCATTCCCGGTGCTAAATATCACATAATTGCGGTCGCCTCAACCCGCGGACAAGAAAAACAGCCCGCGGCAATAGTGTTAAAGTAGCCCAATTCCGCGGGAAAACCGAGGACCTGGCAACACTGCAACTAACTACGCCAATCATTCCCACACCATACACGGGTCAAAGCAACTTTACGGAGTGACGTATTCACGCAATAGATCCCCCACCTAGATCGAAAATATAAACACTTTTAATAGGCTTACCATACTGAATCAGAGTAAGACAAAAACATGCTTTGGAAAAAGTATTGCTCATGTATTGACTTATTTAAAGGTGCACTGTGTACATTTTAGCGGTATCTAGCGGTGAGATTGCAAATTGCAACTGTCCACCGCTCACCCCTCCCATTCGAAGCACATAGAGAAGCTACGGTGGCCGACACAGGACAAAAATGTCGTCTGAGAGAGCAGAGAGTAGCTGGCGCTCTGTAGAGAAGTTTGTCCATTTAGGGCTACTGTAGAAACATGACTAAACATGCAAAATGGCGAATTCACTGTAAGCGGACCCGCAGTGTATGTAGATAGAAATGGATCTGTGGCGAGGTTGACGAGCGAGAGACGTGGGAGGAGCGAGCAAGACTGGTGCGTGATTTAGAATGAGCTCTCCCTCTTATGAAGGAACTCGGAGGCATATAAGGACGAGCGACACCAGTGAAGGACGAGAGAGGACCAGGCCTGGACTTTATGTTGTGTTTTGTTTATGGTTTATTATGTGTGTGCATGGCAGTCGTCCGTGAGGAGCTGCCCGCATTACTTCAGTTTTGTTTGTTTTATTTATTAAAGTCTTTAAATGTTCGCCGGTTCCTGCCTCCTTCTTCCCATAACAACGAACTACGTTACAGGATCATTCTAAGGTAATAAAAACATAATGGTTCATTATGTAAGGTCTTTATACACCACTGAAAACATAGTTATATTATATTATATTGCATTTCTGTCAATAGATCCTCATAAATACTACACACTGCACCTTTAAATTTTGTTCATTATGAACAAAAAAGTTACTTAGTGTACCTTTAAATTTGCACAAAACTACTGAATGCAAGTAATATATATGGTACAATTTTATAAATAATTTCAACTCAAATCAATGTTTCATGTCCATTTATTCATTTGGT
This sequence comes from Paracanthobrama guichenoti, assembly GCA_018749465.1. Lineage (NCBI taxonomy): Eukaryota > Metazoa > Chordata > Actinopteri > Cypriniformes > Gobionidae > Paracanthobrama > Paracanthobrama guichenoti. The sequence goes on from CM031954.1 coordinate 17,938,717, forward strand.
GAGTAGCCATGTCATAAGCAGGATAATGTACAGTCAGCTGGTCATTATAGCAAAATAAACCCCCACAGGGTGATAGAAGGATGATTTATTTAGCGTTGATGACTGTACATTATCGTAAATTTTGACCGACCATGGTATAATTTTAATAAAATCTCCACTTGAAAAGGCCCTTTGTGTCAATTTGTAATCCATTTGAAGTTGACCTATTTGTTTGTCATCAGTTGATCCACACTGTCAATGAAAAGTCAAGTAGTTCATATATTTAGCATAAAAATAAAAAAATCTTAAAACCAGATTGTCAGCCAGGCAGACAGACTTTACCAGCAAAAAGTAGTCCAACTATTGTGAAAAATATTGATAAAACAAAAAGTACATATGAGGACCCAACAACAGTATTATTGGGTAATTTGTAAGGTTGTCCTCCGACTTGATTGATGTAAAATCCAACTGGAAATATGAGGGCAGCCATGCAGAAGAGGATCACTGAAAAGCAAACAAAATAACATGAGGTTATTAAAACCAATCAACAGATTTGGATTATTTTGTGCATATGATATTTCCCTTTAGGTAACCTACTTGCCATGAAAGCAATCCAGCGGGCATACTTTGTTGCCTCTCGCCGCCAGTGTGAGATCACAAGCAGGGCACATGTGATAGAGAGTGAGATGATGCCCAAGATAATGAAGAACAGGGTAGTGACCCATTCTGGAGGAAGGCTTGGGGAGATACATACCCTGGTTCGACCATGGATGGTCTGGCATTGCTTGACTAGACCCACAGTAAGAGCTCCTACATGCAAAACACATGAAAATGTAATGACTGTCAAGAGTAAAACAAGTCTTTGTTCAACACTGCATAAAACTAGAAGAACAATGGCATAAGGGTGAGTAAATAATGTTCCTTTAAAGGTGAAGTGTGTAAATTTTAGCTGCATCAAGTGGTGAGGTTGTGAATTGCAACCGCCCACCATTCACTTCTCCCTTTCGAAGCATATAGAGAAGCTACGGTGGCCGACACAGGACAAAGATGTCATCGTCTGAGACAGCAGAGAGTAGCTAGCGCTCTGTAGAGCAGTTTGTCCGTTTAGGGCAGGGGTAGGGAACACTGATCCTGGAGAGCCACTTCCCTCCAGAGTTTAGATCCAACCCTAATCAAACACACCTGAACAAGCTAATCAAGGCCTTCAGGATTACTAAAGTTACAGTTATGTTAAAGTTTAGTGTATTTTTCAGGGTTGGAGTTAAACTCTGCAGGGCAGTGGCTCTCCAGTGGCTCTTCCCCACCCCTGGTTTAGGGCTACTGTAGAAAATGGCGACTTCACTGTAAAGGCCGTTACATACTCCGCAAGAACAGAGAAAAAAGTTCTCACTTCCAGGGCTGAGAGAACAAAATGACGCTGTTTTGTTCTCGCATCCCTTGTTTGGGAGTTCTTGCAGCTTGTTCTTGACACGTCATCTGAGCAGAACTTTTTTCTTGTGGGTGTCCGAGAACTATTATGTGATTGGTCAGAAATTTTAAGTGGGCGGGGTTAATGAAGAGAAACGGACATGTTCGGCACCTGCTTTTCTGGTGAAGTATGGAATGTCCTGGCCAGAACGAACTTTGTTCTTGTTCTTGCCACCTCGAGAAAATGAAAAAATGTATGTACCAAGCTTAAGGGGACCAAGCGGCAACCTCCCGTGTTCTCTCTTAAAGGGGTCATGAATTGAGAAATCAACTTTCATATATAAAACATCATTGTAATATAAGAATATCCTGTAAGTTTCAGAGCTGAAAACTTCCTTGTTAGTCAAAGAAAAGCTTTTATTGACAGCTGGCTCTGCAAATGATCGATCTGCGAATGTGCTTCCCCGTGATGTCAGAGTGCAGTGAAACGCCACCACAACCGAAGAAGACGAAAGCCTAATTCTGTAGCCCTGCCCACCGATTTGTGCCTGGCATGTTAGATAAATAACAGACCTACGTGGAGCTAAACCGGATCGAACTTCCAAGCAATAAAGCTTATGGCATGTTTCAAACATGCAATAAGCTTCCTTCGGATTCCAAAATGCATGGTTGAACTTTATTTTTAATGAAGATCCAGCTCACATGGGGAAGACATTGCATTTGTTCGCTACATTTCACCGGATTGGTTTGTAAACAAGAGACTGGATTTGCAGACAGGATGAGATTAAAAAACAATGCTGTGGCTTCTGGATCTGACAGGAATGATGCAACACAAGTATGTGAGTAAAAATTTTTTTTATATGTGATAGTATTGCATTGCTTTTGATATCTACTAATTATGTACGTGTCTAACTAAACATAACTTCCACGCTGTCAAAGGCTTTGTTTTTGAGGTGTTGTCGGTTCATTGTCCTGCGATTCTTGATCAGACTCTAACATCTTAAATAGTGAAATTCACACGCGGGTGTGAGTATGTTATGCACGGTTTGCGGTTATATCCACTGATCAGGCCGGCAAAGTAATAAAAAAAATAACATTCCAATTAATTGCGGGTGGATGAGAGATAAATCATTGTGTTTGTTTGATAAAGACATTTTGTGAGCCGTGTGGGTGAATCATTCCGGTTGCTGTTTCTCCACATTGGAAGTTTTCAAAACAATTCCTCACATGTAAGGGAGCCAAAGCTCATTATAATATGCAAAACTGTTATCCAATCATAGCAGTGGGCATTTACTTCCAAGTCTTCAATGCGACACGCCCATAAAAAGCAAGGGTCGAAAACAGCCTATTATTTATTCATTATGATGTTTTTGAATGTAAAAACCACGTGAACGTCATAAGTTGACCTCAGACAACAGTATAAACTTTTTTTCAAAAGCCAGTTCATGACCCCTTTAAAATCAACACGGAAGTGACTTAAACTGCAATTCATCGACTGGCCACTAGAGACAGGCTCCAAAAGGGATCTGTATCTCCCCCATGTTAAAATGCCCAACTTTACAGCATAAAAAAATGTTTACAGCCTGGTACAAAAAGTGGTTTTGGTCTATATAGCTATTTTGCCCTTCATGACAACTGTGAGATGGGTGAATTGTTTTATAACTCAACCATTTAAATTTTATTAAGCCTTAAAGTTCTGCATAATTAAGGGGTGTGGCCACTTTAGTGACAGGTGCATTGCCACTATGGTCGAGCTAGGTGGGTGTGGTTTCAACAGCCAGGCACCTCAGCTCCACCTACGTCCCGTTTCTTTGCCTATGTTCAGTTGTCCGGGAGTGACGTGCAGTGACACGCAGCCAAGATGGCAACAGCCGGCTTTAGGTTTCTCTTCAGAAATGGATGACGTCACGAACACTACGTCCATATTATTTTACAGTTTATGAAGGGAACCCGCAGTGTATGTAGATAGGAATGGCTCATTATGTAAGGTCTTTATACAACACTGAAAACATGTATTATGTATATTATAATGCATTTGTCAATGGAATAAATCCTCAAACTATGCCTTTAAGTATTTTTCAAAAGGGCATAGTCATAATGATATCAATATATGATAAGTGGATTTCCTGTAACATGGACAAAGACGAGAAGAACTAAGAGTTATAAGTTATGAGTTATATATCTTCTCCTATAATATTTAGAATCTCACACTAAATGGCGTTATTTAAACTGAGCTGAGGAAAGAAGGTGATTCAGTACTGCAATCCACTTCCACAAATACACAAACAATTGATTCAAATATATCTCAAATCATGCCATTTTTGAAAGCCTCAGGACATTAGAAATTCTTCTGAATTACCTAGCCTGTAACTGCTGTTGCTTATATTTATATGGCCTAATGTAAGATGAAATTCTGACTGCTTGAAATGTAAATCAATGAGATCTTTATAACAGTATAGCAGACTACTTCCATAAAATACATAAATGTTATATCTCCCAATAATGTCTAAGCAAGATAATATTTAAATGTTTAGTTTCATGATCAAACCATGTTTGTGAGGGTCAAAAAGATGATGCAATGCAATGCAGTGATGATTGAGAGATTTACAAATAAACATTCCTCAAAATCCTGATGTATCATATTTGATACTCACATTTTAACATGTTTTTTTATGTTTGGATAATAAAGCAAACCTAAGTTGTGTTCATCTTGAAATATTACTAACAATGTAAAAGTTAATCTTACATTTACTTTATAAAAATCAGTAAAGATTTCACATAAAAAAAGACATGGACATTTTTATAATTATACTAAAAGGGATTTTATTTGCTAAAAAGTTAGCGTGTAGCAGACTGTGTACAATATTTTTATTTAATTTTTTTAAATATGATACAGTAGGCTTTAAAGGGTTAAGCTGTATTTGAGCTAGATAAAAGACAAAATGTAAAAATCTAATGTCAGTAGGTCTGCTGGACACCAACTCTTCAAAAAAATGTGAGTAATTGGTTGAAAAACTGCCAAATCCAGCTTTACCGTGGGAAACTCCATTTAAAGTCATTGCACAGGATATCCTGTTCTTTCCTTACACATCTTTAGAGTGAGGCCATAAGAACAGTAATGATTTTATCTCATGTTTACTCCCTTGCCTCAAATCTACCATCAGCTTTGTTAATGTAGTGCATATGTCTATATATATATATATATATATATATATATATATATATATATATATATATATATATACTATTTTGTGTCTCATTTGCTATCATTAAATTATACAATGTGTGTGTGTGTGTGTGTGTGTATATATATATACACACATACAAATATAACACACACACACACACACACACACACACACACACACACACATACACATATATATATATGTGTGTGTGTGTGTGTGTGTGTGTGTGTGTGTGTGTGTGTGTGTGTGTGTGTGTGTGTGTGTGTGTGTGTATACACTCACCTAAAGGATTATTAGGAACAACTGTTCGAAAATGCCTTGTTGATGCTAGAGGTCAGAGGAGAATGGGCCGACTGATTCAAGCTGATAGAAGAGCAACTTTGACTGAAATAACCACTCGTTACAACCGAGGTATGCAGCAAAGCATTTGTGAAGCCACAACATGCACAACCTTGAGGCGGATGGGCTACAACAGCAGAAGACCCCACCGGGTACCACTCATCTCCACTACAAATAGGAAAAAGAGGCTACAATTTGCACGAGCTCACCAAAATTGGACAGTTGAAGACTGGAAAAATGTTGCCTGGTCTGATGAGTCTCGATTTCTGTTGAGACATTCAGATGGTAGAGTCAGAATTTGGCGTAAACAGAATGAGAACATGGATCCATCATGCCTTGTTACCACTGTGCAGGCTGGTGGTGGTGGTGTAATGGTGTGGGGATGTTTTCTTGGCACACTTTAGGCCCCTTAGTGCCAATTGGGCATCGTTTAAATGCCACGGCCTACCTGAGCATTGTTTCTGACCATGTCCATCCCTTTATGACCACCATGTACCCATTCTCTGATGGCTACTTCCAGCAGGATAATGCACCATGTCACAAAGCTTGAATCATTTCAAATTGGTTTCTTGAACATGACAATGAGTTCACTGTACTAAAATGGCCCCCACAGTCACCAGATCTCAACCCAATAGAGCATCTTTGGGATGTGGTGGAACGGGAGCTTCGTGCCCTGGATGTGCATCCCACAAATCTCCATCAACTGCAAGATGCTATCCTATCAATATGGGCCAACATTTCTAAAGAATGCTTTCAGCACCTTGTTGAATCAACGCCACGTAGAATTAAGGCAGTTCTGAAGGCGAAAGGGGGTCAAACACAGTATTAGTATGGTGTTCCTAATAATCCTTTAGGTGAGTGTATATACACACATACACATACACTACCGGTCAAAAGTTTTAGAACGGTAAGATTTTAAAAATGTTTTTAAAGAAGTCTCTTCTGCTCACCAAGGCTGCATTTGTGTTATTAAAAATTACAACAACAAAAAACTGTAATATTGTGAAATATTATTAAAAAGTAAAATAACTGTTTTCTATTTGAATATATTTTAAAATGTAATTTATTTATGTGATTCAAAGCTGAATGTTCAGCATCATTACTGCAGTCTTCAGAGTCACATGATCCTTCAGAAATCATTCTTATCTGCTGATGTGCTGCTCAAGCAACATTTATGATTATTATCAATGTTGAAAGCAGTTTAAATCAATGTTTAAAATATATTCAAATAGAAAAAAGTTATTTTAAATTGTAAAAATAATTCACAATAATACTGTTTTTGCTGTATTTTGAATCAAATAAATGCAGCCTTGGTGAGCAGAAGAGACTTCTTTAAAAACATTTTAACAATCTTACCGTTCTAAAACTTTTGACCAGTAGTGTGTGTGTATATATATATATATATATATATACACACACACAAACACAAGTATATACACACTACTTACAGTTATCTTTAGCTGTACAAAACAGCTTGTTATGCTGCTTGATGTAGCAAACTGGTATTTCTTACTGTATTACAATTCTTTTTATTTGCTTTGGTACTATTTTCACAAGCAAGGTGTGCATTTTCGAAACTCTTAGTACTAATATCACAACAGATCATCAAACGTGCACTTTTTCAAACATTTTCAATTGTGTTAGTACAATACACAAAACCACAAAGTATCCTTTTCTCTACACAAAATAACTGTTTCATCTTTATAAATGTTTCATTCACAGTAACTGCCTTTTCATTAAGCTCTTCCTATCAAACTCGTTCAGTTTAATACGTTTGTCTATTATTTAATCCAACTGATCTTAATGATTAATCAATGAATCGTTTGGTACACCTATAGATTTCTATAGATATTGATTCTATAGACATAGTTTCTACTTTGTTTGCCATTTCCGATATGGATAACCCTATGTAATGAATTATTTTTACATTATAAGCGATTTATTTTAGATTATAACCACTACTTTCAAAGTGTGTGTGTGTGTGTGTATGTGTATGTGTATGTGTATGTGTATGTGTATGTGTATGTGTGTGTGTATGTGTGTGTGTGTGTGTGTGTGTGTGTGTGTGTGTGTGTGTGTGTGTGTGTGTGTGTGTGTGTGGCCTGGTAAACTCTACATTATGGGGACAAAATGTCCTTATAAAGATGGCAATATCTTTGTCCTTGCGGGGAAATTTGTTGGTCCCCATGACAAAGAGTTTTTTGTTTTGTTTAGGTTTTTTTTGAAAATGTAAAAATGCAGAAATGTTTGTGTGATGGGTAGGTTTAGCGTAAGGGGAGAGAATATACAGTTTGTACAGTATAGAAACCATAACGCCTATGTATACCCAGAAAGATAGTGAACCAGACGTGTGAGTGTGAGTGTGTGTGTGTGTGTGTGTGTGAACACAAAGTATGAGGAATGGATAAGACAGATGGAATCAAATACAGCATTTTACGTTACAGTATGTATGCCATGTAATACTGTAAACATTACCATGGTAAAGGCTGCCACATTACTGTAACTCACCCTTATAAAGCTCAACTACAGTAGATTCAGTCATACGGTACAGTGAGAACATTTATTGGCAGCAAACTCTGTTCTATAGGCCAGTGTCATAACTTTATCACACCTTCTGATAACACACTTAATAGATACTATTAAAAATATTATGGATTCAATTACATAAGTTAGGTAATGTAAGTGTATTTTCTAATGTTGTATCTGTAACCCGTATTACTGTAATTAATTCAGCAACGAGGGTGATCTGAAACATGTATCTTGCATTGTTTGCTGTTGAATGAACTAATTGTTAAAAGTACTAAATTGAAAGAAGATCATACTGTTGTGTTTCGTGATTAAACCAAATGTTCTCATTACATATTACAATAATCTTGTGTTTGAAACAGTGATTATGTGGACTGAAAATATGTGCAGCTGAATGAAAGCATGAGATCAGGTTTTGAAAGAATGACCAGCTGTTACAAGTGTTACAAAATGTACACCTTACTTGTGAAAATAGTACCAAAGCGGGAAAAAATTAATTAAAAAAATGTATTTTTATGTATTGTCATTATTATTAACACACTGGTTTGTAGCACAGTTTACAGCCGTTTACAGCACTTTGCTATTCTAAGTTATTTACCTATAGAGCTAATGAATCGGAAGTCTCGCATTCACAGAAATTAGCTTACTTCCGCATTGCAAAAGAAAGTGTATATAGTTTAGCATCATTATTCAAAAATGTTTTATGAAAATGTTGGGGACAGACAGACAAATAGATATAGATAGATAGATAGATAGATAGATAGATAGATAGATAGATAGATAGATAGATAGATAGATAGATAGATAGATAGATAGATAGATAGATAGATAGATAGATAGATAGATAGATAGATAGAGTGATAGAGTGAGTGATAGATAGTGATAGATAGTGATAGACAGACAGACAAATAGATAGATAGATAGATAGATAGATAGATAGATAGATAGATAGATAGATAGATAGATAGATAGATAGATAGATAGATAGATAGATAGATAGATAGATAGACAGATAGATAGATAGATAGATAGATAGATAGACAGACAGACAGACAGATAGACAAATAGATAGATAGTGACAGACAGACAGACAGACAGACAGATAGATAGATAGTGACAGACACAGACAGACAGATAGACAGACAGACAGACAGATGGACGGATAGATAGATAGATAGATAGATAGATAGATAGATAGATAGATAGATAGATAGATAGATAGATAGATAGATAGATAGATAGATAGATAGATAGATAGATAGTGACAGACAGACAAATAGATAGAGAGATAGACAGACAGACAAATAGATAGATAGACAGACAGACAAATAGATAGAGATAGACAGAGTGATAGATAGACAGACAGACAGACAGACAGACAGACAGACAGACAGTGATAGATAGAGTGATAGATAGACAGACAGACAGACAGACAGACAAATAGATAGATAGAGTGACAGAAAGACAGACAGACAGACAGACAAATAGATAGATAGAGTGACAGAAAGACAGACAGACAGACAGGTAGTGATAGACAGACAGATAGACAGACAGACAGACAGACAGATAGATATAGATAAATAGATAGATAGATAGTGACAGACAGACAGATAGACAAATAGATAGAGAGAGACAGACAGACAAATAGATAGAGAGATAGACAGACAGACAAATAGATAGATAGACAGACAGACAAATAGATAGAGATAGACAGACAGACAAATAGATAGAGAGATAGACAGACAGACAAATAGATAGAGTGATAGATAGACAGACAGACAGACAGAGTGATAGATAGAGTGATAGATAGACAGACAGACAGACAGACAGACAGACAAATAGATAGATAGAGAGTGACAGAAAGACAGACAGACAGACAAATAGATAGAGTGACAGAAAGACAGACAGATAGTGATAGATAGACAGGCAGACAGACAGACAAATAGATAGTGATAGATAGACAGACAGACAGACAGACAGATAGACAAATAGATAGATAGAGTGACAGAAAGACAGACAGACAGACAGACAAATAGATAGAGTGATAGATAGACAGTGACAGACAGACAGACAGACAGACAGATAGATAGATAGATAGATAGATAGATAGATAGATAGATAGATAGATAGATAGATAGATAGATAGATAGACAGACAGACAGATAGATAGATAGATAGATAGATAGATAGATAGATAGATAGATAGATAGATAGATAGATAGATAGATAGATAGATAGATAGATAGTGACAGACAGACAGACAGATAGACAAATAGATAGAGAGATAGACAGACAGACAAATAGATAGAGAGATAGACAGACAGACAAATAGATAGTGATAGACAGACAGACAGACAGACAGACAAATAGATAGTGATAGACAGACAGACAGACAGACAGACAAATAGATAGAGTGATAGACAGACAGACAAATAGATAGTGATAGATAGACAGACAGACAGATAGACAAATAGATAGAGTGACAGACAGATAGACAAATAGATAGTGACAAAGACAGACAAATAGATAGAGTGATAGATAGACAGGCAGACAGACAGACAAATAGATAGATAGAGTGACAGAAAGACAGACAGACAGACAAATAGATAGAGTGATAGATAGACAGGCAGACAGACAGACAAATAGATAGATAGAGTGACAGAAAGACAGACAGACAGACAAATAGATAGAGTGATAGATAGACAGACAGACAGATAGACAAATAGATAGATAGAGTGACAGAAAGACAGACAGACGGACAGACAGATGGACAGACAGACAAACAAATAGATAGATAGATAGATAGACAGACAGACAGACAGACAGACAGACAGACAGATAGATAGAATGTTTTCAGCATTCAATGAGCATTGCACATTCTGTTCTCTATCTCTATGGGACTAAAAAAAAATCAAGTAACGTCTGGTGAACAGCTGTTTTGTGACACATATTCGTCCAGGAGAGCATCTTCATAATAATTTGTGAAATTTAAAAAGAAAATGCTCTTATTCAACAAAACTAATGTCTGCAGACCCTGCTGGGGCCTATACTGTGTTAAAAGTCGGAAAGTTGAATGTATATTTTCGTCTTATTTGAGAGTTAAAGAGGAGTGGAAAACGGGAGGATCCGTTGTAATATCATTTGCAGCAACAACATTCTATTAATATTATTCCCAAGTTTGCATAACAGAACAATTTTCCAACTAATTAACTGCTGGGTAGATCTCATCTCTGTGGAAGACAATTCCCAACAGACTTCATTAATACAGCAACAAACACACTGAGTAATCAACAACACATTTCCCTTCTGCACATCTCACTAATGCAAAACATTTAATCACTGGCTTTTAACAGCTAATGCCAGATGCTTTATATATTTATTATTTATATGTTCTAACCATAAATGGTTGTGTTGAGAAAGGATAATGACATTGCTCTTTCTTGACCTGCAATGTGTCCAACTACAGCAGGGGAAATGTGCTTGTTTACTGCATAAATACATATATTACAGCCAGATAAACTGCTTTATATTGATCAACTGGATGTGTGTGTGTTGCAGACAGACACAATGTTCTTTATGCTCAATAGTTATAAAAACATTGCACATGCAGATACACGTGTGCTCTACCTAAAGAGTTACCATGGTATTTGACTGAACATTAAGTTTCTTACCCTCTTGGCCGCCTGTATTGATCCAATCTGGATTTGCAATACTTGCAATTGCAAAGATATCCGCTGCGAGAAAGAGACATCCTGAAATGATGGTGAGTTTATCCATTTTCATACTTCAGTCAGTGAACTACACGAGTTAAGGTCTGTTTGGGATTGTATGAGATAGATGCAACTTTCACATCCTCTTTTCAGAGGGAGCCTCATGGAAATGCTCTCAGTTCATCACAGTAAAGCAGCATCTGAATGTCAGTTGAGGGATTATGATGCAAACAGCAGTATGGCATTTAACACAGCACATCATCCCATTATGAAGTATCACCCCTCACGTACTCCAGTGCTCACTACTAACCAGCAGCCAGTACTTGAGCATCGCTGTGTGGAAAATCAGAAGTATTCCGATGTTACATCCGTGCTGGATCTTCCCTCTTGGTTTATGGATATCACTGAAAAAGGAAAAAGATTCCACAGCGCACGAGTGTGTTGTCGCATCAGTATCGGATCTGCTGGCAAATGTCGTGCTTTACCGACAGCAGCAGATGTCCTTCTTCTCTTCTATTCTTCCGCGTTTCCGTTTAAACTAATATACCGTAAAACAGCGTCCGCGAAGCTTTCAAAACAAAACCCTGCTCGCGAGATGTTTTCCTTTGTAAGGAATAACGGAGGGGGCAGGAGAACATGACGCAACACATGACGTCACCAGCCTGATTTTGACAGTTGTGTGCTCTCATTGGAAATGATAATGAACAAAATACAAGTTTCATTTAATATTCGCTTGAATATATATATATATATATATATATATATATATATATATATATATATATATATATATATATATATATATATATATATATATATATATATATATATATATATATATATATATATATATATATATATATATGCATAATTACAAGCAACTGACCTGACCTGATCTAAACTAAACACGGTAACACTTTATTTTACTTTTTTATTTTTTTATTTTTTTAATTATTATTATATTTTATTCATGTTATGCTATGTCCTCGTAAGTGGTCACCAGGACTTAGTTGTTTAAAAAAATAAAATGACATTAAATGACATGTATAGGCAAAAACAATGGGATTTTTAGGTTTCAGGATTTGTTTTAACCAGACTTTTTTAAAGATGATTCTCAACTATGTTATGAAAGATATAACTGAATGAATTGATATACCATTTTACTTTATGCAGTATGTGGGTAAAATGGCCACACATGGGTTTTCCCATTCAATGCAATGTATCTATACACCGTATCTAATTAGCATATTAATGTGTTCTTGGAGCAACGTGTAATGAAAAAAGTGTAATAATGAGAGTAATAGTTGCCAACATTTTCATAATAATATCTAATAAGTTATAGGAATATTGATATGTAATTTCTTTCCGTATTTCCATATTCCGTACATGCTTTTGTCACATTTCTGTCCTGTCTTGTTGAGCACATGTGGTGTTTTGTTATTTTCTAGCCATGTGCTTTGGGTTGTCATGTTTTGGTTATGTCTCCTGTCTATTGTCCTGACCCCGCCCCTCTTGTTATCTAATTATTGGTTAATTTGCCCCACCTGTCTTCCCTCATTACCTGCCTTGTGTGTTATCTATTTAGTCCCCTTGTGTTTGCTGTGCTGTGCTGGTTTGTTTTCTTCTGTTCGGTGTTTGATGGCCCCTGTTCCCTGCTTCATGTGCCTGGCCCTGGTATTTTTGTCTTTGGTTGAGTTTGGTTTTCCCCCCTCGTGGGTGTTTTTGTTCATTTTATTTTATTATTTAAATAAACCTCCTTCTTCCTGCAATTGAGTCCTCATTCCCTTTCCTGACAGCTTTAAGTCCCGGTGTCCAGTGGACATGTATGAAGTCAATGTTTTGTAACAGAAAGTCATGTTTTGATTAGAAACCCCATAACATTTTCCTGAGATGTTGATTTATAACAAACAATTTGAAAATTAGTCAGGCTTAAATTAAAACATATTTCCATAAGTACGCTAAATTTGATAATTCCATCATTTTTAAAGACCAAGGAGACGTTGTTGTCCTGGTGAAACCTCAAACAAACGATATCTCTGAAAAGCCCTGAATGTGCTCTTTACATGTATGGTGTCAGAAAAATTCACTAAAATATAATGTCCTCGTGGACAGTGGCACCCAGGATGTTAAAGCGTAACTAACCTAAACACTAACCCTATTGTAAATACGTTATTAATATTACTCAGTACTTATATGTACACTGTAATAACACTGTATATGGGTCATTCCATGTTAAGGACTAACACAATAAAATTTTGGTTTTAGTTAAAAAAAAATATATTTTACAAAAATAAAGAGACCACAGACACACAATTTGTCTATTTTTAACTTCAGTCCCATAAATGTGAAAATTATCATAAATGTTATATTTGTAGTTATTAAATTGTTATGAGGGACACATGAGCAGTAGGTAGATGCTTGTTTTATAAGTTTTGTGTAAGAAAAAAACAATTCCATTTTGTCCATTATGAGGTTGAGAATAAAAGGTGTTTAAATCTGGAGAATTTAAAAAAATAATAATAATAATAAACAGTCTTTAATGCCTGAGGTGGGAAAAATATGATTCGATTTGATATGTGCCTAATGATGTGGGGTATTTAGAAAATGATTTGTATGTAGTTGAAATATTACAGAATCCCAAGAATTACTCTTATAAAGATATCAACTCAGCAATTATGTAAAATCCAAATAAGCTTTACATATATTTATTGGAAAGGGTTTAAACAATGTTCATCATGCCCGTTCAATAAACCATAAAAAATGATCGCACCTGTGGAACAAAATTAAAGTCACAGTTCCAATAACTGTGGACATTAAAGAGACCTTTCTACTGACTCTTAATAACACCAGAAGATCCCTGAACATCTGTGTGAACATGCCATAGACCTGCTGCAGGCCTCTCTGGGAACATAGCAATAAACTGCTATGTCCGTAATGTAAGATGCCTAAGACAGTGCTACAGGCTGACAGGAAGGACAGCTGATTGTCCTTGCAGTGCCAAACCACATCTGACACAACACATGCAGTATGTCCTGCTAGGGGATAACAGTTTAGGACCAAAGACCAGTTGTGAAGAATGAAAACCGAGAGTCAGTTAATTAAAGAAACATTTACTGAAGAATATTTTGCAGTTTTATCAGCAGCGTACATACAATTTCTCAACAGTTGTACTTTCAAGGTCTCTTTTCATTTGTAAAAATATGCTGGAAAAAGGATTTTTTTATATATATATATATATATATATATATATATATATATATATATATATATATATATATATATATATACACACACACCATTCAGGCATAACATTATGACCAATATTGTCCTTTAGTATCCTAATATTGTGTTAGTCCCCCTTTTGCTGCCAAAACAGCTCTGACCCATCGAGGCATGGACTCCACTAGACCCCTGAAGGTGTGCTGTGGTATCTGCCACCAAGATGTTAGCAGCAGATCCTTTAAGTCCTGTAAGTTGCGAGGTGGGGCCTCCATGGATCAGACTTGTTTGTTCAGCACATCCCACAGATGCTCGATTGGATTGAGATCTGGGGAATTTGGAGTCAACACCTCAATCTCGTTGTGCTCCTCAAACCATTTTGTCTCTGTGGCAGGGTGCATTATCCTGCTGAAAGAGGCCACAGCCACCAGGGAATACAGTTTCCATGAAAGGGTGTACATGGTCTGCAACAATGCTTGGGTAGGTGGTACGTGTCAAAGTAACATCCACATGGATGGCAGGACCCAAGGTTTCCCAGCAGAACATTGTCCAGAGCATCACACTGCCTCCACCGGCTTGCCTTCTTCCCATAGTGCATCCTGATATCATGTGTTCCCCAGGTAAGCGACACACACACACACCCGGCCTTCCAAAACGTGATTCATCAGACCAGGCCACCTTCTTCCATTTCTGATGCTCACGTGCCCACTGTTGTCACTTTCGGCGGTGGACAGGGGTCAGCATGGGCACCCTGACTGGTCTACGGATATGCAGCCCCATACGCAACAAACAGTGATGCATTGTGTATTCTGACACCTTTCTATCAGAGCCAGCATTAACTTCTTGAGCAGTTTGAGCTACAGTAGCTCGTCTGTTTGATCGGACCACATGGGGACAACTGTCGCTCTCCACGTGCATCAATGAGCCTTTGCCACCCATGACCCTGTCTCTGGTTCACCACTGTTCCTTAGACCATTTTTGAAAGATACTGACCACCATATAATTATCTTTTTAATACATTTTCTTTTCATTTTATAAATTTTAATGTGTGTAAAATAATGTTTGTATAATTATAAAATAATGCAACAAGGCTATTAAAGAATGTAATATTTTATATATATATATATATATATATATATATATATATTTTTTTTTTTATTATTATTATTATTATTATTTGAAAGATAAATTTTGTATTAAATATATTGTTAAGTAAGGGCTTTTGTTTTAACTTTACCTTTGCTTAATTTAACCAGTTAAAGTTTGTGGCATGTTGTTCATTGTATATTACGAATGAACATTTCTCTTCACTGAAAGGAACTTTTCCTAAAAGTGTTCCTCAGACTTTTGACCAGAGAATCACAATATTTTGAGTCATTCACGAGTCATGTACATGTATTTAAAAATAATTTTACCAAGACTGCACTTACAAAAAGCTAATTCTTGCCAATTAATCAAAATCTAAAAAAAAATAAAAAAAAAAAAAAAACAGACATTTCCAACGTTTTATGATGGTTTACAGTAAAAACCCAGTAATACCTCCACGGTCAATTACCATTTGACCAATCTTTTATATTCAGATTTCATTTCAATGAAGCCTGATCCTTTGATATTATAAAAATCCTAAGGGTTAAGTGGTAAGAGGGTCAAAATCACAACTTAGTTCATAAATGTTTGTTGGTGTTGGTAGATACTTTATTCATTTACATCTATATATTTCAAATGGACAAGTGCTGAGTTCTTCTCTATAAGCATCAAGACCAACTGTTTATGACATTTTTTTTTTTTTTACAGGGACAATAAAGACATCATGAACACTCTCATTTAATTTTTGTGAAATTTAGAGTTAGACATTGTTGAAAGATAAAATGTTGTGAGTACTGATTGCCCATCAGATTTCATCAACAAAAGGTGTGTTGGACAAGTGTCCACTGGAGGCCATGGTCTTTTTGCCAGACATGAATTTCTTTGCCACCTGAAAAACAAATGAGACCAATTTTGTTATACAAAATTCCAATCCAAATGATAAAGCCTTAAATACATTACTATTAACAAAAGATACAGTATCAGTCAACATGGACTCACTATACTACTATTTTTAATAATAAAATTTTAAAATAGCCTTAATCCCAAAGTGTACTTCGGCCAACCATGTTTTCGTCATTGGGACACAATCCGTGCACGTACAACAGCGCATGCACAAGGTGAATGTTGAGAAAGAAGAACCCACTAGTTGGCAATATGCACAGTTCTGATGTACTGTGCAGTATTCAAAGAAGAGTGCAGAAAGAGAGATATGATGCAGTAAACAAAGCTGCCTATCCTTCTCCATCGTTTTAGTTTGGTTCTTGTAAACTTTGCATGCAATGGCGGATCTGCTACTTTTCCTCTACCCTTCTGAGCGAATGTCCTGTGAATGACAACTCAGTGCTGCCCTCTGACGTCTGGTAGAGTAAAGAACAAAACAAAGCAATGGTACTGCGCATGTGTTGACATGACGCAAGATGCAACGAAACATGGAAAATGAAGTATACCCAGAGCACAATGTTGAAAGGTTGTCTTTACCCAGGATTGAAACTATGATATTCTTGTGTTACCATCCTATAGCCTTTGCAATGGGATACCGCCACCCTAAGAGACAACAGTTGCTTACGTTGACAACATCAGCCGAAGACACAGCATCAATTTTCTGGGTCACAGCCTCAGGGGACTGGTAGGTACCCTCTGCCAGCGCTTGAGATCCTATAGCTTCCATTAAGCCCTCCGAACTCTCAATAGACATCAGGTACTCTGCTGTCAACTGATTCCTGCTCAGATGATATTCATTAATAAATACATGAAAACAGATATGTAAATGTACAATATGAAACGTATTGCACTCTAGTTCTCAAGATATCAAGATGATGAAAACTTACTTAGCTGTGCTGAGGTCAGCCGCCGAAAGGTTTCCTTGTGCAATGTCATTAACTTGACTGACAGCTGCTTTGATTACCTGAACAGAAAGGGGGATTAAAATCACTGGCTTTCACACAGATCACTATCATTAGCCACCAGGGTGGTTCCCTGAGAACTAAATGTTCCCATATTTTACCGGTTGCAGTCTAGTAGGAACTCTGAATTGACCAATGTCGCTAGCTGAGCAGAAATACATAATCATGTTTCACTTGGTTCCCACAAAGTTGCGTTGGATTTTCTGGTTGAGAGGTCCATCACTGTTTTCCATGTTCGTAGAGTTAGTTTGTGGGGAAAATATATAGGCTATAATCTGTGTGTGTACACTGCTTTTTAAAAAATGGCAGGTGCCGGTGTTTCATGCGCGTTCGGCCAATCAGTGTACTCTTAAATCACTGCTAGTTCCTATTGTGCTGGGTTAGACCCTATTCTGAGGTAGGAGCTAATTTAGTTCCCCCAAAAGGCATTCCTAGAACCAAAATCGTTTCCAGTTCTTGCAGTGCAAACACATAAAACGAAACTGTACTTCCACCATTAGTTCTAGGAACTATGAAAAGGTTCTATCCTAGGTCTATCAAGGAACTATTGGATGGATTTATTTCCGATGGAACAAAAACAGTAACTATCAATATTGTTTCCAAATTTAAGATGTTAATTTCTTGTTTCTTGAACAATAGCTCAATCATACATTTGATGTTTCTTGGAAATCAAACCCATGGCCTTGGCTAACACCATAAATTCATGTTAAAACCAGAGAGTAATGTAAATCACACGTACGTCTTTGGCAGCATTAGCCTGGCAGATGGTGTACACTCCAAACAGACCAGAGTCAGTGTAGTTGGCATTGAAGGCAGAGGCCTGCAACAAAGCAAGACCGACACAGTTACAGAGTCCTTCATAAAAGCATCTTCTGAGCTGAAGGTCTCATGAAGTGATACTCACATCAAAGGGCTGAGCTGTGACCTTTGAGATGGCCTGACTCAGTTTGCTTGTAGTGTTGGAGCCTCTCTTAACACGTGGACCTGCTCCGAGCACATGCTGCAGTATGCTGAATGCGGTGGCATCAGCTGATGTTGCACTCGCACCTTCGCTCGTCACCAGTGCATGAACCAGCCCTCCTCCAGTCTGATGCCTCAGCTCACCTGGAGAACAGAACCAGAGACTAACATTACACAGTCAGATGCTGCATCCCAATTTGCCTACTTATACTATGCCCTAAAAGTATCTTTAACGCACCGCTCTGTCGCTTAGTTACATTCATCCTGTCACAGTTTAAACTGCCGTCAATCATCTTGTCACAGTTAAAATCCTCCACATTCAATTTAATTATATTTGTAGAGAGAAATGTAGTAGCATGTTGATCTGCCAGTCGTGGGTCTTTCATGTGGAGAATCTCCCCTCGTGTGTTTGCATCATGATGCATTTAAAAGTTAATGACTAAACATCTATAAAATGTTCACAAATTTGTTTTTAAATTAAATATAATGTGGTTAACATTGAATAAATATCTTTTCATCAGGTTAGATACTGATTATTAAATCACTCAAACCCCTTTATCTAATGCTCTCTTATTTGTGTTTGTAGTTCTAATCGAATCCTCATCCAACGCGCAATGGGTTGTGGGCAATATTAACTGTTAGAGTGTGCACAGATCTGCATTTCGGATTCTAACCGGAAAAATTTGATCATCCAGGTATCTTTGGAACGTTTTTTTTTTCATTGTTATTCAGCTCTCATGTGTTTTGTGTGACTATTTAAAATAGTGACTATAACCCAATTTGGTAGGGCTGTGCAATATTGAAGAAAAATGCGATATGCAATACCTTGTTAAATAATGCGATATTCCATATGCGATACGATATTGCTATTAATGTGTAAAATCTATATAAATTACTATGCACTTCACAAAGTTGAAGTAGCCTATTAAAATCATTCAGATATTGCATGCCGTTGTGATATACATATCGCAATATGTACATTTACGATATTTTGATAATTTGCATTGTGTTCCTGTAACTCGGCTGATACATCATGGTGCTAGAAATCTCAAGATGGTTTGATTCCCAGTGACCCTACAAACTGACAAAACACACACCTTGAAAGTGCTGCAAGTTGCTTTGGATAAAAGCATCTGCGAAATGAGTAAGTGTGTGTGATTGACTATTAAACGCATAGTTTACCCAAAAAAATTAAGATTCTCTCATCATTTACTCACCGTCATGACATTCCAAACCAAACTTTTGTTCGTCTTCTAAACACATATGAAGATATTTTTAATGAAATCTGAGAGATTTCTATCCCTCCATTGACAGTCTATTCACCCAAAACTGTTCATAAAGAGATTGTATCAAAAAGGATATTGTATGCGCTCATAAATTAATTTACAGTCCGTTCTCAGGTGTGTAGAACAAACACGTTATCAACTAAACAGCATAAATTGTCCGCACACTGAAAAACATACAATTAGACCAAAGCAAGGGTCTATCAACAATATATCTTTAATTTAACATTTGCCAAGTGAAAGAAAAAGAGCAAAACAGTGAAAAGTGTCTTAAAAACAAACCAAAGAGCAGACGTTTCAGCCCATGCTTTCATCAATGAAAGAAAGCAAGCAAGCAAGCATGGCTGAAACGTCTTAAAATATAGAAATATGGATTTCTTTTGAAGCATCAGAGTTTTGTGTGAATAGATTTTCAGTGGACAGACAGAAATCTCTCAGAATTCATTAAAAATATCTAGATGAATGAAAGCCTTATGAGTTTGGATCCACATGAGGGTGAGTAAAGGAAAGAATTTCCCTTTTTGGGTGAACTATCCCTTTTTAAGTGTTGCTATCCATTTAGAGTGATTAAAAACAGTCAGGATATAGCAGTCGATGAAGGCAGTGAAACCTTTCACTAGGTTTTACAATAAATAGTAGTAATTATCATCTCTACCTCCACGGTACACGGCTTTGGATCCAACAGTGCCTGTTCCACTGCGGATGTTCAGGAACTGCTCGCCAACCTGCTTAAGTATGGCATGATCCACACCTACACAATAACATACAGTACAAATTACTGATTTCATTGCCATTTTTGGGTCAGATTAAAAGTTTTTCTTTTAAAATATAATTACATACCAAGACCAACGAGGGCCATTCTTGCACTTGTGAAGTTGTTCTGAACAAAGCTGTGCATCTGTGTAAGAGGACATCAAAATACAGAAAACAGCTCAATTTAACTTTTATTTGCAATGCGTAATACACAATTATTTGTTGTACCGTTAATACCATCATAACTTGGTCCATTAATAAAGAATGTTAGAATTGATGTGTGGTCACAAGTGTGTATATCAGCTATTATACAACAAAATGAAACTTTAAAGAGTGAAGAATGCATTTTATTGTTAAATACTACCATTTTGAGTGTTTTGCCATTATAGGAATTATACTTATTACTAATGGCGCTTTTCCACTACACAGTACCAGCTCGCCTCGACTCGACTCACCTTTGTTTGGTTTTCCACTGTGTAAAACCGTTGCCTCTGGCTTTTGGCTTGCTCAGTTGGGGACACCTAAATTTCATCTATATTATCGATCTGCCCGCATGTATCATATAGTGTCAGTGAAATTAGCTGGATAACATCACCGTTTCACCAGAACGGCTGTACAAATTCTGCTGCATTATTTTCCTGTTAACAATGTGAAGCTGCTTTGAAACAAGTGGACTTGTTAAAAGCACTATATAAATAAAGGTGATTTGATTTGACTTAAAAGTTGTACCTGTACCTGCTTCCAGATACTTTTTTTCATATCACCTCTGGCGAGGTTCTGAGCGAGCTGAGCCGATACTAGAATGTGACGTGAAAACACAGCAGACTGCTGATTGGTCAGAGAGAATAGTCACTATTCACTGCGTCATCATTGCACGCGCCAGATGGAGTATCCTGAATAACCCCGCCATTTTAAAATAGTTTGGCCAGAGATTGCGTGATATACCCATTACTATTATGGCAACTCGGAAGAATACGCCGTGGTCAAACGAGGAGGTGCAGACTTTCCTTTGTTTTGTAGCAGGTGTGTCGCGTAGAAGATTACGTCACGGCAGTTTCCTGCGGCGTCACTATGACGACCAGGTACTATTGTGGAGGTACTATCTGCAATGGAAAACGGAGCGAAAAGCGAGCCGAGTCGAGTCGAGTCGAGCTGGTACTGGTAATGGAAAAGCGCCATAAGTGTGAGCAGTGACAAGACATCAATTCTGTATAAAAGATTCAAATGAGTTTGAATGTTGTTTTACCTGTTCAGCTGTGATTTGGCCAATCATGTAGTCTGGACAGTACAAGGAATTGGACAGGGCATTCTTATAAGCTGCAGAATGCAAATTCTCTATGACACCTGTGGCACAAACAGATGAAAAATAGAAAGTAGATACATTAGAACTGCCATCCACCAAAGTGAATCTAAACCACTGACAAAATTATACAGTTCATTCTCCATCAAAATGAACCTTCTGGTATTCCTCATTTAGGGTCACACTTGTAATCCTTGGTGGTCAAAACAGTAATTTTCAAAAATGTATTTTGTTTCAATTTCATATAATGTGTATATATAAAATATATATAGTTTTTATATATATATATATATTATATATATTTATAGGGGATTTTATGGTAATAGACTAAATTCACCTCTAATTTATGCACCATTTATTTCTATTTTAAATAAAACATTTTATTGTACAATATTCTATTAAAATATTTCACACACACATATTATCAGACATAATTGCTTACTTTTATTAGGTTTTGCAATTGGATACACATTTAGATTTATTGAAAACTATAAACTACTTCATCATGGCCGATTTGTAGGTTCTACCCAAAAAGTATTGTATTTGTATTTTTTATAGTTCCCATTCATTTTCTAAGGTGGAAGATCACACGTTTGACTATATTTTAAGGCCTTCTAAGTCATCAAGTGTGTTCATATAGCAAGTGCCACAAAAGACACCAAGTTTTTCACCATTTAAACACTGCATACCAATCTGTGGAGTCTGCTTGGCAAGTCCCTTATCCACTTTCACCCTGGCAGTGAGGTCTGACACTTCCCATTGACGGAACTCCGGTGCAGTGGTCACATTGATCAGATACTCCATTACAGTGTCACTGTGAGAGGACACACAGACAGCATGTTTTCAGTGGAAGAAGAGACACAAATCTTTACACATTATCAGACAAATGAATCATGTGTACTACTCACATATGATCTCTCAGGCAGTCTACGGTGTACACCATGTTTTCCCTGGAGCTTGACACACTGCACAAAAATTCATTATACACATTTGCTCACAAAGTATACCATAACAGTTATGCTTTGTGCATAATAATGCACCATATATATATAATGCCAGTGGTTCTCAAATGGTGGGTTGCAGGTCTGTTCTCATAAGGACTTGAACAGCAAAAAGGCAAAAAACAGAAGGTAAACCTGGATACTTAAGTAAAACCAGTTGAGAACCATTAAATTATGCCATAACTATGTCATATGCATAATAGAAGTTCAGAAGACGGTGTTCTGCGACACTGTTAAACTGACCTTAAGCTTCCCCCTACAGCCTCAACACTGCGGCAGATCTTAAAGGCAGACGCTCCCTTGGTTGTCTGGAATCAGCAGTATAGAGAAGTGAATGCTAATAAGAGTCATTGTACACTAGCAGTACAACAGTCAAAAAGAGTCATGATCGATGTATACCAGACTGGCAGCCAGACGAAGCAAGTGTGTGACACCGAGGTTGTCAATCGCTTCATATCGGCTTCCGGCCCTGACAAGCACACCAATTCGAGAAGCAGGAGAGTAGTTTTCCAAGGAAGCAATCACTAACCCACTAGGCAATTTTGTCACCTGGAATGCGGAAAAGAATGAGTGTTTTTACACCTTCCAATTTGTACCAACTGCTTACAAATATCATTGTTTTGGCATTTTCAAGTCAGGCTAAACATGTTAACTCATCAAACGGATTCAGCAATGATATGGATTGATCAAACGATTAACAATATAATTTACTGATGCCAAACAATACACTAGAAGACTTGCCTGACTGTCAAAATCTCACTGAACGGTCATCAAATATTTGATACGTTTTTGTTTTACAAGTAAAAATTAGGGTTTCATTAAATTTCCATGTTATATTTTGGTTGCATATGTAAGTTAATAAAAAGTTAACTATTGTGTAAAATAGCCACATAACATCACATTATTAATTGCAGGGCTCTGCATCTTATCAGATTGTAATCGTATCACAGCATGTTTTTCAGTATCAGGATTATTGGCTATATGGAAAATTAGCTATAAGAAAATTTATGAAATGTCCAGTTTACATCACTACCAAGTTGGAATGTGAATTTTAATTCAATATCCTCTATAAACACACAATGAACAATAATAAACACCTAATGAACAATAATAAACACCTAAATAAGCATCGCTGTAATTTGGATTTTTTATAAGGAACTTTATAATTTAATTTTTCAGGTTTGAATTACCCATAAACGTGATCAAACACACAACACAAAATCCAAAAATATTAATAATTAACAAATAACATTTGAAATGCTGAAATGATTTAATTCACTTAATTTTATATTTATTCAATTCATAATTAAAAATGTAAATTAATACTTAATCCTCACTATTTACAGAAAAACATTAATAGAAATAATGAACTATTGAATGTTTAATATTAGTGCACTTTTAGCTCAATATATTATGTAATCAATGTTATAATGTTGATGTCAATATTTATTTTTATAAATATAAGTTACCTGAAAACAATAATTAGAACATATCTGTTCACTTTAAAAAAGAAAGAAGTAATGTACATTTCAGGGAATAAAGTTTTTAAAATAAAATTGTTGAATTAAATAATTAGTCTAAACACAAAACTTACATTCAACTAATAAAAAACTTTCTGGTATTTCAATACAAATTTCAATTCACCACGGACGTGACAAATTCAATTCCAATTCTAATTCATAGAGTCCCTAAAATAAGAGCAGAAACCCTCCCCAGCACCCACACATACATGAACATCCTGGTACGTGTGAGGGGCACTTGCCGAGACCTTGATGCCCGAGAGAGGCACATTCAAGGGCTGGTCCCTTTGAGTGGCCGCATAGAAGCGTCTCTGCGGAGAGAGAGACAAATCATCATCCACTGACCTGCACTTCCTGCGGCAGAAACTTTAGTGGCTCCGCGGCTGCCGCAACCTCCACCTTACGGGCAGCCTGAGCTGCATAAAGCCTTGTCTGAAAATCAGAAAAGACATCACGCCTCTGAAGAAAGAATGTGTGCAAAAAGAGCAGAATAAAGAGGGGAAGAGTGAGGCATGTGGTGGCAACTAAACCAGTGTTTCACACAAACAAAAGGGGTACAGGCCCTTCTTTTCATGTGAATTTCAGTTTAAGTCATAATGACACCAGAAATATGTAATGAAACATTCGAAGCTGTATAAAGGGATGGTCTCATCTAAGAGAGGTAAGAAGTCACACTGTTGCATCATCTACCTCTTACAACCATACAGAAATATTGTGAAATATTAATTACAATAAACTTTTTTTATTATTATTATTATTAGAATGTTTTACAATGTAATTTATTCCTGTGATCAAAGCTGAATTTTCAGCCATTACTCCAGTGTCACATGATCCTTCAGAAATCACTCTAATATGATGATTTGCTGCTCAAGAAACATTTCTGATTATTATCAAATGTTGAAAACAGTTGTGTACATTTTTTTCAGGATTCTTAAAATAAAAGTTATTTTAAATTGTAATAATATTTCACAATATTACTTTTTTTTATTAAATAAATGCAGCCTTGGTGAGAAGAGACACACATATACATATATACATACATATACATACATATACACACACACATATATACATATATATATATATATATGTTATGTTCTTTTTAGTTTTTATTCCCATGTTAATTTTATTCATAGAAAAAGCAAAAGCATTGCACAGCACGTTGAGTATAAGGCTGTGTGTGAAAAATAAAACGAAAAATGTATCAATACTCATTTTTAACCATTAAAGGATAAATCTTCCACTCAAAGGTATTTATATCATGAAAAACAAATACAGACGTACAAGTGTATGAACTTTTCTCTGGTAATGTAAATGTAGGTCATCAAAAAATAAATAAAAAAAGCTATAAAACCAAAAGGATAAGTAGATAAGTAAACCTAAACTCTCTCTTCTCTCTCTCTCTCTCTCTCTCTCTCTCTCTCTCTCTCTCCTTAGTACTGCTGACCTGAAAGTGCTGTCATATCAGGAAAGCAATGCTGCTTATGGGTCCATGGAAACGTTTAGAGAAAAATTACGTAAAACAACACATTATTATATATACATTATATTCATATAAGTAAACAAAAGTATAAACTACCAAACTATAGATGTAACAGTTCAGTACTATAAGGAGTATAAAAAAACATCTAGTATATAGATGGCTTTTAAATTTTAGGATGTGGTTCCGTTGCATCTGAGAGACTGAAAGCAGCTGCTCTACATGACTGAATTTAAAATATGGATAAAACGACGAAGTTAATAAAATGACATGTTGAGAGCTGAACTGACAACCGGTTCTCAAGATGAGAGAGACAGGGCCAGCGTCTGTCCTGTCTGGACCCCCTGCACAAAAACAAGACATAAAACTATGCAGCAGAACCTCTACTTTTCTTCTTTACCCCGTTAATCAAATTCTCACCGATAACTGGCTTATTCCCCGGATCCCCCTCATCTTCTCTCTCTCCTTCAGACAGACCACAGCAATATGGCTGACCTAAGGATGTCCTACCCAAAATCCTTCGCTCTCTGCTTCTTTACGTCGAAACCAAAATAAAGCGCAAGCGCACACTGCCACCTGGCGACTCGGAGGATTGATTACTTCCGTTTGCGCTCGGCGGTTCATGCAATCGAGACCGATACAATCCTTTTAATAATTAATCCTACAAATCAGTTCCTAAAAAGAAATAAAACTGATTTTTATTGAATCCTGTTTATTTTGTAAAAAAAAAAAAAAAAAAAAAAAAAAATAGATACTGAAACTATTTTACATCTTTTTTAGTCTTCAGTGTCACATAGTTCCTCAGAAATCATTCTAATATGCTGATTATTATTAATGTTGGAAACAGATGTGCTGCTTAATATTTTTCTTATAACCTGTGATACTTTTTTCAGGACTCTTTTATGAATAAAAAGAAAAACAATAGCTTATGTAGTAACAATATAAACTACTGTTCAAAAGTTTGGGGTCACTATAATATAGTGTAATTATAATTAAAGGGAAAAAAGAAAGAAAACGAAAGAAAATATTAGTTTTCTTTTCTTTTTTTTTTTTTTTTTTTTTGAAATAAACTGATATGCAGCAATGATGAGTTACATTTATTTATTTAAAAAATTATTAATTTTGTACGTCGTTCTTTTACGACGTACTGGCTCCAAACAAAAGATATATAAATGTTCAGAACCTCAGAAAAAGTGTTCAGAACAAATCACTAATTACGATAAGCATTAAGTACACATCTGAAAACACATCTGAAAAATCTTAGCGCTTTTAAAATATTTTTTAAAGCTTAATATCATATAAGCCATGGCTTTAATATAAAATGTAACTATAAACGATAAAAAGTAATAAAGAAAAAAAACGACTACAGGAAGTAGTTTGAAATGTGTGCGCATGCGCAGTGTGTCTATCACTAACACGTGTTGAGAGCATAGGTTGCGATACGCTGTGAGGCAGTGGTGAAGATCTCAAAGCTGCGCTGGTTATTAAAGCGGTTCCCTTTGTTTATTAGCTAAACTCTTTCTGTTTAGAGAATACTGTCCTCCGTGAAGCTATCGCCGAGAGGACCCGTGTGTATCTAAGTTAGTCACCGGCTAAAACGCAGCAAACACGATGGTAAGTATCACGTGTGGGACCTTTTTGTTTTTACTTTTCTTGTTCGTTCACTACATTCAACGTTTTATGTTTTGATTTGTGCCTGCCGAAAGTCTGTTAATACACTGAATCTTATTTTAAAGGTGTTTTTGTTCATTTTAGTTGTACATCTGAGTACAATCGTTGTTGACCGTATAATAAGTGCCGCTGGGTTAACTTTATGCATGTGGATGTCTTGCTGATAACTCTTCTATAAATCTGTTTGTGTGTCTGTCTTCTTTACACAGACTGAAGCTGAAGTGAATCCCAAAGCCTACCCTCTGGCAGACGCCACGCTCTCCAAAACCATCCTGGACCTGGTGCAGCAGGCGTCGAACTACAAACAGCTGAGAAAAGGGGCCAATGAAGGTAAAGTACCTCAACATTATAAATGTTTATCCATTTAGACCATAAACAACATCCATGATTAATAACCTTGCATTATAACCTACTGGTGGTGGGCGCTTTCGAAACACTTCATGAAGCGAATCAGTAGTTCTTCCGAAGCTTGTATCAAACTCGCGCGATTTCAGCTAATTGTGCTTCGTTACGTCATACCGTTTCGAACCTAGATTTCGAAACGTTTCCATATTTGTTTACACGCTTGTTATTTGAAAAAAAATAGCTAAGTTCCAAATTCACAGCTGGATGGCGTTGTTCTGGTGATGAGTGTCTAATGGTATTAACTGATCTCGTGTCAGTTTTATGATGTAGATTAATGTAATACATATGCGTGTAAAATGCATAAAGGGAATTGCTTCTAATTGACCTCATTTGTCAAGCCTTGCCTAATAAAACACAATCGCAATACATTAACAAAAGAACACAAATTTTACAGATTCATTGTATTTAAGGTATCTAATTATATTTATATTATAGTTAAAATTCCACTTGCATATTTTTTTTTTTTTTTTTTTTTTTAAACATTGTTGCATTTGCATCATATTTTACTTAAAGGTACGCTGTGCAATATTTAGGAGGACCTATTGACAGAAATGCTATGTATGTATGTATGTGTGTATGTGTGTGTGTTTTCAGATGATGATGAACCTTACATAATGAACCGTTATGTATTTATTACCTTAGAATGATCCATTTCTATCTTCATACACCGCGGGTCCCCTTACAGTAAAATCGCCATTTTGCGCCGTCATGTTTCTACAGTAGCCCTAAACGGACAAACTGCTCTACAGAGCGCTAGCTACTCTCTGCTGTCGCAGAGGATGGCATCTTTGTCCTGTGTCGGCCACCGTAGCTTCTCCTATGTGCTTTGAAAGGGAGGGGTGAGCAGGGGGCGGCTGCATTTCACAACCTCACCACTAGCTGTCGTTAAAATTTACACACTGAACCTTTAATACACATGGTCAAAAATCAGTGCTCACACTCCTGCTTAATAACCGAAGTGTGCAAAAGTGATTTGATTCTTTTGTTGATGGTATATTGATAAAATTTCTTTGGTTCCTAAAACTTGCACTTTCCAGCTTTGGTGTTAATTGTACACTGTACATTTTAGCGGCATCTGGTGGTGAGGTTGTGAATTGCAACTGTCCACCGCTCACCCCTTCCTTTTGAAGCACATAGAGAAGCTTCGGTGGGCGACGCAGGACAAAGATGTCGTCATCTGAGACAGCAGAGAGTAGCTAGCGCTCAGTAGAGCAGTTTGTCCGTTTAGGGCTACTGTAGAAACATGACGGCGCAAAATGGCGATTTCACTGTAAGGGGACCTGCGGTGTATGAAGATAGAAATGGCTCATTCTAAGGTTATAAAAACAACGGTTCATTATGTAATGTCTTTATACACCATTGAAAACATAGTTATGTATATTGCACTTGTCAATGGATCCTCATAAATATTACACACTGCACTTAAGTCAGAATGGCAGACAAAAATAACTGATAACCCAAAAAAATTACACACCAGCTTTAATCAGTGAAATGAGTAACTTGATAAATATAACATCCGCTAATTTTCTTTATATTGGGAATATTGCTTTTGCCAGCTCTGATTTTCACTGTCTTCCACAGCCACTAAAACTCTTAACCGTGGGATTTCTGAGTTCATTGTGATGGCGGCTGATGCTGAACCTCTAGAGATCATTCTGCACCTGCCGCTGCTGTGTGAGGATAAGAATGTGCCGTATGTCTTTGTGCGCTCTAAACAAGCTCTCGGGCGTGCATGTGGAGTGTCAAGACCTGTCATTGCCACGTCAGTCACCATCAAAGAAGGATCGCAGCTGAAACCTCAGATTCAGTCTGTGCAGATGGCTATCGAAAGACTCCTAGTTTGAGCTCATATTTTTTTACATGTTTGCTTTCAGGTTTTTTTAAACAATCTCTTTGTATAATCCTTAAGGATTTTTTTGTTTTGTTTTTTGGGGGTTTTTGTATGCTAAAATCCAATAATGTTGAGTATGATCCTCAGTTTCTGACAGCCGAAATAAAGTTCGGTTAAAACAAAATGACATTTGTTTGGTTGTTTGTGGCGTATGAACATTTATCAAACGCATAACATTTTTAATACACTGTTGTTTTTAAAATAGAATAAAATGGTCTTACTCTCCTGGTGTTACCTAATGTAAACTGGAGAATGTTACCATTGCATATAATATTTCCCATAGTATAGTGAATATAAAAGTACAATAAATACTGACACATGTACACAAGATATTGGCAAATAATGCATTTTGATTTAAGCCTTGGAATTCACTGTAGTACATATGCTGAACATTTAGTGAAATTGAGATTTGATTGTTTTGGTTGGACATAAATTTGAACCTTGTCTAATTTATTACTTTATTCTAGATGGCTTTCAAAAGTCACTCAGAATTTAATTTTGTAATCTATTAAGTAAAAACATTTTCTTCAAACAACGTTTGCTCGTATCTTCGGGCTTTGTAATTTTTTTGTTGTTGTATGTTACATTTCATTGGGTTTATGTGGAACAATTGATGTGCAATGTGGCTTACAAATGGGAAATTATGTTTGTAGCCAACATTTAAGTTATTTTGATATTTTTGTTCCGTAATTTTGGACGATAGGGTTTGAAAATGCCAAAGTGTGACGTCACGTGTTGTGTGGAGGTATTCATATTTGTTAGGCTATAATATGTAGATTTATATTTAATATAAATTTAAAGTAGCGATTCAAATTATTATTATTATTTTAGTACGAAGAGTTTTGATACAAGGTGAAAAACGCGTGCTGGACTCGAGTGGACCACGTGACCACGGTTCGAAGTCCAAAACCGTTAAAAGTCTTTGATAGCGAGACGGACGGACGGACGGGTGAAACAGCTATGACAGAGTCTCCCGTTTTATTAAACAAACATGAGGTGGACCGTTTGCTCAGCTACGATGATCTGATTCCCAGACTGGAGTCTGTCATGGGAAAGTTTTCTAAACGGGACAGTACAGAAATAATCCAGCCTGTGAGATCTGTGGTCCCTATACAGCAACACAATGGGTATGAATGAATCCATGTTTCAAAATATCGCTAACGTGCACTGCCAGATCTATAAGTAAACACGCGGTGCATCTGTTAGGTTTTTAGGCGTGATGCCTGCATATATAGCCGCTGAGGGGATTTTATGCACTAAGATGGTGACTTTCTACAAACGTGCAGAGGGCTCCAGTTTACCATCAACCCAAGCCACAGTGTTGCTGTTCGATCCCGAGCACGGGCGCGTCACAGCGGTGAGCCACACACACCTGATTCATCTGATCCCTTCATATCCCACGCACGTCTGGGGTTTACTAAATTATCATCTGGGTCAATCACAAGAAAATTAAAAATCGTTTAAAACATGTGCACGTTTCATTCATCTTGACTTGGTTTTGAAAAACAGAGTTATGTGGCATAACCATCAATAACAATACTGGAACCATTAAAGTTACTATATAATGTTATATATTATATACTGCCGTTCAATCGTTTTTTTTAATGTTTTTAGGAGAAGTCTCTTAAAAATAAAATTCAGCTTTGCATCACAGAAATAAATTTAAAACAGTTATTTTCATTTAAATAATATTTCACAATATTACTTTTTGTTTGTTTGTTTGTTTTTTATTAAATAATTGCAGCCTTTGTGAGCATAAGAGACTTCTTCAAAACAACATTAAAAATAATCTTACAGATCAGAAACCTTTGAACGGCATTTTATTAATCTTGGATACATTTGAGAGTACACACTGCAGGTATTATTTTCAAAAATATGTTTGGTTGAAAGGTGTTTATTTTAAAATGTATTATTGTTGTGACATAAAAAAAACTTGAACCAACCTTGGCATTAAAAAGGATCGTATTTATCTCCATGGTAGGACTGAATGGCTCCTCTCTGTGACGTCATGTTGGCTGAACCCCATGACATTAATTTGGTCTACAAAAGTTTTCCAAATATTAAAAATAATCAGTTTTTTTTTTTTTTTTTTGTGTATTACTGAATTGATTTATTTTAATATAGAAGTTAAAAAAACGTTATATTAAAATTACTGAATTTATTAATTGCATTTTATTGACTAATTGATGAATGTTATGTGGTGTAACCCTCAATAACAGAATATTGAAACCATTAAAATAAATAACATTTTCCTTGCCCTTTAGATACAATTATTATTTTACATTTTTATTACATATTTTTTTATAAATATGATCAATAACTAATTCATAAATATTTTTATTTATCAAACCACAAGATTTTGTGTACAAACATTTTTCAAATATTAATAAACAGAAGCAGATTTTTTCTTAGGTTTTCTTTTTAAGAATGTATTAATTATTTATTTCAGTATAGATGTAAAACATGTTCATCATAAAAGATGCATATTAAAATCATGGTATGTCTGAATTGCAATTTTCACATCCATCCATTAGTGATCAGTCTATGAAGGATTTTACTATGAAGGATGACACTATCTTGACACATCTTAATAACTGTATAAATTCAGAGCATATTAATGGAAAGTAAATGTTACTACTGCACAATTCTGCTCTGGAAATGCTTTAGTTCTGTAACTGTATCTCTAATGTCAGATCATGGATGGGGAGGCCATCACAGCCAAACGAACCGCAGCAGTGTCGGCCATATCAGCTAAAGTAAGTTCCTCTGAAACAGACCTCACATTTGTTATGGTGTAATATATAAAGTCATTTATTCTGAATATGTTTTCTCTCTCCAGCTGTTCATGCCAGCTCTTTCAGAGGTGTTGTGCATACTTGGTTCAGGGCAACAGGCTAGA
The DNA here is from genome assembly GCA_018749465.1 of Paracanthobrama guichenoti. Lineage (NCBI taxonomy): Eukaryota > Metazoa > Chordata > Actinopteri > Cypriniformes > Gobionidae > Paracanthobrama > Paracanthobrama guichenoti. The sequence goes on from CM031954.1 coordinate 17,971,238, forward strand.
AGCCATTATGACGTCTTTACTAAAGTCTTCAAGTTCAAAGAGGTAACTAGTCTGAACATGTGAAATATGTCCAGTTTATTGAAAACAATTTTTTGTGTGTCATCCAGTGCTGTGTTTATACTTCAGGTCCGTGTGTGGAGTAGAAGGAGAGAAACGGCTCATCGGTTTGTTAATGATCTCCAAGGCCCTGTTAGAGTTTGTTCTTCAGTGAAGGAGGCTGTGATGGGAGCTGATGTAATAGTCACTGCCACAGGTGCTAGTGAACCGATACTCTTTGGCGAGTGGGTCAAATCAGGAGCCCACGTAGCAGGTCAGTTGGCCCACATATTTCCAGTAGAGATATTTTGTGAGTTATCTAAGCCATATGCTATAAGAGGCAATGTTATTGTTATGGCCATAACCAGCGAATAAGGCTCATTAACCAAATTAAATCAAACAGCTGATTCGGACCGAACACACGAGTCAATCACCGACACAGAATAACAATTCAAGACGCCATGTATGCTGCCTTTTACTATTGAAAGTAACGGGGAAAACTATTTACACAACCAAAAGAGAATATAAATCAGAATACAAAACAGGGTCATATAAACTATTAAAAAATACATCAAACAAGAAATAAACAACAGTAAACTGGTAGGGCAACTCAGAAAGCAACAGAGAACACCTGCCTACGTCTGTTCTCAGCAGTTCTCACCTGGCTTCCGACAAAACAAAGACAAGTGAATCTTCCAGGCTTCTGCTTACCTCCTAAATAAATAACCAGAAAGTGAACTAGTGAAGTAATCCCTACCATTTTAGGGAGAAGTGAATAAGTAACTCTAAGTCAAAAAAAAAAAAAAAAAAAAAAAAAGTTATACTCAACAAACCCACAAAGAAACACAAATGAGCTAAATAATGTGGGGGAAACGAAAAACGCTCCTAAGAGGCGAGGAGAGTGGCAGCTGTGATGTCAATAGGACACGAGACCCCCAGCCATGTCGCCGCCAACGCCCTTTTATCCGGTATTCCGGGTGACGTCATGTCTTTGTCACAAGTTGGGTGATCCTTAATGCCACCTAGGGACTCAAAACTATATTAGCACAGATACACGTAACAGTTATATTGTTAATAAAGTCACGACTAAACGATACTGTTAAGATGCAGTCACGTTAGCCATAATTATGAGAAATTTGAAAGGCAAAAAAGGTCCATTGTCAAAAGTGTAGCAATGTCTTGGAGCCATAACCATGTGGGCAAGTACTCTGACATATGGTGTGGTTGTACCCCTAGTTCGAGTCCCAGCTTAAGGTCCTTAACCGGTCCAGTTCCCCTCTCTCATCTCCTGTGGTTTCCTGTATGTCCTCCTACTGTCCTACTATCTAAATAAAGGCAAAAAAAGCCCAAAAATTTAGCTTTAAAAAGAAATCGTTTAGTAATGCATGTAGCACAGCTCCCACAAAAATCACTTTCAAACCAAGCAGTTTTCTGATGGTCAATAATTTGCTTGACCAACTTCTACACAAACCTAATCTGTGTAACAATGTTCATAGTTCAGGGAAGAAGGAGCAAAACAAAAGCGAAGCAACAGCCCCTCACGGACGACTGCCGCAAAAACATAAAGTCCAGGCCTGGTCCGCTCTCGTCCTTTACTTTTGTCACTCCTCCTTTTATCCAGAGCTCCACCGTGTGACTCAAGATCATTAACACTTGTGCCACCGGCCTCGCTCCGAGTCCGTTTCCACAACTCTCTGTCCTGCCCTGCTTCTTGCCACATACCCCCATCGCCCTTCGCTGGCTGGGAGGTAGCCGCTCTACTCCCTTCCCCGCCAAATGGCGGCCGCAGCATGTGGGGGTAAGGACAGACAAGGCAAGAGAAAGAAGACGGAAGGATGAGGAGAGGCAAGAGAGGGGGGAGAGAAAAAAGAAAGAAAAAAAATGTTGGTCTTGTTCCCAAAAAACACTGCTCCACCATCTGAGGGAACTCCTCCACAATGCCTGGTGGTGCTGGATATCCCTCGGTGTACGCCCTTTGACTCCTCTGCCCCCTGGTGGACAGCAATGGCTCCTCTGGCTTTGCCTGGCAGTGAGCCCCCGACGGCAACAGGCTCTGGCCTCAGGCAAACGGGGGCAACTCTGTTCCCTCACATTGCCCCTCCAGCACCCAGGTGGACGGCACAAGTTTGTCCATCCCCCCGGCAAGTCGCTCCAGCCCACCACCTTGAGTGTCCATGGCAGCAGACTCTGCCCTACTCAATGGCACCATGGATTTCCTCCCAGTTTCAGCACCAATGTAACAATGTTCATAAGAAGGAGGAGGTGGGAAACGGCAAACTATGAACGTAACTTTAGTAATAAACTAAAACGACTGCCGCATAAACTAAAGCAAAGCAACAACATAAAGTCCAGACCTGGTCCTTTCTCGTTCCTCACTGTTATCACTCCTCCTTTTATCCTTCCGGAGCTCCTCCGTGGGACTCAAGACGTGTGTGGCGCGGATGACATACTATCTCATTACGTTAACACCTACTAACTCATTAACACTTGTGCAACTGGCCTCGCTCCATTCCCACAGCTCTCGGCTCCGACCTGCTTCTTGTCACAATTTGCATGTGGAACATTTTTACCTTCATGTAAAATTCCCAATTAACCAGAATATCCACAAACAGTGATTGACTGTCACACAACTCTGAAAGAAATTCAATTTCAATGACGTCAAGGCTGTCAGAAGATTCGAAGATTGTTAATAAAGGCGACATATTGAAAGGCTGTTCAAAACTGGCTACTTCAAAGGGCACTTCGGAATGAAGGATTTCGAAGAGTACAACCCAGAGATGGGCACTCGAGTTAGTGACTCGGACTCGAGTCGCATTTTATGAGACTTCAGATTTGACCTGAAAGGACTTTAGACTTGACTCGACAAAAAGTCTTTATTCCTTTAACTACTGATTTCGTAAATTAAAGAATTTGTGCTTTATTTGATAGTTATCATGTCTGCTTCACATATACGTGATGTGGTAGATCAGATCCTTGCTATAGAATTTGATTTCGTATGTCCGTGTATTGCACGAATGTCCTCCGAACTCCAAAATGTCCTAAGAGTCCCATGAAGCATGACAGGATCTATCGTGCCATGTTCTCACATTTGGATTTATTACCATGTCAGATTGGCTAGATGTAAAGGATGTGTGAAAAGCAGTTAAAGACACCGGAACGACAACATCGAATTGTATTAGACATCACATCAAAAAGGTTAGTCACATTACCTCACACAGCTAACAGTAGCTGTTATACTGTAGTGTAGCTGCATGGCTCCTTTGGATTGCCAGCTTGTTAAAACATGAATAATATCTAACCTTCAAACCTAGCACTACGTTTTACTTTTATCAATATTTCCATAGTATATAGCTTTTCTCTCTTGTCTACGAGATAGAAAGATGTTAATTGATTTATTACTGCGCATATTTTAACATATCGCGATCAGCATGTGTACAGTTTTCTATTGACTTAAAAGAACTTGGAAATATTCAGAGGTAACCGTTAGATTTTTTCGGAAGGACTGTCGTCAATAACAACACTGTATAACAAACGTGACTGGCACCATCTTGTGTCCACTTAGCGACTGTACTGAAAATGACTACTCGTCTTGTTGCCAGGACAATTGTTTTGTATTGTACTACATTATAATGGATTATAACGTAACAGACTGGATGTATCCCTTATATCTTAGGACCTTTATTACAAACAAAACAGATTATAGAAAGGTCATAAATTTTTTTTTTTACATTTAAATTATTATTTTTTCTATTAAGACATGAAATGACTCGTGATTCGTGACAAAAGACTCCAGACTGGACTCGGACTCCAGCTTAAAGACTTCAGACTTGACTCGGACTCCAGCTTAAAGACTTCAGACTTGACTCGGCCTCCAGTGATAAAGACTCCAGACTGTACTTGGACTCCAGCTTAAAGACTTCAGACTTGACTCGGACTCCAGTGATAAAGACTCCAGACTTGACTCAGACTCCAGCTTAAAGACTCCAGACTTGACTCAGACTCCATCTTAAAGACTTCAGACTTGACTCTGACTCCAGTGATAAAGACTTCAGACTTGACTCTGACTCAAGTGATAAAGACTTCAGACTTGACTCTGACTCCAGTGATAAAGACTTCAGACTTGACTCTGACTCCAGTGATAAAGACTCCAGACTTGACTCTGACTCCAGCTTAAAGACTCCAAACTTGACTCGGACTCCATCTTAAAGACTTCAGACTTGACTCTGACTCCAGTGATAAAGACTCCAGACTTGACTCTGACTCCAGCTTAAAGACTCCAAACTTGACTCGGACTCCATCTTAAAGACTTCAGACTTGACTCTGACTCCAGTGATAAAGACTTCAGACTTGACTCAGACTCCAGTGATAAAGACTTCAGACTTGACTCGACTCCAGCTTAAAGACTCCAGACTTGACTCGGACTCCATCTTAAAGACTTCAGACTTGACTCGGACTCCAGCTTAAAGACTTCAGACTTGACTCGGACTCCAGTGATAAAGACTTCAGACTTGACTCTGACTCCAGTTTAAAGACTCCAAACTTGACTCGGACTCCAGCTTAAAGACTTCAGACTTGACTCTGACTCCAGTGATAAAGACTTCAGACTTGACTCTGACTCCAGTGATAAAGACTTCAGACTTGACTCGGACTCCAGATTAAAGATTTCACACTTGACTCGGACTCCAGTGATAAAGACTTCAGACTTGACTCGGACTCCATCTTAAAGATTTCACACTTGACTCGGAATCCAGTTTAAAGACTTCAGACTTGACTCGGACTCCAGATTAAAGATTTCACACTTGACTTAGACTCCAGTGATAAAGACTTCAGACTTGACTCGGACTCCAGAAGACTGGTGAACATCTCTGGAATGGACGCTTTACTCCCATGATTATTTGTGCAGACACAGCATCTAAGACGCATGCTGCTAAGCATCTTCACCATGAGATGAATGGGATCAAATACTGTTTCACTTTCTAATCTTGTCTGTGTAGTCATATTCAGTTTTACTCTTTTTTTTTTCTTGACAGGTGTTATGGTGTAAACTGTAAATTGAAGAACAACTTCTTCAATTTTCTTAAACATCTCAAATGTTTAAACAGAATAATTAATGTAATATGCCTTCATAAAAATAAGTTTACATTTCTGCTTAAATCCTCAAACAACTGTCCGCATTCACTTCCACTGGTAGTGCCTTACTGTAACCTTGATTTTGCTTATAAAGAAAATAAAGGACGAGTTGAAATTATTCTTGTGGTAATCAACATTATGCCACAAAACGTGCCAAGTGCTTAACGTTTAATCTTTGATTTCTTGCACCCGGGAACAATACAAGTCGACACCATTATTACAAGGTTTGCTAAGAAGTATATATCAAGGCGCTATTTGAGTGGTAAGTGTATCCACATAGACTAGTGGGAGTGGCCTTGGATGGCAACATGCCCAGTGCATTATGGGTTATATTTCCTACCTGTTTGGCAAACAGGAAGACTGCAGCCTTATTTCTCAGTTTTCTTAAGTCAGGTAGCACGATTTCAAAAAATGTTTCGCCTTTCTTCCCTATAGGCAGCCAAGTTTTATTGAAAGCCCATTTTGCCAGTGAAGTACCCCTTTAAAGTCGCCATGAAATAAAAATTCACTCTATTTTCTAAATGCATGTTATAGGTCTTATTTTTCATCCATATTAATTTCTAAAAAAAACAATTTCCTCATGATATTTAAGGCTGGCCACACACTTGAAGCCCGGTTTGCACCCCCAAGCAATCTGATGGATGCAGCACCCCCGCATGGCCCGATTCAATGCTTGTCGTAAACAACGTTTTTGTATGCAATTGTATGTTGTCATTACGATTATTTTACTGCTTCTAATCGCATCGAACCCGCACAATCCCAAATCAGACCCTTGATCGTGCTACCTCTGACGTGATACTCGTGATAGCCAATGACAGCGAACAAGCTTCACCAACTGGATATTGCATGGTCTATAGCTGAAACTTGGCAGCCACAAACACGGCACAAAAATGGAATATTGAGAAAGAAGACCACCCACATTTCTTTTTTTCAGGAGAACCAGCTGATAGTTTTGTTTTTCTTCTCAAGTCACGTTTGATCTCGCCAGTCTCCGTGAGATCTCGTCTCACTGTGAAAATGTTACTACAATCAACAGGTGTGTGGTCTCGCGGTCCGGACAAATCTTCTAGTGTGTGCATTCAGAGGATTATAATGCTAAAAATCGGTTGAAACTGCCCTTATGTCTGTGCTCTCCCAGAGTTTTAAAATCCAGTTAAGATTTGAAAATCTTCTGTTGTGTCCCAGGCCTAATCAAAATGTCAAAATGTTCCAGTAAAATTACAGACTTCTCTCTGATGACATATGCAGGACTTTTCCAATCATTTAGGGCACATAAACCCCGCCCCTGCAAGCTTGCATTTACCTGCCACTATTGTTCTGTGCAATCAACATCTCAAAATCCAATCAACAACCGATGCATAGAACCAAGTCAGATCTTATATATATATTTTTTAATCCATTAAACTTAGATGTACATCAAAATATGGGAAAAAATTTCAATCGCTACTTATGTTTCATGACAACTTTAACATGTATTGAAGCCGAAATGTTCTTTCAAAATGAAAAAATTACATAACCAGATTAAATTCATCATTAATAGTTGCCTCTCTGGGTGCTGTGCAGTGATACAGTGGAAAATAAACTGATGTTTCAGAGTTTTTTGAGAATTTACTACATTGTTTTTTATAGTTATATTGTTGTGGTGCTGTTTTGTGACAGCGGTTGGTGCTTGTCGGCCAGACTGGAGGGAATTGGATGACATCTTGATGAGAGGGGCTGTGGTGTACGTGGACAGCAGAGAGGGGGCTACAGCAGAGTCAGGAGACATCGTTCTGTCTGGAGTATGTAACACTCCCTTTAACACTGTCTGATCAAGATTTCACCTTTTACCTTATAACTGTATGGTACATGTGATATGTCCAAATTCCTCAATATTTAAATGCTCATTATTTTTCCCCAGGCTCAAGTTTTCGCAGAGCTTGGAGAAGTTATAAATGGATCCTTTCCTGCTCAGCGTGAGAAGACTACGGTATTCAAGTCACTGGGTAACTTGTTTTTCCACAACTGTGATCGAAAAATAAAGATCAAAATGGACTGAAGATAAAACAAATGAATGATAGGAATTCATAGTAGCTGAACATGCCTTAAAAAGATTGATGTTTGCATTTCAGTCCTCTCAAGAGACAAAAAGGAAATATTTCTATTTATAACATTTATTATTTAAGCTCAAGCAACCCCTGTTAATCTTTAGCCAGAAATTTGGACCTGACATGTGGGAGTTGTGTTGTGTTTCTTGGAAAGCACAAATTAGTCCAGGGGCATCAATTATAAAACACACATGCGATTGGATTTGATTCTACATTCAGTGTCATTCTACATCGAAATTGAGGAACAAATTACAGGATTTATAAAGGCAAAAATGTACGTGAAAATGGTATGCATAACCATTGCCAAAGCAACAACATAAAGTCCAGACCTGGTCCTTTCTCGTTCCTCACTGTTATCACTCCTCCTTTTATCCTTCCGGAGCTCCTCCGTGGGACTCAAGACGTGTGTGGTGCGGATGACATACTATCTCATTACGTTAACACCTACTAACTCATTAACACTTGTGCAACTGGCCTCGCTCCATTCCCACAGCTCTCGGCTCCGACCTGCTTCTTGTCACAATTTGCATGTGGAACATTTTTACCTTCATGTAAAATTCCCAATTAACCAGAATATCCACAAACAGTGATTGACTGTCACACAACTCTGAAAGAAATTCAATTTCAATGACGTCAAGGCTGTCAGAAGATTCGAAGATTGTTAATAAAGGCGACATATTGAAAGGCCGTTCAAAACTGGCTACTTCAAAGGGCACTTCGGAATGAAGGATTTCGAAGAGTACAACCCAGAGATGGGCACTCGAGTTAGTGACAAAACAGATTATAGAAAGGTCATACATTTTTTTTTTTTTTACATTTAAATTATTATTTATTAAAAAAAATGTACGTGAAAATGGTATGCATACGCCAACTGAAGAGCATGCATACAAACCTTTTGTGCTCATTTATACCAGTAATTAAAATTAATATAAAGATAATTAGACAATCACAATACATTATTAGTAGTAGTAAAATAGCAACTCCTTTTATTTTATATAATATATATATATAATATTTTTTTATATTTTTTATATTTATATATATATTTTTATATATATATATATATATATATATATATATATATATATATATATATATATATATATATATATATATATATATATATATATATTGCATGTGGGGAGCGAAGGCTGGCCCGTGTGGTCCGATCAAACAGAAGAGCTACTGTAGCTCAAATTGCTCAAGAAGTTAATGCTGGCTCTGATAGAAAGGTGTCAGAATACACAGTGCATCACTGCTGTGTATGGGGCTGCATAGCTGCTGACCATTCAGGGTGCTCATGCTGACCCCTGTCCACTGCTGAATCGTGAGAATCAGAACTGGACCACGGAGCAATGGAAGAAGGTGGCCTGGTCTGATGAATCACGTTTTCTTTTACATCACATGGCCGTGTGCATGTGCGTTGCTTACCTGGGGAACACATGGCACCAGGATGCACTATGGGAAGAAGGCATGCCGGCGGAGGCAGTGTGATGCTTTGGGCAATGTTCTGCTGCATGGGAAAACTTGGGTCCTGCCATCCATGTGGATGTTACTTTGACACGTACCACCTACCTAAGCATTGTTGCAGACCATGTACACCCTTTCGTGGAAACGGTATTCCCTTTCAGCAGGATAATGCACCCAGCCACAATGTAAAAATGGTTTGGGAATGGTTTGAGGAGCACAACAACGAGTTTGAGGTATTGACTTGGCCTCCAAATTCCCCAGATCTCAATCCAATCGAGCATCTGTGGGATGTGCTGAACAAACAAGTCCGATCCATGGAGACCCCACCTCGCAACTTACAGGACTTAAAGGATCTGCTGCTAACATCTTGGTGCCAGATACCCCAGCACACCTTCAGGGGTCTAGTGGAGTCCATGCCTCGACGGGTCAGAGCTGTTTTGGTAGCAAAAGGAGGACCAACACAATATAATGTTATGCCTGATCGGTGTATATAGATCACATACACACACTCACACATATAACATTGATAAACATATGCACAGGAACATGTTCTATAAATCATTTGGAAATTGTTATATGTTCACATTTAGGATCATTCTATGCGCATCTTTATAAATGAGGCCCATGGAACGATCAATTTTGCCTGTGTCAGAGGAAACTGGAGAAAGCTATTTGTGATGACTAACTGGACATTTTGCATTTTTAAATGCAGGCATGGGGATACAAGATGCTGTCTCGGCCAAACTCGTTCTGGAGAAGTGTAACAGCGAACATTGAAGAACCAACCAGCAGTTTCCTCAACTGATTGCACAAGAGGAGAACTGGCCCCACGACGGAGCCTGTTTTTTTTCTCCATTCTGTCACATGATGGAGTTTGGGTTCCTTGCCACTGTCTTGCTCAGTTGGGGGACACTTAATATTCAACAATATTATTGATCTGACTGTACTGACACTGTTGTATGAGAACTGAACATTGATAATTTCAGAACTGCTTTATAGATGAAATTAACTAATTGAATAATTGATAATCTTTACAACGGTGAATCAACAGCCAAAATGCATAATTTATCTGTACTGTCTGTATTGTATAAAGTGCTATATAAATAAAAGTGACTTGACTTGAATCATCTTGTGTGCGGTGGTGGTGGCGGCATCTTGACCCCGATCAACGATTATGCAAACAAACTGCTCTCACTCTTTACATAAAATAGACTTATGCTGGTTTGAAATTGCATACTGTACTACACTTGGTTTGAAACTGACAGCTGTATGAACATTTGTAGTATGAATGAAATTTGGACGTGCTACACCCGCAATGTTGTCATTGTCATGTGACCCACGGCGTCAGTTACGCGTCTCTTCTCCTTCATTCACAAATCTTATCCTATGGCCTTATAGGATTGTAAAGTGACCATAGAATACACACTTCAGAATCTCACTGGAAGTAATAGGTCATCCGGGTACTTTTCACTGAGTACTATTGAATTTGGACATACCACTTGGCTTACATGTTTTTCACCTACTATAGTATGGAAGTAGGCATATTAGTACGCAGCCTTATTAGTCTGTGAGAAAAAATGAGGGCACACTAATAGCAACTATCACTTTAAAAAAAGGTACAGCCAATACTATATTCTAACCAGGCTAGGGCTGCTCAATATATCAGAATTATCAAAATATCGCAAATGTATGTATCGTGACATGCACACCACAGCGACTTGAGATATCTGAATGATTTTATTTGGCTACTTCAAAGAATCAAAATTTTAGGCCGACGCATACAGCAGTGATAGACTGGGCACACGACTGTTACTTACGGTCAAATACACATGCACACAGTTAAGTCAAAACGGCTGTCTGTAACGATTTAGTCCACTGGAGCCAAGCTTGCTGGACCCAAGTGCAGTTTTATTCAAAATATCCAAAACTTAAAACAAAGACTTGGCTGGCAAGAAAACACTCAACAAACAGCGGGTTACAACATGAATACCAGACAAAGACACATGGCAAACATGAGGGCTTAAATACACAAGGACTAATGCCTAGACACACCTGTGAACAATGATCAAACAATGAACCAATGACGCAAAAGAACTGAGACCCCACATGACAAAATGAACCAATGACAGGCTTGTTCGACTTCATGCAGCGATGCGCAGACCGATCGGCGGCTGACTTGAAGCAGTGCATGCCGGTTAGAAATTTTGTCCGACTTTCAGGCAGTGCCGACGCCACGTGACTGTGACGTATGTCAACAAAGTCGCGAGAGCGATTCGAGAGCAGCCGGCTGGTGCGTTTTGTGCAGCTTCTCCAGAGCGACTGCACGAGCTCTGATGACGACACAGCTGTTCCACGATTGGCCGGATTCACCGCATGACAGCGAGTACGTGTGTTTCGTCTTTATTATAAAACCTTCTGTTCCACTAATGCTCACAAATCAGTTTTTTTTTTTTTAAACGGTAAAGCCTCTTTTCATGTAGTCGCGATGTTATATTGTCATGTTTATCAAAATAAAACTGATGTAAAAATGTAGACCCCATAGTGTAGGCTTATATGTTGAACTTTATTCTTGTGCAAACAGACGCTGTATTAAGCAGTGCATAAAGTATTACATGACAATATGTCTCTGAAACATCTGTGTATTGCATTTATTTAATGTCATCTGTGATAAAGTATGCAAACACAGCGCGAGCGTCACTATGGGAAGCAGAAAGTGTCCGACTTCACGTCTCCGTTTGCGGCTCCTCCCCATCTGCATGCAGCTACTCGCCGATCGGTTGCATCCAGCCGTGTCGAACACACCTTAGGGAATACATGACAATGGAGCACATGGCAGGATCACATGACAAGCAGGAACACATGACAAAACCAGAAAACATGAACAAGACCGAAGAAAAACCGAGGAGAGAAAAACCACTGCTCTTGACTGAAGACCTTTTGTAGCTTTGAATCCATGTATATTTAATTAATCTGAAGACTATGCAGTGTTTTAATTTTACATTTGCTGACAATATCTGCAAATTCACAACACTCAAAGAAAAGGGAGATATTTTCTTTTAAAGAAATCCCTTTTTTAAGGACTACAACAAATGGCTGGTGGGGACTACAAGCTCATCCACAGGTTAGTGACATCACTGACCCTAAAATGTACATAAACCCTGTCGCAACAAAGGCCATGTTGAGAAGAGGAAGAGCTGTTGTAGTAGAGCACATTTAGGAGTCTCTCAATCTGCCTCATCCATCTTTCACATTTATTGCAATACAGTATGTAACACAATTGCATGTCATAAAAATAAGATGACAACATAAGTTATGACCATAATTAAACTAAACTATACCTGTTCTGTCTTCATGCAGCATATTCTCTGGCTCTGTAGGCATTTTACAACAGTTCCCACACGATTTATAGATTGTCATGACAGAATATGTTAATCAATGACTTGATCTCCACATCAGCTACATAAATTCATCAACTAACCATACAGAAACGTCCTGTTGCATTCTACAGGTTCTCACTTCTTGAGTCTCTCCATCATTGTCGAACTACAAACCTGATTCCAAAAAAGTTGGGACACTGTACAAATTGTGAATAAAAACAGAATACAATGATGTGGAAGTTTCAATTTTCAATATTTTATTCAGAATACAACAGATGACATATCAAATGTTTAAACTGAGAAAATGTATAATTTTAAGGGAAAAATATGTTGATTTTAAATTTCATGGCATCTCACAAAAGTTGGGACAAGGCCATGTTTCCCACTGTGTGGCATCCCCTCTTCTTTTTATAACAGTCTGCAAACGTCTGGGGACTGAGGAGACAAGTTTGCTCAAGTTTAGGAATAGGAATGTTGTCCCATTCTTGTCTAATACAGGCTTCTAGTTGCTCAACGGTCTTAGGTCTTTGTGGCATCTTCCTCTTTATGATGCGCCAAATGTTTTCTATGGGTGAAAGATCTGGACTGCAGGCTGGCCATTTCAGTACCCGGATCCTTCTACGCAGCCATGATGTTGTATTTGATGCAGTATGTGGTCTGGCATTGTCATGTTGGAAAATGCAAGTTCTTCCCTGAAAGAGACGACGTCTGGATGGGAGCATATGTTGTTCTAGAACTTGGATATACCTTTCAGCATTGATGGTGCCTTTCCAGATGTGTAAGCTGCCCATGCCACACGCACTCATGCAACCCCATACCATCAGAGATGCAGGCTTCTGAACTGAGTGGTGATAACAACTTGGGTTGTCCTTGTCCTCTTTAGTCCGGATGACATGGCGTCCCAGTTTTCCAAAAAGAACTTCAAATTTTGAATCGTCTGACCACAGAACAGTTTTGCACTTTGCCACAGTCCATTTTAAATGAGCCTTGGCCCAGAGAAAACACCTGCGCTTCTGGATCATGTTTAGATATGGCTTCTTTTTTGACCTATAGAGTTTTAGCCGGCAACGGCGAATGGCACGGTGGATTGTGTTCACGACAATGTTTTCTGGAAGTATTCCTGAGCCCATGTTGTGATTTCCATTACAGTAGCATTCCTGTAATGTGATGCAGTGCCGTCTAAGGGCCTGAAGATCACAGGCATCCAGTATGGTTTTCCGGCCTTGATCCTTATCCTTGATGCCCATCGTGACTTCTGAGAGACACTGCCACTCTGAGAGGCTCTTTTTATACCCAATCATGTTGCCAATTGACCTAATAAGTTGCAAATTGGTCCTCCAGCTGTTCCTTATATGTACTTTTAACTTTTCCGGCCTCTTATTGCTACCTGTCCCAACTTTTTTGGAATGTGTAGCTCTCATGAAATCCAAAATGAGCCAATATTTGGCATGACATTTCAAAATGTCTCACTTTCAACATTTGATATGTTATCTATATTCTATTGTGAATAAAATATAAGTTTATGAGATTTGTAAAATATTGCATTCCTTCTTTATTCACAATTTGTACATGTGTCCCAACTTTTTTGGAATCGGGTTTGTACATGTAACATCTTTCATAAATGTGTGATGGAAATTAATTCAAGAACTTGCTATATACATTTAAATTTATTTAGGCAAGTTGCATTTGTGTGAGCTTTTGGGGAAATATGATTTTACTTGTGCATTTATGAATTGTGTTTTGAAATTACGAATCGGATTTTGTAAATGTGAATTGCGCTGTGCATTTATGAATTTTGTTTCGTAAATTATTTTTGAGGTTGATCCGGCTCCATACAAGTACAACACATTATGTCTGCAGACTGTGAGCTGTGCCAGAGTGAGCTCACGCCACAGCGCCAAAACGGTATTTATGTTTTTGAATTTCGTAAATAAAATGGATGTAATTTGAAATCTGAGACTTTGTTTCATATCAACAGTAACAAAGCACAAAGATTATTGCAATATATTGGACGGGAGGTGCGCTTCAATGTTCGTGCGCATCAACTGAAAACAGGATAGACTAATCTATTCTTGGGATTTAAGAATCGGTATTGTTTCGTAAAAATGAGAATCAGTTAAAAATCGAGAAATTAATTTTTTTTTTTACCGAGCCCTACTGAAAAGTTCTAACATATTCAGTGCATGTCTGTGAAATTGGAGCTGTTAACACGAGCTCTTGAAGCTCCGCCGTCTTCCAGAAAGGGAGGGAGCACCAGCTCATTTGCATTTAAAGGGAAACACAAAAACGATGATCTGTGAGGTATTTTGAGCTTCACATGCACTCTGGGGACATCCTGTAAAAAGGGGCATTATGGGATCCCTTTAATTTGTTAGTTTGATATAACTATATATTACCAAATTGAGCAGAGTTGTTGGTGTTTAAATAGTTTGCTTTTTTCACATTGTTAAAATTACATTGTCAGATTTGTGACATTAAACTGTTCACTTTCAGAAGTTGTAATGATGCATTCTTTTCCCAGAAAGAATGTGAAACATATATAGGTTATATCATTATTTCAGTTTTTAAAATATAATTTAAGTTTATTTTACACACTTAAAGCAACATCATGCAGCCCTAAACCAGCCACAACCTAGACAAATTACTTGCTGTGTTTGTGCCCGGTTACGAGTGTTATGTGGATAAACGAATGATTTCAGCAGTCATGGAAAACAAAGGACAAAGACAAATGTTTTTAGATTGGATTTCTATTTCAGACATAAAGGTTAATACATTGTAGTTTTAGTGAAGACAGTAAAAGCATGATTAAGCATTTAGACTGCCATTGTTACAAAATTTTCAATGTGGCAAATTACAACCGTTTTTAACCAATTATAATTAATACTTGATCTCTGTAGCCTAACAACAAATAAGCTGAATTACTGTTGAAGTATCCACTACATTTAGCAGTAGCACAGTGTTCATGGGGATCTTTAGAGGATAAGAACCACATGACAGTGTCTAGGATATAGAAACTTCTGACATGCTCATCTTCCAAACAAAATCCTGATCCGAAACTAGGCACATCTGTAGTCTAAACACAATACTGGGACTGTAAAATGGATAAAACACTGCCAGACTCCTCCAACAGACTGACTAAAATACAGATTTAACGAGATCTGCCCATCGGAATATGCAGATACAGTAGTGAAAATATGCTATATGCTGACAAAACAGAGCTATTATATGCATTTTAACTAGGTTTGTTTCTTATACAGTTAAACAAAATAAACTCTCCAACATGGGAACCATAACACAAGAACCAATAAAGTTGTTTTCTTCAGCTGTCCTCTTGTAAAATAGTTCCTTCAATATTACTGCAATCTCTGACTCTTACAAGTACACGATTAAAACCCCCCTCCCTTTAGCAAAAAAAAAAAAAAAAAAAGAAAAGATTGTTAGTGTGAGCAAATTGAAATCCACGACTTGGTTTAACTTTTGGCAATAATTCATTTTCTACAAAAATGCAGATTGTAAACAAAAAATATGGGCTCACAAAGATGGAGAAACTGAAAGGAGCATTTAGTTTCTTAACATCAAAACGAGGAGAAAATAAAGATCATTAGAAGGCTGCAGGAATTTCTTAGCGTACGAGGGGAAACAACTATGAATGCTGCTCCCATCTCTCAGAAGCAAATATTCTGGTGTCTTAACAGCTAGTTAGTGGCATAATTCTAAATACAATGCAAGAGAGAGAAGTATCTGCATGCATACACTGTGCAGACTGTTGTTTCCTCCCCAACACACATTTCCCATCATCCCTGCCTCCATTGTTCTCCTCTCAGGTGAGCTCAGATTGCAGCTGCTGCTGTGTGTGCAGTCAGTTCAGAGGACATAACACTTCCTCTTTCTCTTCTTCACTGGAGGCGGGCACAGGACTGCACGGATGGCTTCATCGAACACAGTCTTAAGGCCGCGCTGCGTTAAGGCTGAGCACTCCAGGTACTTCACAGCTCCTGTGGGCAAAACAAAAGAAAACAAAGTGGATCCAGTCAGCTAAGGTTGGGCAACTTAAGGCTTTATTTTGTGTCCGCACAGCTTTCAAAGTTTGAGAATGTTCGACATGCGTGGCACAATTGCTTTTTATACTCTACCAGATGTTAGAGGGTAGCAATGAGTCCAGTCCTTTGCAGAAGAACAGTAGCGGATCCCTAGCCTGACAAGCCAGACCCACATCACTTGAGATGTGAACTCAACTGTGAACTGTTGGCAGGGCTCAATCCGAGGGGCGGAATAAACAGTTGCCTTTCAAAATCCTTCTGCACACAATAGGATAGCGCTACAACCAACCAGAGCAACGAAGGTGGTGATGTAGTCAGAGGAGCTAGCTTGATACAGCGGAGCTATATAGTTGACAGATTCAACTTTTACCTTATCCGGTCAGCAAAACTCTGAACATCTTCCTTTTTTGTTGTTCTTTGATCTTTTCTCAAAGAAAAGCTTAACTCCTCTCTAAGCTTAAGTCTTTCAGAGGCGCAGCCAAAACTGATTCGAAGGACCGCTGTTCACCAGCTTTGTTTTCAAGTAGCACGTGGAACCGTCGCAACTCTGCCGTCATTATGTTGAACCCGCCCACTGCCTCTATACACGATGTGATTGGCCTGACTAGAGTTTGCTTTTTCCAGCTCGAAAGCCAACGGAGAGTTGCTAGACGCCCTGGCTTCAAATTATATTTGTTGCCGCTAGGGTGTGTCTAGATTTCTAGGCTAGCGGATCCCCGCCATTGCATGCAAACTTTAGAACAAGAACCAAAAACAAAAACTATGGAAGACATGCTGCTTTGTTTAGCTTTGTCACCTAGTGGACTCTTTACATCACACCTTCAACCTTAAAATATTATGAAGTGACGAGAATACTTTGTGCTCCCAAAAAAAACAACTTTATTCAACAATTTCTTCTCTTTCCTGTGGGCCTTCGATGCTGGGGGTCAGAAAGCTCTCAGAATACATCAAAAATATCTTAATTTGTGTTCCGAAGATGAACGAAGGTCTTACAAGTTTGGAACGACATGAGGGTGAGCAACTAATGACAATTTTCAATTTTTGGTGAACTATCCGTTTTAACCACTTCCTTCAAAAAAACGGTAATAAAATCTTTCAATGCATATATTTAACTAGAACGCTAAGGACATTGAATGACTTTCCTGAGGTAAATGCAAAGTTACATGTAGGGCTGCCATCGACTAAAGATTTTTCTAGTCGACTAGTCGTCATAATAATGAACCATTAATTGCTGCTATTTTCAGATGCAGAGATTAAGTCAACGATACAGACTCATCTCCGCAGTGGACTATATGCACGTTTCATACGGATGACAATCTGAGAATATCTATTTTCCATTTTAATTGGTTCGTTTAAAAACAGACATTTCAAGTTTTCTATAGATATATATTTCTCATGTCTGTGAGGCAAGTATACGCTGAGTTTCGGTTCATTTTTGTTAGGGTGACCAAACGTCCCCGTTTTCCAGGGACAGTCCCGGTTTTTGGTGTCCTGTCCCAACTGAGGATAGTAAGAGTTATTTTCAAGCACAAACATAAAACATTTGAATTAAAATGTATATAGTACAAACATGTGAAAATAAAAATATTAAAAATGCAATTATAAATATTTGTTAAATAGTTATATTTATGTTTTTTATTTTTGTAATGCGTTGTTAAGTCATGTTATAATATTGTTTTGAACTTTTGATTGCTATTAACCGTTTTCATTGTTTTTGTTTGTTTGTTTTTTTTTTATGATGCATTGAAATGTATTAAAATCCAGACCAAAAATCCTAATAAATCAAACAATCATAATAATATAGGGAGCCCACAACAACATTCAAAAACGTATTGTCCCTGTTTTTTAATTAAAAGATAATAACAAATGAGATTTCAGTGATATTTTGACCACTCAAATAGGAAATCATTTCCATTTCAGAAATCTGGTCAGCTTCATTTCTGCGCCGTGCTCAAGTTCACCGAGACGCCAGAAAGTGCATCCTGATTGTTTTCATTATTTTTACAAAAAAAACGTTTTGTTATTGTGAGTTTACAGAAATAAGTGGACCCTTTACAGTTTTGCATCACTCTTATCTGTGACTAAAATAGCGGAGTATTTTAAGTTAAATGCAAGTGACAAACACAGATATGTGCCCAATTAACACATTAGAGCAGACGGACATGTTTCAAGTGATAAGCCATATTTGAGGTTGATGAATAAGCAAATATTTGGATTTCCCGCCATTAACAATCTGTCCATCACAGCCTGTGACAGTCGCCAAGCAAGTATAGGTCTCTGCAGGATAGTAATAGTGTTACTAGATCAATGGGTGATCAACCTTTATTTATATAGCGCATTTTACAATGCCGATTGTTTCAAAGCAGCTTCACAATATGAACAGGAAAATAATGCAACAGAATATGATTCAGCTGTACAGCTGCTCAGTGATGTCATCCAGCTCAGTTCAATCATCATATAGTGTCAATGCAGTCAGATCAGTGATATAGTTGAATATTTAGTGTCCCCAACTGAGCAAGCCAAAAGCCAAAGACACAAGAGGCGACGGTGGCAAGGAGCCAAAACTCCCTCAGGGACAGAATGGAGGAAAAAAAAAAAAACCTTTGGAGAAATCAGGCTCAGTCAGGGTGCCAGTTCTCCCCTGGCCAACAAACAAATAGTGTATGATTATGATTTAGGCAAACATTACAAGTCAGATTAGATCAGAACATTCAGAAAAGTTGTCTAAGCACAAAGCTTATTGCGAGTACTGGATGGTAGACACTCTACAAATTATATTTAGTTACGTGAAGTCAACTGAAAACAGTATAGACTAAAAGATAGATTTTAGAAATTAAGAATCGATATTGGTTCTTCATTTTGATGAAGAGTAAATAAAATTGGATTCATTGATATTGTCAACCCAGCCCTAGTCTCAACCTCAGACGTCACACCCACGGGCCATTGGCTGATGAATATGGCACACCTATCTGGAAACAGTTTTGAAGTCGTCATCTGATTGGTTGAATTCTACAGGATGTCTGCGAGACGCGTTGCGTTCTTCAACGGTCCCCCTATTAACAAATGCCGTGACGCCAAACTCCGTTGTGTTTACAACTGACAGAGCGCTTATCACACTGTAAAAAAATATTGTTAGTTTAACTTAAAAAAGAAAGTAACCTGGTTGCCTTCAAATGTTGAGTTCATACAATGAAGGAAATGGGTTTAATAAACCTGAACCACATAAAAAATTAAAAAATTGATAAATCATTCAAATCAATTTGGCATGTTTCACTGCATTATAACAAATAAAACAATTACGCAATATGCTTACAAAACCTTTTAATACTATTTGAATAAAGGGTGATGTCAATTCTCAAATGTCTAATGTTGTAACTCAATTTTAAGGCAACCAGGCAACTTTAAATATTTTTTTACAGTGCAGGATCAACTAAACGCTGGATTTTCAAAAGTTTGTGGCTCTATTGTTGCAGTGAACTTGAACAACGTTTATGAATCAATTTATAGAAGCTCGCCAGTCTGTTATTGCAGGGACATCGACTTTACATTTTCACGCCCCTAAACATGATGTGGAACAAATCGAACTGTGATTGGCTGCGTTACAGGTCAGTCAAACGTGCTCTTGGGCGGCCCTTGACCAATGAATGACATGACTGTTTTCTGACTGTACAGCTGAATCAAATTCTGTTGCATTATTTTCCTGTTAACACTGTGAAGCTGCTTTGAAACAATCTGCATTGTAAAAAGCGCTATATAAATAAAGGTGACTTGACAATGAAAGCTGCGATGGAGTCCAGACCTTCTGCCGTCAGTCTGAAGGTCTGGCTACGCGAGACTAACCCAGCTCTGACATGCACGTGTAAAGACGATTCAAAAATGCATTTAAAGACCAGTGTATTAATACTGAAGTGCTGACCTATTTCTTTGGCCATGGCGAGGCCTTGAGGGTAGGTGATGGGAGTGAGCTTCTTCTCTTTCAACTTTTCAATGGTGTCCTTGTCATCTCTCAGATCAAGCTTAGTCCCAACAAGAATTATGGGAGTGTTGGGGCAATGATGTCTGACCTCTGGATACCACTGTTGAAGAAACCACAACAGACATGATGATCTTCCATTGAATGCAAAGATTTGCACAATACACATACTCTAGAAATACTAATAGCGTGTTGGTGTGACATTTCCAAACCTAACCTATGTTTTACCTGTGGATAAACACCACAACCTCCTCACTACCAACAACGGCAAATGTCACTTGATCCTTTGAAATGGACATTTTGCAGACACAGTTTAAAAGGAACTTCTGTTTGCTTCATTACAGCATCAACATGCTATTTTGAGGTTTTGAAACCACATTTGCTCAATCGGTCAAGCCAGACAGACTATTTAGATATTTTGTTGTTTAAATCGATGTGGACTACTTTTAAAATTATCACAATGAATGGGAAAGAGGAAGATGCTCTGAGGGCTTGCTTACCTTGGCACGGACGTTCTCAAACGAGGCTGGACTCACAAGAGAGAAACAGATCAAGAATACATCCTATAAGAAATGAAAAACAAATCAGACAAAACCCTCCTTTCATTCAATCTAATGTTCAAGTCTTTTCTTTCAGAATGATCTGCCTATCTGTAAAATACAGAATTGACTAGACTTGCATTAATGATCTGTAAATTGACTCCACTTGTTTCTCAAAAACACAGTGAGGTTTGTGTCTAAACGACAACGGCAAACAATTGAGCCATTCACTCTCACAGCCTTAGTAAGAAAGACAACGGCAACACAGAGCTGTCGTTAACGCTCTGAGCAGCATATAAGAAAACACTTCAGCCTACCAGGAATCAAGACCTGGGCTATTTTTAAACATTTCACCATCCTAAGGCTTAGTGTTTATTACACTTGCTAAGTCATCATACTAGTTTCGAGATCCTTCCTGGTTCCTGAGAGTCGAAACTCTCGCTTTGCTGTAACAAAATTATCTAAATAATGAGTCCACTCAAATAAACATTATCTATGAAAAAAACAAAAATATTGTGATACATCTGTTTTAGCTCTATTATTATGACTGTACCGTCTGAGGGTAAGAAAGTGGGCGAAGCCTGTCGTAATCCTCCTGTCCTGCTGTATCCCACAATCCCAGGTTCACCGGCTTTCCATCGACCATCACATTGGCAGAATAATTATCAAACCTAAATGAAAGTTAATAGCATTTGTTCAGAGACACTG
Organism: Paracanthobrama guichenoti; assembly: GCA_018749465.1. Taxonomy (NCBI): domain Eukaryota; kingdom Metazoa; phylum Chordata; class Actinopteri; order Cypriniformes; family Gobionidae; genus Paracanthobrama; species Paracanthobrama guichenoti. Next base: position 17,992,598 of record CM031954.1, read on the forward strand.
CAAATATTAAATTAATGTGAAATCTGACCAGATTTTTATTTTATGATATTTTATAATATTATTTTATTATTTTATTTTATTTTAAGTGACTACCAGGTAGAGGAGTTAAAAAAAATGTATACTAATGTATAGCATTGTAATAATATTTACCAGGGCTCGACATTAAGCCTTTTCATGTGCTTGTCCGAATTTTACCTTTCATAAAGGGCATTTTTTCCATAATCTTATTAAACATAGGCTATGCTTCAGCTTTCATTTAATTTTTTTTATTTGATCTAGAAATCAAATTAGAATAAGGCACTATAGGGACAAATTAAATTTATACAAACAAAAAAATTACAACGACATTAAATAATGTTATGAGATCGTTTTAAATGTTTGAATATACAAATAAGAAATGTTGGAAAGATTAAACCGTCCTAATGAGCGAGTCATTTAAACGATTCAAACGGATGATTCATTCAAGAATGAGGCAGTCCTTTACAAAGAGTAGGTAATTGAATCTTTGATTCAACCGATTCATTCAAAACGCTGAATGATTCAGTAACACACTGTTGCTGTGAGATGCGTTACGGTTCTGCTGTGATCTTTGTTTGGAACTATTTTTGCTGCTGAAATCTAACAAAAACAGTCGATATTGCTTCTAAAATGTAAGTGGCGTAATGCTAATTAATTGTTTATGGAAGTGTCATATATAATAGAGTCATTTTCAGTCGTGATGGTATTCAGGAAAACAGCACTCTTGGTTCTGTCATGTTGCTTAACTGTAGGCTATCATAGGTTGTTATAGACATAAAAACTCCACAATTTGTAACTGTGTATGTTAACTGAGTTTCTTTGTATGAGCGGCGCTCAATTGTTGTGATTTCTCCTGGAGAGGCTGTGCGAGCGACCTTGTTACCGTCAGTTCATTATACATTATTATCCACTATCGATCGCCACTTACACTAAATGAATGCAGAATCATTCTTGCATTTTGGTGATTCCCTAGTTATTTTTTAACGTTTTTATCAGGATACTTGCCCCTTCAAAAAATCCACTTGCCCCGGACAAGCGTTAATGTCGAGCCCTGTTTACTATTGAAAAAATATACACAATTAGCTATTATAATATCAATTAGATAACATTAAAAATCATATTATATTCAAAAGCTTGTAATTGAGAGTTTACATCTCGCAGTTATGGCTTTCTCAGAATTGCATGATATAAAGTCACAATTGTGAGATTCCCTCAGAATTGGACTTTATAAATCGTAATCACTATTCTGAGAAATTAAGTCAGAATTGCAAGATATACTCGCAACTGCAAGAAAAAAAAAAAGTCAGAATTGCGAGATGTAAACTAATTTGTGACTCAAAAAGCCGCAGTTATCTTTAAAAACGCTTTTTCTGTGGAGGAAACAAGCTTCCATAGTTCACGCAACATCGTTTTCAACTAACAACAGAAAACTTTGTGTGTTTGACTTTAAAGGGACCAAACTAAACATGTGTTCCAATCCAAACCGGCATGATTCTCAATCAGCAGAACACAAACCAAAAAAAATTAAAAATGTTTTAAAGAACTAGTTTTGTCCATTTAACGAGTGGGGTCCAAAACCATATCAAATATACAAAGTGAAGGTAAATAACCAAATGGTGAGTAAATGACAATTTTCCTTTTTGGCTGAACTGTCCCTTTAGGAAACTAGGGTAAGAGCAAGCTCGGCTTACACAGTGGGAATGTACTCCCCCGGAAAAGCATTGGTGGTGTAGCTGATCAGAAGGCATGTTTTTCCCACAGCCCTGAGGGGAAAAAACAAAAAACATCTCATATCACTTATACATCTAGTGATGCAATACAAACTGATGTCATCTCCTATAATTCCCTTTTCAGCTACACAAATGATATTTCTCCATATTAAAATTACACCGGGCAAATGACTACTTTAAACAAACATACCATTGTTACTCATTCGAATAAAAGTGGGTTTGGTTGACTTCATGAATCACTGCTGACTCCCACACCTTCACACAGCATTTGCTCAAGTTTACCGTACATGTATGACGTAACATTTAAAGGAGACTCAGGGAAGGGCTAACGTTAGTTTAGCAACAATGAAAAACACTGATAAAACAGTTTGACGCCAGTCTACAAATACACGGACGTTTAAAAGCTCAAGTCTAGAGTCAGTCAGAAGTGTTTTTTGCTGCCACAAAATAAAGTGGGAAATGCGCTTTTAAAATATCTGTGAACTACAAAGACGCACAAAAGTTCCCAAGTCAAAGGCCCTCAAGTTACCCAACCTCACAACACAGGAGAGCAAACCAAGAAACGGCTGATACGTGTAAAACTTTATCCCACAACAAACATAAACACTGAAAATAGGGGTCAACTCACCCGTCCCCGACGACCACACACTTTATGGCCTGCATCGGTGTTCACTTAGCGCGCTATCCCGCTAGCTTTATCTGTGAATGAATCAATAAAAGCCGCTCTGACCGGGATAACCCGTCCTCAAAATTCAACACGCACAAAACAAGAGCGGAGTCGATAAAAGTTGAACGATAATGTGAAATTTCGCTTAAACTCGACGGAGTAAAGTTAGCTAGCCGACCGCATTCCAGCGCATTTGCTGCTGTTGTCGCTGCTCCAGTTAAACAAACAGCCACCACCCTAAAATCTCAGATCCCGGTCTGCACACACACATATCCCGTCCCGAACAATAAACACACTCTCTGCTGCCTCCTGGTGGATTGGAGCGGATCTACGTCTATGGCAAGCCGTATTAACGTTTGATCCTTAAAACGAACTAGTTTCTATTTAAATGCTACTAGTACTTATTTTTTTGGATTCTATCCATTCCATTAAGTACTAGTGCTTATTCATTACCTACTAGTGTTTATTCTTTAGATACTAGTGCTTATTATTTAGATACTAAATGGACTGCATTTATATAGCGCTTTCAACAGACCCATGGCCACCAAAGCGCTTTATATATTGCCTCACATTCACCCATTTTGAATAAGATACTAGTTCTTATTCATTTGCTACTAGTGTTTATTCTTTAGATACTAGTGTTTATTCTTTAGATACTAGTGTTTATTCTTTAGATACTACTGCTTAAGATACTAGTTCTTATTTATTAGATACTAGTGTTTATTCTTTAGATACTAGTGTTTATTCTTTAGATACACTGCTTATTAAGATACTAGTTCTTATTAGATACTAGTGTTTATTCTTTAGATACTAGTGTTTATTCTTTAGATACTACTGCTTATTATTAAGATACTAGTGTTTATTCTTTAGATACTAGTGTTCTTTAGATACTAGTGTTTATTCTTTAGATACTACTGCTTATTAAGATATTAGTTAGATATTTATTAGATACTAGTGTTTTTTCTTTAGATACTAGTGTTTATTCTTTAGATACTACTGCTTATTAAAATACTAGTGTTTATTTAGATACTAGTGTTTATTCTTTAGATACCACTGCTTATTAAGATACTAGTTCTTATTTATTAGATACTAGTGTTTATTCTTTAGATACTAGTGTTTATTCTTTAGATACTAGTGTTTATTCTTTAGATACTACTGCTTAAGATACTAGTTCTTATTTATTAGATACTAGTGTTTATTCTTTAGATACTAGTGTTTATTCTTTAGATACACTGCTTATTAAGATACTAGTTCTTATTAGATACTAGTGTTTATTCTTTAGATACTACTGCTTATTATTAAGATACTAGTGTTTATTCTTTAGATACTAGTGTTCTTTAGATACTAGTGTTTATTCTTTAGATACTACTGCTTATTAAGATATTAGTTAGATATTTATTAGATACTAGTGTTTTTCTTTAGATACTAGTGTTTATTCTTTAGATACTACTGCTTATTAAAATACTAGTGTTTATTTAGATACTAGTGTTTATTCTTTAGATACCACTGCTTATTAAGATACTAGTTCTTATTTATTAGATACTAGTGTTTATTCTTTAGATACTAGTGTTTATTCTTTGGATACTACTGCTTATTAAGATGCTAGTTATTTATTAGATACTAGTGTTTATTCTTTAGATACTTGTGTTTATTCTTTAGATACTACTGCTTATTATTAAGATACTAGTTCTTATTTATTAGATACTAGTGTTTATTCTTTAGATACTACTGCTTATTAAAATACTAGTGTTCTTTAGATACTAGTGTTTTTCTTTAGATACTAGTGTTTATTCTTTAGATACTACTGTATTATTAAAATACTAGTGTTTATTTAGATACTAGTGTTTATTCTTTAGATACCACTGCTTATTAAGATACTAGTTCTTATTTATTAGATACTAGTGTTTATTCTTTAGATACTACTGCTTATTAAAATACTAGTGTTTATTTAGATACTAGTGTTTATTCTTTAGATACTACTGCTTATTAAGATACTAGTTATTTATTAGATACTAGTGTTTTTTCTTTAGATACTAGTGTTTATTCTTTAGATACTAGTGTTTATTCTTTAGATACTACTGCTTATTAAAATACTAGTGTTTATTTAGATACTACTGCTTATTAAGATACTAGTTATTTATTAGATACTAGTGTTTTTCTTTAGATACTAGTGTTTATTCTTTAGATACTACTGCTTATTAAAATACTAGTGTTTATTTAGATACTAGTGTTTATTCTTTAGATACCACTGCTTATTAAGATACTAGTTCTTATTTATTAGATACTAGTGTTTATTCTTTAGATACTACTGCTTATTAAAATACTAGTGTTTATTTAGATACTAGTGTTTATTCTTTAGATACTTGTGTTTATTCTTTAGATACTACTGCTTATTATTAAGATACTAGTTCTTATTTATTAGATACTAGTGTTTATTCTTTAGATACTAGTGTTCTTTAGATATTAGTGTTTGTTCTTTAGATACTACTGCTTAAGATACTAGTTCTTATTTATTAGATACTAGTGTTTTTCTTTAGATACTAGTGTTTATTCTTTAGATACTACTGTTTGTTCTTTAGATACTACTGCTTATTAAGATACTAGTTCTTATTTATTAGATACTAGTGTTTTTTTTTTTAGATACTAGTGTTTATTCTTTAGATACTAGCGTTTATTCTTTAGATACTAGCGTTTATTCTTTAGATACTACTGCTTAAGATACTAGTGTTTATTATTTAGATACTAGTGTTTATTCTTTAGATACTACTGCCTAAGATACTAGTGTTTATTCTTTAGATACTAGTGTTTATTCTTTAGATACTACTGCTTAAGATACTAGTGTTTTTTCTTAAGATACTAGTGTTTATTCTTTAGACACTACTGCTTAAGATACTAGTGTTTATTCTTTAGATACTAGTGTTTGTTCTTTAGATACTACTGCTTAAGATACTAGTGTTTTTCTTAAGATACTAGTGTTTATTCTTTAGACACTACTGCTTAAGATACTAGTGTTTATTCTTTAGATACTAGTGTTTGTTCTTTAGACACTACTGCTTAAGATACTAGTGTTTATTCTTTAGATACTAGTGTTTTTATTCTTTAGATACTACTGCTTAAGATACTAGTTCTTATTTATTAGATACATTTTTTAGATACTACTGCTTAAGATACTAGTTCTTATTTATTAGATACTAGTGTTTTTCTTTTAGATACTAGTGTTTTTTCTTTAGATACTACTGCTTATTATTAAGATACTAGGTCTTATTTATTAGATACTAGTACAATAGTATCTAGTATTTACTTATACTTAAGAAAAAATAGAACTAGTGCAAGTGATTTTTTTAGTTACTGGTAACATTTTACATCTCACACACACCTAAACCAGAGACAGTTCTAGTTCAGTGGTCCAAAAAGTGCATCCATCCATCATAAAAGTAATCCATATGGCTCCTGTGGGTTAAAAAAAAATGCCTTCTGAAGCAAAGCAATGGGTTTTTGTAATAAATATCCAACTTTATAAAATGTTATCACTGGCTTCTGGCAACGGCGTACACATGATCACGAGAGAGTTGTGTGGTGGTTGCAAGAGGTATCTCTTCCCACCTAAGCTTATGCTATGCCTACATCACTGGTTCCCAACCTGTGGACCGCGGCCCACTAGGGGGCCTCAGTGATCCTCCAGGTGGGCTGAGAGATGCGTTAAATAATAAAAGAGAAATGATATAAATGAAAAAATATAAATTTACAACAAAACCACCTCTCTGCGTATTCTGTGATTTTTGTTTTGTGATTCGGTGCAGCCCAAGGCGTAATAGCGCTGTCAAATACAGACTGAACGGCGCCTCAAAACACCCAAGCGCTTCATGAACACGGGATACGCAAAGGATACGTGTCGGTGACTTTTTAACTCTGTAAAGCTTTCCATATGAAATAATTTTATGGAAGTTTATTGAACCTTTAGACAAAACATATATATAAAAACGTTTGCATGTATTATTTGTTTTGTATAATTTGATACATCAGGCTTTTATGGCTCATATAGTATTATGCAGGAGAATACGGTATTCACACTCGAGGAAAGAAAAACGGTTTTATTCAGATAAATATTATGGTGCTTTTATATAGCCAAAAATTAAGATTACATTTTTGAAATGGCCTGTAATGTAAATCAATGAGATTTTTATAGCAGTATACTTACATAAACTGCATATACATATTGGTAACACTTTACAATAAGGTTTCATTTAACAACATGAATGTATTAACCAACCATGAGTAATACATTGGTTACTGTATTTGTTCATCTCTGTTAATGTTAATAAAAATACAGCGGTTCACTGTTCAGAGTATTAAATGTTAACAAATACAACATTTGATTTAATAATCTATTAGTAAATGTTGAAATTAATATTAATGCTGTAGAAGAGCAGTTCATTATTAGTTCATGTTAACTAATGAAACCTTACCTTCTAGTTTTACTTCAATATCAATTGTCTTAGTAATATTATATTAAAAATCTTAGTTTTATGATCAAAGCTATGTGGCAGGGGCAAAATATATAATGTAATACAATGAAGATTGAAATAAATGTTCCTCAAAAGCCTGATGTATCATATTTGAAATTTAAATTAACATTTTTTGTTTCTGAAAAATTATGTATTAGTAATCAAGTAAACCATAGCTGCCTCAACCCAGTAAATCTCCATATTTTATATACATCTCTAATAACTAACAATATAAAATATATTCTTGTTTACTTTATAAATGTCAGAAAAAGGATTTCACTGCAAAAAAACTAAAGATGGACCACACACACACACATATATACATTAAACACACACGAAAGACAGAATGCATGTAGTAGATTGTGTACAGCAGGTTTTTCAGCAAAGCTGATCATCCTGATAATTTAAAAGGCCTTAGAAATTCACATCAAATATGATTCAATAGACTTTATAGGGTTAACTAACAAATTTCATTAATAAAATGATACTTTCAGCATTTTGGGAATAAATTTAGTGGAGGACGAAGGAAAGTTTTCATTTACGATGTAGAACATCATTAGAAAGTCGCTATCCATTCCAATTCCTTAGTGCATGTCTACTGTTTAGAGTACTTGATTAAAACTAATACAAATGCTGCACACAATCAAATTCTTTCTTTTGTTCAGATTGCCACAAGAAGAATTTATTTATCAGCACTCTAATCAGGCGGTTCTCTATTTTTTCCTCATTTGTCAAATGGCTGCTCCACCTTATCCACAATAATAAATGCACCCAACCGTTTTTTTAAAATGATAAAAAAAAAATAGATTTTTATTTGAAAAGCCAACCTATGAAGATCACATGGCAATTACAAAATCCTTTACATAAAGATCATGAAAAGCATTTACAAAAAGACTCAATCCAAACTCCTCTATATATACTTAAATACACAAAAATAAATAGTAATTTATCTCTAGCGATTCTTAAATAGGGCACATATCAGCTAGCAAAAAAACAAAGCAGCACAAAACTGAACTTAACAAAATTTAAATGTAGTATAAAACATTCATCACCAGTTTGTTTGTAGAATTGTCATTTGTTTGTTAGAATTCCAGCAAAAATTCTACAGATATAAATAATAATAATAATAATAATAATAATAAATAAACATAACCCTGATGACTGACAAAAGTGGAAACAGTGTGATGCATCAGAATGAGACAAGATTGCAAGTGCCGAGTCTGGCCCTGGGGGCTTGCTGTACATGTACCGGCATGCAATCGTATATTAACAGTGTAGCGCTATGGCACATTATTTGTTTCTCAAGAGTGACTCCATTCCTCTTTTCTTTCAGTGCATGTGTGACATTGTCAGGAGTTCATAAATGTCCCGAGTGCTTGCAAGTCATTCGTCAACAAGCTTTCCGTGCACCCGGAAACGGTACACACAAGTGTATTCAGGATGACCCCAGTTAGACAGCACTCTCATCTCAATGATCTGAAAAGCTCTCGTCACCTCCTCCTTGACAGAGACACAGAATTACAAATTTAGACAAGAGTCAAAAAAAAAATAAGATCACAAATAAACAGTCTCAACACAAGAAGTGGTTAAATTAAAGCTTAAATCTGAGGATGTGTAAATAAAAATCGATGTGCACGGCTACATCATTTATAATAAATACCACATAATTCCATAAAATAAGAATTGTCAACTCAGATTTCATGGTGACAAAGGAATAGTTCATGCAAAAATGAAAATCCCACAATTTACTCACCCTCAAGCCATTGTAAGTGTATACGAGTTACTCCTTTCAGCCAGAGTTATATTAAATAATATCCTGGCTCTTCTCAGCTTTGTAACGGTATTGAATAGTGCCCGGGTTTTTGAAGCTCCAAAAACTGCATCCATCCATCCAAAAAGAAATCCATACAGCTCCAGTATAATCATTGGCCTCTGACCTAGCGGCGTATGATGTAGGCCAGTGGTTCCCAACCTTTTTTACTCAAAGGCCCCCCTCCTCTCCAAATCAATACTGCATGGCCCACCGACACATATCCTTTGCGTATCCCGTGTTCATGAAGCGCTTGGGTGTTTTGAGGCGCCGTTCAGTCTGTATTTGACAGCGCTATTACGCCTTGGGCTGCACCGAATCACAAAAAAAAAAAAAAAAAAAAAAAAAAAAAAACAAACAGAATACGTAGAGAGGTGGTTTTGTTGTAAATTAATATTTTTTCATTTATATAATTTCTCTTATTTAACGCATCTCTCAGCCCACCTGGAGGATCACTGAGGCCCCCTAGTGGGCCGCGGTCCACAGGTTGGGAACCAGTGATGTAGGCATAGCATAAGCTTAGGTGGGAAGAGATACCTCTTGCAACCACCACACAACTCTCGTGATCATGTATGCACTTGCGTTGCCAGAAGCCAGTGATAACATTTTATAAAGTTGGATATTTATTACAAAAACCCATTGCTTTGCTTCAGAAGGCATTTTTTTTAACCCACAGGAGCCATATGGATTACTTTTATGATGGATGGATGCACTTTTTGGAGCTTCAAAAACTCTGCTATTCAATGCCACTACAAAGCGGAGGAGGAGCCATGATTTTTAATATAACGGTGTTCGGCTAAAAGCAGAAAGTCACATATACCTAGGATGGCTGAGGGCGAGCAAATTATGGGATATTTAAATTTTTGGTTGAGCTATTACTTTAAAAGCATCTCTCCATTTTTTTTTTTTTTTAAATGTATCCTTGTATAATGATTTGATAATGACTTTTAGCAAAAGGATGATTTAATGACTTAAAAATAAATGAATAAAAATAAATAAATCCTAATACACAGGAAATTGCAAGATACTTACAGAGACCAAGAAGGTCTGAAGAGAGTCTCCATCTTCATAGACAAACTGTCCGAGCAACTGCCCCTCTTCCTGCTGCTCATCATCAAGACCCTTTGACAGGACAGAGGAAAGAAAAACATGTTCCTTTGACCCCAGGTTAAGAGAAGTCATCCTTTTTCTAATATCTAATGTTGAAAGAAGTTATTCAGTGCTGGGTAGTAACTGATTATATACAATCTGGGTTACATAATTAGATTCAAAAATGTAAATACTTGTAATTAGATTATATTATAGTTTTAAAATACTCAATCAGAATACAGTTTCTTTATTGAATATATAATTAATTCACAAAATGGCAATAAATTATTCAGAATTCATTGATTCTCCCTACATTGATTATTTTTTATCGTTTAAATTTTTCTCTTTTTCAAAAGTTGTGGAATTGCACACACAGATCGGCAACTAGTCAGGCGAGATGGCCAATTACAAATAGGTCAATTGAGACCCTGACAAATGTTATGTTTAACTGCAAAAGTCAGATTACACTACCTACAATGTATAATGTAATAGATGACGTTATCAACTACAATTTGTATAATGTAATTTGTATTCAGAAATGGGCTACAACCTCTAAGTAATCTAGCCTGCACTATGAAAACCAGGAAATATCAGGGAACTTTAAAAACGTTGACTTCTAGGTTTGGGAGGTCTATCATTATTCACAGAAATTCAAATCAATTTACATTAAATATTACAATATACAATACATAGATTTATATGATTTGAATTCCATGGGCACTTACAAATACATTGAAGTCTCTTGGGGCACTGCTAATGTTGCCGGTGGGCGACAGGGATTTGGGCACATGATCCAGAGAAAAGGCTGTAGGCACAATCTTCATGGACAAGCCGATAACCAGATAACCATAAGAACCTTTAAATGCCCAGCAGTTCCCAGGATGCACGTCTGGCTGTAGGGACAAATGGATGAGAAGAGAGAAATGGAAGAGAAACATTGATAAAGACAGAAGGGAAAGTGACCATTGGAAATCAAAGCTTGACTGTTCAAATGAACGCACATGAAATCAGAATTCTCAAAGGTTTCAGACCTGTATGACTACACGTGGTGACTGGGAGAAGTACCACAGCGGGAGGCCGAACAGACTCAGCAGTGCCGTTTTGGTGTTGAAGGACTCTGAACAACGAGTGCTTATGATGCTGCCTCCTACAAAAACAAAGAAATGCAGATTGTCCCATATTTAGGCTAGTCTCAGCCTCAGACGTCACGCCCACAGACCGTTGGCTGAACGCCTGGTGCATATGACCAACTTCTCTGGAAACACTTCAGGAGTTTCGAAGTTGTTATCTGATTGGTTAAATTCTACAGGATGGCCACGAGACGTGTGTGTTGCTTTCTTTAACGGTCCACCCGGAAACAAATGCCCTGACGCCAAACTCCCTCATGGAAGAACACCGTTGTGTTTACAACTGAGACAATGAGCCCACCGGTATTGGGATAGGATCAACTAAACGCTGGCTTTTCAAAAGTATGTGAAGTTCACGGCTTAATTGTTGCAGTAAAGTTGCACAACGTTCTTTAATGAATCATTTATAGATGCACGCCAGTCTGTTATTGCAGGGACATTGACTGTACATTTTCATGCCCCTAAACATGACGCAGAACAACTCAAACTGTGATTGGTTGCGTTACATTTCAGTCAAACGCCCTCTTTGGCAGTCCTTAATCAATGAAAGCTGCAATAGAGTCAAGACCTTCTGCCGTCAGTCTGAAGGTCTGGCTATGAGAGACTAGGTAAATTCAAACTATTTTATACCAAAAAAAAAAAAAAAGAAAATACCCTTCTAAAATTCCTCCACCTGATGATATATTACACAGTATGTAGTATAAGGTATTGTAGGCAATTTAGGACTCATCTAATATCCACAAATATTGAAACAGGGAATGCATGCATGCATTTGGCTTATTGGAGGACTGTGCAACACAGAATTAAACTTAAAAAGAATTTAAAATCCATCCACAGTTAACATCATTACCTCCAGATTCCAATGCATAGTCCACCAGACCAGTGCGGTCTTCAGAGAAGAGCTTCATTGCATTGTTGACAATCAACTGTACATGCTTTGGGGAGAAAAAAAAAAAAAACATGAAAAGGCAGCATTACATATATCAGACTATAATGGGTTACTTATTCATTAGCATTCTCAAAAAGACAAGTTCTCCAAAGCTTACTTCCTCAGAGAGGCCTGCCTCCCCTGTGGCTTGTAGTACAGTCTGGGTGATTGTCTCTTGAGAGGGCGACTGGCCTTCCTCTACCTGAAGGGACAGGTTACCCAGAATGCTGCTCTCCAGCGCACTGAGTGAAGCCTGGAGTTCTGTGGTGCTCACAAAGTGATCAGAGAGCCACTGCAGGAGAGATTCAGGAAGCTCCAGCTCTGCCGCTCTGTCACTGCCATAAAACAGAGACTTGAGTTCCCTTTCCACCTGCTCGGACACCTGCAAGAGAACAGATCCAGGAGTTATGACACCATTTATGACTGTTCAGACTGATCTGGCTTTTGGTAGATTTGACTCGTTTAGTGGTCAACCCAATTTTAGTGGTCAAAAAAACAAAAACAAAAGATACTCTTTGAAATGTCAGATAATACTTTATTGCAATACATTTTATTTGAATATATTGTTATATGAAATTTATAAGAACAAGAATTGTAAGAAGAATTGGCAGTATTTACCCCAGCTGAAATCAATGAAATTGCTCAAATGTTCCAAATTAATTAAATCTATTATGAAATCTAACCTTTGAACACTGGTTCCAAAGTGCAAGTTTTTGAAAAATGTAAAATTATCATCTCTGTGTAAACTACAAAAAGGCGAATTTGTGAAAACTGTGACGTCATGCACATGCATTTTACGTGTTCGAGTCTATAGGCATGTAGTGTTTGTGAACGGGGATTGTTTTGACAAAAGTTGTCATCTGTACGTGGAACATTGCATAAATGCAAAAACGTTTCCATTTTTAGAACATCATTGTTGTGTAAACGTACCCTGACACACAGTTCATGAAGCTCTTTCAGGTGTGTTAAATATGGGAGACAAAATGTGCAGAGACTCGAGCCCCCAGGCCCAGGATCAAAAAACAGTGCTTTAAAAGGTGTTGCATGTAAGAATAACACCTATACACCTATTGGTTGAAATGGGTACTGTGGTAGAAAATTCTAAATATTGTTTTCCCCGTTTTTAGTTCAAAATAGTGTTGTATAAATGGCCTCAGTTCGATAAGGGCCCCTATCCTGTCATGGCGTCAACCAGCTCCAAAACTCCTATCTGGAAGCTTCTAGTAATCATGAAGACCTTGATTAGGAGCTGGTTCAGGTGTTTAATTAGGGTTTCTATTGTTATACGGGTGTTAAAATGTCAGGTATAAACACTGTGCCATCTGTTATCTATAGTGTTTGCAGAGCACTTACTGAGCTTGAAAAGGAGGGCAGTTGATCACATTTGTCTCTGCATCCCATCAGCCCCTGCACATCCTCTCTGATGAGCTCCAAAGCATTCTCTAGCCGCCTCACCTCTGCCAGCAAAACCTCACTAGAGCTGCTCTCATCCTCCTCGCTGAAGAGAAAGAGACATACATCTACATCAGCTTACATGAAGTACCTGGAATATTACTTTAAACAGTCAACAGTGAGATGTCTTTCAATGATTAAACCAGATTGAAAAACAACCTGTGAGGATCAGGGGTGGGCGCCTCAGTCTCAGGAATCTTTCTAAATGTGGGCTCTTGTTTTCTCTGCAGCTCCTAAATTGAAAACACAAAAAAAAAAAAGTCACCATTTCTTCTTGCTGAATCTGTTGAATGTTGCTTATTGAATCAAAAGGTCATTATAATCATGCTCAAAAAAATGTGTGCTTTAAGTTTAGTGTAACTGTGGATCAGTGGTTTAGAGCCTTCTAGAACAAACTAAATCCTGCGATGCTGATATAAACCACCTTGTGTTCCTGGTACAATTTGAATGTCACACCTCAGTTTTGCGTGCCAACGTCTGGAGCAGAGCCTCAGCTTCGGCAAGTCGAGTATTCTCTGACTGGCGCTCTTCTGCATGCTTCTCCTGACGCTGAAGACAGAAGCAAAACGAGATCAAATCAGGAACTAATTAGCTTGCTGAACAAGGACTTAAGCATTCAATTAACTGAACTGATCAAAAAAAAAAAAAAAAAAACCCACAAGGTTTAGGAGTGTGTTTATGGGAATTTTTGACCATTCTTCTAGAAGCGCATTTATGAGGTCAGGCACTGATGTTGGACGAGAAGGCCTGGCTCAGTCTCCACTCTAATTCATCCCAAAGGTGTTCTATCGGGTTGAGGTCAGGAGGCCAGTCAAGTTCCTCTACACCAAACTCATTCACCCAGGTCTTTATGGACCTTGCTTTGTGTGCACAGTCATGTTGGAATAGGAAGAGGCCATCCCCAAACTGTTCCCACAAAGTTGGGAGCATGAAATGGTCCAAAATGTCTTGGTATGCTGAAGCATTAGGAGTTCCTTTCACTGGAACTAAGGGGCCGAGCCCAACCCCTGAAAAACAACCCCACACCACAATCCCCCCTCCACCAAACTTTACACTTGGCACAATGCAGTCAGGCAAGTACCGTTCTCCTGGCAACCGCCAAACCCAGACTCGTCCATCTGGTTGCCAGACAGAGAAGCGTGATTCGTCACTCCAGAGAACACGTCTCCACTGCTCTAGAGTCCAGTGGCGGCGTGCTTTACACCACTGCATCCGACGCTTTGCATTGCACTTGGTGTAAGGATTGGATGCAGCAGCTCGGCCATGGAAACCCATTCCATGAAGCTCTCTACACACTGTTCTTGAGCTATTCTGAAGACCGCACAAAGTTTGAAGGTCTGTAGCTACTGCCTCTGCAGAAATTTGGCGAGTTCTGCGCACCGTTCACCTCAGCATGCGCTGACCCCGCTCTGTGATTTTACATGGCCTACCACTTTGTGGCGGAGTTGCTGTTGTTCCCAATTGCTTTCACTTTGTTATAATACCACTAACAATTGACTGGAGAATATTTAGTAGTGAGGAAATTTCACGAATAGACCCATTTCACTGGTGGCAACCTATCATGGTACCACGCATTAATTCACTGAGCTCCTGAGAACGACATTCTTTCACAAATGTTTGTAGAAGCGTCTGCATGCCTAGGTGCTTGATTTTATACACCTGTGACCATGGAAGTGATTGGAACACCTGAACTCAATGATTTGGCGGGGTGTCCCAATACTTTTGGCAATATAGTGTATAACTGAAAATAAACATGTTAACAATGCTATTAAATTAAGAACAATATTAAAATTAGTTATGTTAAGATATTAATCTCTAGTCCTCTCTGTAATACATAGCTAGGAGTGAGTTTAGCTCACCCAAGTTACTCTTTAAGGATGAACTTCATAAAAACTGTTGAGAAATATCCAGGTCATAATATACGGTTCAAAAGTTTGGGGTTAGATTTATTTTTTTGAAGGATGACTCTAACATGTCCTAACCAGATGCAACGCGATAAGATTCCAGCGCCAAGTAACTTCTCTGCGACTATGAGACACCAAAAAAACCCCCAGACAATCAGAAGAGTGTGGGTGGGCTCTCTCTGCAAGCGCACTGCACCCTCAACGAAGTGAAGTACATAATCAAATTCATAAATATTACAGCATTTTAACACCAATAAAAATACAAACTGAGTTACTGAAACCGTCTTTGTCATAGAATACACTTGTTTGTTCACACAGAGTTAACAGTTTGAACATTCTGATAGCTTCTGAGACTAGTACAGCAGACTACTTGCATAAGTATAAAATATCAGCTGTCACTATATCCCCCAATAATGTCTTAAAGGGACAGTTCACCCAAAAATGAACATTAGCCCATGATTTACTCACCCTCAAGTCATCCTAGGGTTACAGTTGGAGTTATATTAAAACAAAAGTTCTGGCTCTTCCAAGCTTTATAATGGTAATGAATGGGAAGTTCTGTTAAGTCAAGTCCATAAAAGTGCATTTATCCATCATAAAAGTGCTCCACACGACTCCAGGGGGTTAATAAAGGCCTTTTGAAGCAAAGTGATGCGTTTTGTGCAAGAAAAATATCCATAT
The DNA here is from genome assembly GCA_018749465.1 of Paracanthobrama guichenoti. NCBI lineage: Eukaryota > Metazoa > Chordata > Actinopteri > Cypriniformes > Gobionidae > Paracanthobrama > Paracanthobrama guichenoti. The sequence goes on from CM031954.1 coordinate 18,008,509, forward strand.
TTAAAACTTTATAAACTAAAATAACTAGCTTCCAGCGGAGAGCCGTATGCAAGTCAACTTACGGCAAAAGAGCAACCCCTGACAAGATGTTTAAGAGCATCGCAAGCTTTGCCGCCTCTTGTGGATAGGGCTGGGCAACAAACTCAAGCTCCTCTTCTCTTATATCAAAATCTTCCAGCATTTCTCTTTAAAAATTCTCGCTTTAGACTTCTAATTCATGACCGGTGTTTTGTTTTGCTCCATTCTCTGATGCTTCTGCATTTGTCAATACGCATGCATCAAGGGTTACTCTTTCGCCATAAATCAATACGTATGGCTCTCCACAGGAAGTCATTTTAGTTTATACAATTTTAAAATATGGATATTTCTCACACAAACACATCACTTCGATTCAGAAGGCCTTTATTAACGGATTTCATCAAAAATATCTTAATTTGTGTTCCAAAAATTAACGAAGGTCTTGCGTTTGGAACGACATGAGGGTGAGTAATTAATGACAGAAATTACATTTTTGGGTGAACTAACCCTTTAAGATGATATTTAAATGCTTATTTTTGTGATCAAAACTCTTTGTATTGAGGGGGACAAATCATGATGCAATGTAATGCAATGATGATTGAGAGAAGAAACAAGCATTCCTCAAAAGTCTGATGTATCATATTTGATACATTTGAAAAAAAAAATTCTTACAATGTACGAACAAATCAAGCAAACCCAAGTTGCTTCACGTCAATAAGTGCTTGAAATATATCTAACAATATAAAAAGTTACTCTTACGTTTACTTTATAAAAATCTGCAAAGATAAACAAAAAGACATGTACTACAACCTGAAGGTGGACATTTTTACAATTACACTGTGAAAGTATAAACTATCAATTGGATGAAAGGCACGTGGCAAATTCCACATGAACAGGTTTTTCAGAAAAGTTGAGATCATTCTGATAATTTTTGAAATTTGCATATGAAATATGATGCTGTAGGCTTTATAGGATTAAGCATGATGTCACCTGCTGTGTGTTCTTGGCCTCTTTCTGCACTTCTCCCTTCAACAGGCTGAATCTCTCTTCCAGCAGGTCTCCTATCCACTGGCCCAGGCTCTCTCTGTCTGTGTGTCGGTGAAGCTCTGATCGCATCGTGTTATACAGACTGAGCACTTCAGTGTGCTGCTCTTCCTGCCTGAGCAAACCACCTGCCACTCGATCCCACAGCTGAGACAAGCTCTCCTCCAAACGCATCAGCCTCTCTGCCTCTACGGAAGCCGACGAGGGCCTCTGGGAGGAGTGAGACATGGTAGGGTAAGAGGTCTACCTTAAGAACAATGTGCATTTACTTTTAAATTGTAACATTTAGATATACATTTGGCATGATTATGCATCAGCCAGAACATTACTAAAGGAAATAAACATTTGCTCATTTACTTGACAGCACAATTAATAATAAAAATTATATATATATATAAAACGGGTCATATTACCCCACTACTGGAATAAGATGGGTTTCTACTTGGGGCAAGACGACCCCGTGGCTCAACTTTATACGTTTATAATGAACACATTGAATTTAGGCTATTATTTACATATAAACATTGATCAGCGAACAAACAAAACGAGATTGAACCTCATTGGTTCTTGCATGTCAAGCGTGTTTTAGCTTCCATTTATCATAACTGATGTGCGAGTTGATGAATGTTTATATGTGAAAAGCTTAAATTAAATCTGGTCAGCATGGCTGTATCATCAGTAAATTTGGACTAAACCACTCAATTCATATGAACCCTCTTTATGACCTTTTTGAAGCGTCAGTTGTGCTGCTGTCAATGGGACAGAAATCTTCATTTGTGTTCCGATGAAAGATGAAAAAGTCTTACAGTTCTGAAATGAGTAATGACTGAATTTTTGGGTGAACTAACCCTTTAATATTTTGGTATTGGTAAAGTCCATTTAACTAGCTACAATACATGAGTAATAGCTTGAAAGCTAAATAATACCTGAGAGTCTGTGTCAGTGGGAGTTTGTCCCTTCTCTGAGTAGCCCATGGTTGGAGGGGTGAGATAGGAGGAGTCCCTCCACTCCATCACATTAACAGCTGGCAGCATGGCCAACAGTCCAGAGGGCCCCCAGTAGCACACAGCTATCAGGAACAACAACAAAAAAACGTGGAAAAGAGGATTCGGAATCTTATTTCCATTTAGACCAATAGCCAGTCATGAATGGTATGATATGCTCACCAAAGAATAGAAGGAGAGGTACAAGAAACAGGACTTTTGAAAGCATAGGGAGAGACCTGGAAGAGAAGTAAATTGTTAGTCACGTTGTACTTCAACACACTGGCAGTGTTTTGGCCAGACATGTTCACAAGTCCCTGTGGTCCAAGTCAAATCAAGTCTCAAGTCTCCGAGGTCCAAGTCAAGTCAAATCTGTGTTTTATTTTTAGCAAAAAAATTTGAGCTAGTTATAATTAACAGTGTATTGAACCATCAAAACAGATAACTTTAAATTTGCATAAAGCACACAAAATAAAATGCTTAAATCATTACGACTACTTTCAAACTTTAACAAAATTATACTATATAGTATATTATACTAGAACCACCACAAGGGGGTTCTGTAGTTTGCTGTAGATCTCAAAGCAATGCTGGATAAATGTAGTCTTCCAGCGAGTGCTGGCGGTAACAAAACTTGTGTACAGACAAGCGTTACCGTAAACGACACAAAGAACAAATCCATCTGTGTCTCATTTGTGCAAAGGAGTCTGACAGGGTCATAAATTGCGTATGAAAGGACATGGAAACAAATGTGTACTTCTTGAAAATGGACCTCTGCTGCTGTGGAACACCGCAGCTTCCCTTTGGATCAAATGATTGCTTTTCAAATTAAAATGACAGTCTTGTAAGGTAAGTCTTGACCATATGGTTACCATTTCTTGCCATTTTATTTATCAGCAGTTTTCTAATGGGTGATGAATTCACATGCCTTCAGATGAGTCACGCGTTCGCTGGCTTGGTGCGTTTACAAATGTTGTGATATTCGCTGCTGTAGTGTAAATAGTAAAAGGTGGCGTTTTGTGCCGTCATGTGGGGTAGTAAATAGAGAACGTAATCGGGAATGCCGTGGCAAAAGACTTGCATTTTTTCCACAAGTCTCAGTCTTCAAGTCCATTTCCAGTCTCAAGTCAAGTCTCAGGTCAGTTGTTCGCGAGTCCAAGTCAAGTCGCAAGTAATTTTTTTTGCGACTTAAGTGCGACTCGAGTACAAGTCGCAGACTCGAGTTTCCATCTCTGGTTTTGGCCACTGCTCAAATTATGAAATTATTAAATCAACAAGCTGAATGGTTTAAATTAGGGATGCAACGATAGGATTTTTTGGAGCCGATACCAATTTTAACAAACAATTATTGGCCGATTCCGATAGATAATTGGTCACTTGTCCTCTTATTTGAAACTGTCATTAAAATAGAGTGTTTTGATCACATTTCAAATCAGCAAAGATAAAAAAATAAACACATTTAACATTCAGCAGGCCAACAAATACCACAGAACAAGATACATATTTGTAATAAACAGTGCTTTTTAAGTAGGTTTAATGTTAAATAACACTGCATATTATTCACTGTATAAATTAAATGCATAGATTACATTGAGACGTAGCTAAATTCTACTGTAGGCTACAATATTAATTTTGCCGGGTTGCCGTGAAGACCTTTGAGTTCCGGTGTGTGTTTACAACATGACGATAGAGTTTGTCGAATGAAACGGTAAAATGCTCGTGAAGTGACTGGAGATGAGGCAGGCAGAGGCTGAAAAACACTGAGTTTTTGTGTGTTTGTGCAGGTGTGTGTGTGTGTTGAAACCGTGCATCTGCACCATTCACACAGATTCATATATGAATGCCGTCTTTTTGCGGCTTAATATATTTCACAGACACTAATGTATGTATGCATGGAGATTTAAAGTGTACTGACCAATGTTTTATTTATTCATCAAAACTTTGACAAATTCCGTGATATTATGCAGTAAATTCAGTTACGACAAGATTCCGTCTGCGTTGTCCGCATCGCGGAAATGAATCCTTATGAAAGTTACAAAAGTTAATTTAGTCAAGAGTAGTGAGCAAATTATTTTTGTCTTTTGTTGTTTGATTAACATTAAACCACAGACAGCAGTGCAGCAGGAACATACATTATAATCTTGGATTATGTAGCAGACATTATACAGATCAGTGCCTTCACACAGATCATTATCATCAGCCTTTTTCATGCTATAGCCGATATGCCGATGGTTGTAAATTGATAAAAATCGGCAGATAATATCAGCAGCCGATATATCGGTGCATCCTTAGTTTAAATAAAATATTGAATAACCATACTGGACATGCATTAGACACTAGCTGGGTTTCCATCCACCTATTTTTATGCACATTTTAGGATATTGCATAAAAATAAAATAAAAAAAAACACTGTGGATTGAAGCAGCAAGATATGCATAAAACACTTACACTTAATTTATTAAATTTTTTCCCTGATAAGACCTGCTCATAAACTATGATGAAACCTTAAATCAATAAATCTCTAGTTGCGCAGCCAATCTCAGTGACTTTGCCTCAGAGGATAAGTGGACTAACCAGCGGACCAATTTCATTGCACATCATAGCAAAAGTTGGTTTGAGCATTCTGACATGCTTGAAAGGCTCATCAATATTTGGTTTAATTTTCTCCCAGAAACATCTCACATGACTGCGTACCCAAACATCAGAACGCAAGAAAAAGACAAATCATTTATGATTTCGGCAAAAAGAGCCACAGTGGCTTCCCCGATTGCAGCAACTTCCAATTTTAATACAGATATATTGAGGCAATTTCTCAATTTGCTCTCTTAAACACATGGGATGGAAACTGTGCTTTATTCGCAAATGTTTTGTGCCATTCAAATTTTGTGCATCAGTTAAATTCCCAACTTTGGATGGAAACATAACTACTGAAATGAATAGTGGAAAAAATAAAAATCTATAGGAAAAACAGAACAAAACTTACTTTGCAAAGAAATTGACAAGCCACATGAAACTTCCTGAGGTTATCCTCCCTGGAAAGAGAGACACAGAGTAAACATGAGTAAAGACTGACTGAAGTGGGTGTGCTAATCCAGAGCACAGAGTGGGGTTAGGGTGCACAGCAAGAAGTCCTGCTCATACTCAAGATATTGGAAAAAAGCTGACAAACTGCACACTTTGCACTTAAATGGTAAAATTAGAGTGGATGAAACATACAGTAAGGTCCAAATATCTGAGACTACTTAAGATACTTGCATTTTGCACTTAATGAACAAAAGTAAGAAATAAAGTCTTTGTGAAAAGGTGACTAATTTAATGAAAATCAGGGGCGATTCTAGGATTTCAATATTAGGGGAGCTCAGCCCCAAATGAGGGTATGATTTAAAAAATATATATATTATTTGTATACTAGGGTAGGCATCAATACAGTAACTTTCTACAATACCAATCAAGCCAATCCCTGAATATTGAATTAATTTCTAATTATTTTAAATAACCAGCTAATATTCATTAAAAAAAAAGACAACTTAAATGACTGAAATTGTCATTTCATTAAATTGGCATTATGTGGGCATAACATGTGTAATGTTTTAAACCAGTGGTCACCAACCTTTTCAAGCCAAAGATCTCTGACCTCGGCCTTGATGAAAGGCAAGATCTACCTATAGATTTTATGGCCGATTCAGATTTTTTTTAGTTTTTTTAACAATCAATTGTAAAGCCATTTCCGACACCAGCTGCCGATTTTCTTAGTTCACACAAATTTGTTTATTTGCTCTATAACAGGCCAAACTGGACCAAAAAAAAAAAAAAAAAAAAATACATGTAGCATGAGAGGTTGTTTTTAAACTGGATTGCATAATTTCAATGACTTTAGCTTTGTGAAATTGTTACATAGACACCTGCACAAAACAAAAACAGATGGACTGAATACAAACGCCAATTCACTCTGACAGTAGGTGGTGCTTATGGGAAAAAAAAAAAAAAAAAAAAAAAAAGAAGTTTCTTTGGGTACCGCTGTAAAAATGCCATCAAAACTATTCTTAAGACCATCAGTTTTGTTCAGAGATATATTCATGTAACCCCCTCTCCAATTCAATATTTATATTTTTCTTCCTATATTTCAAGCATCAGTGATCTTGCTGGGCCTATTTATACCTGGTCTAGCCTACCTCATGCGTTTTTACAGATGAGATGTCTGATTTATCAGAACGATTCCATTTACACTTGTCACAAATATGCAAAACTGATATAAATCCGATCTTCAATTCCCACGCTATATGCATTTTTAATGGAGTTCACATCATCGAAATCAACAAATATGAGCTGCATTATATTGATCAACAGCTAATTTCAAAAATCAAAGACCGTAATAGGAGAGTGAGTGGCATAAGCACTGGTAAGATCATTTAGTTTCTTTACTTTTAATGATGATTGTGTTGAGCATCTGCAACTGTCACTTTCATTTGGGGCCGTTTGCTGAAGAGATATTCAGCTGCCTGTCTGCGGCGATGCGTGCTGTAGTAGCGCTGTCATAACTATAACATGATATATAGCCTATAACATGCTCACACATTTATTTATTGTTATAAGTAAATTGTTAGGAGTAAAATTTACATGTGGTTTCAACAACCAGATGCATTTACACTTCCAGTTTCATCTGGAATGCCCCAGACACTGTGTCTGGCATTTTCTCTGCTGCGCATCTGCACTTCTCTTTGCGTCCGTCTTCAGCGTGTCCCATCTCTGGGCAGTGTTTACATCCTGTTAACAGACTTCAGAAATTCACACAAATGACATCCGGGAAATTATTGCAATGTAGTTTGTGCGCAAGTCCGGAATGGAGATCAGCCAAAATTAAACTAAAAACTGTCCGGTTGCTAATTGTGTTGGGAGCACAAAACAACCCTTTTCCAATTTATGGCCGGTCGAATTTGTGTGGTGCGAATTTTGAGGTTGCAGAGAATACATTTTGGGAGTATATGGAGCAATTTCAAGCCTTGATAATGTGTTACTTATTTTTTGGTCATTTATCGGGAGCTACCGGGACAGTGATAAAGATTGTGATCGACGGGTTGGCGACCACTGTTTTAAACAATATCATTTTTTTTTAACTTTTAAAAACTATATTCTTGCAGTAAAATTAACTTTAAATAAGCTCTACATATATCATTTTCATTCATGGAGAGAACGTGAAAAATGTGCCATGGTTTAGTGGAGGATTTGTGTCACCTGGTGGAAAAACACTTAACATGACAATTACCACTATAACCAGTATTTGGCAGCAGCAGTATAAACCACTCGTTTGCTATAATAATATTGTAACATTTTAGCAATTTTATTGCACTTTAGTAGTATAGCAAGAGTAGGAAAAGTCAGTCTCATGCCATTTAGATGAAAGGAATTAAAAACAAAAATAAAAGGAGGAGCAATTCAAGAGTTCTCCCCATCCACAGTAAAATCTTTTTACGAGAGAACTACACAGATGCAGATATAGCAATCTATAAATAAATGCACACGTTACACAGCAAAAAATGCTTTTCTTACCTAGTATTTTTGTCTTGTTTCTAGTCCAAACATCTAAAAATTCATACATTAAGCAGCATGTACTGACGAACAAAAGTTAGTCTTGTTTTGGGAAAAAAAAACTCAATTGAGTTTTTGCTTAAAATAAGCAAAATAATCTGCCAATGGTGTAAGAAACAATCTTGTTTTCTGTTTGAATTAAGATTTTGCTTACCCCATTGGCAGATTACTTTGCTTACAAGGATGAGCCAAAGCCAGTTTCACATGAGTTTTAAAGGGGACTGATGCAATTATGAATTAGAGTACAGATTACAGAGTTAATGGCAATCTTTTATGGGGGCTGGGTGGAAATTTAGGGGGGCTAAAGCACACTTATGTCCACCTTTTATTATAAAAGGTCTTGTATTATGATGTGTAACAAGTAATGATTTTTAGAGGATTTATTTTTCATTGTATTATGAAAATACTATAAAACTTCAAAACATCCATCCCTGTCTATTTATTGAAATGAGGCTGCTAAAATGTCTTGCTCTGAAACGGAGGCTGAAATTAAGAGATGGGGCAGTTCAAAATTATGAAACCAAACTTACTGCAAATGCAGCATTTCACATGCAAAGAGGATGTTTACATAAATGTCTTAAACTGGCCCTTTTTTGCTGTTGTGCCTTTAAGGACAGACAGGGTGACATGTTAAATAATTTAGAATTATAATAAAGGTATAATATAAAAATTAGAACGCAGCAGAGAGCATCTTGTGCTTCAATTGAAGAAAATCCAACAACACTGTTTAATTTGCTTACATTTGAGTACTAACTTCAACCGCAAATTGCATCTCGTTTTAAAATTTAAAAACTATTTCCAGATTTAAACTGGTGCCATGTCAGATTTTGGACCCCACTGTATCTGTAAACAAGAACCATTGCAAAAATCTCTGGCATATGATGTATTAAATAAGCCTGAAAAAAAAAACAACAACAACATGAGATGCATGACAAGACACCACCTAAAAACAGCAAAGGGGTTGAAGGGGATCACAGCACACGTACACAACCCTCAACTAAATTAATATAATCCTGAGAGCAAAACTGAAAAGGAATATCTACATTGAGTGATTCAGAGAATCAGAGCATTAGAGCCACAGAAAGTTTAAAGAAAACAAAAAACAACAAAAAAAGATGAGGACGCAAAAGTAGCCATGCAAGGATGTCTAAAAGCCCTTCACCAGGACAAACCCACAACTGCCCTGACCACAACCTGAAAGACCTCAACCAGGGGAAGGAGCTCACAGCAGCATTAACTGGCTTGCCAACCATTTCCAAACCAGAAGCTCTCTGGGAAGGACCAAGATTGAGGGTAAGAAGTGATGAGCATATAACCTGTAAAATCTATGAGCCACCATAAGGTCCCTACAGGCCTCTGTTCCTGCGAAGTGTCCATTGCAAAGTTCTGCTTCCTTTTGCAGTCATCACCTGTTAGGATCAGTGTACGGTTGAAAATTGTATAACTGGTAGGCTAAAGTTCTACTCCAACATTTGCTGTGCTGCTGTCTTCATCCAATGATGTCCACTACTGTAGACATTTTAAACAGAGGCTGAATACAGCAGTTGTGTTTAGTGTGCCAACACTAAGCCTGTGATCTCTACATTCATTTATGAATCATTCTACCATTATACATGAGTATACAACAGGCTCTGCTACACAACCTAGTAAGCCAATCTAGGCATCTACCTTCAAAGGTAGCATTTAAACTAGTTAATCAGTTTTCCAGTGACCAATGTGGCTGCGCAGAAAGTGTGGCTTTCTGAGGGCTGATTAAACTGTATATTATATCTACACTGAGAAATACACTGCCATGCAAATTGGAACCTTAGCAATAAATCAATCACCAATTGTAACAGAATTGGAATCACATAAGTGGCCGATTATTGTGTCATAAAATCATGTGAAAAGCATAGGTGTTTTGGTACACTGATTACAGTTATGTTTTATTTATTTTGAAATAAAAAAAAAAAATAAATCAACATTTTTATTGCTTTGTCCAACTCACTGACACATACAACACCGCTTTTCTTTGGCCCAACTGTACGAAAATCTAAACAGGCAGCATAACAATTAAACCGATACTTCACCCCAAAAAACAAAAATGATTGTCAATTTACTCACCCTCATGACGTTCCAACCCTGTATGACTTTTTCCCCATAGTAGCAACTTTAAACAAGACCTAATGATTTGAAGTGGACAAATATCTGAAAGTCAAGAATGTGTACTTACAAAGTATGCCATTGAACTTTGGCCGTTCCTTTTGCAGCACTACCTCTTTAACACTCATATTGCTGTAGTATTTCTCATTGCCTATGATGAATCAGAAAGAGAGGAAAAAAAAAAACATCAGATAAAACCAAGAGTTCAGTATCAGTCTCCCTCGATCCCTCCAATCATAGCTCTGCACAGACAGACTCGAGCAGAAAGAGATTTGCATGTAACCAAGGCAGTGCTTGTAGTGGAGAGGCGCATTTGTTTATGCACAGTGTAATCATGCGTCGCAGAACATCTGCAGGGGAAGAAAACTTAAGGTTATAGTGGATGTAGGAGGTCAAACACCATGGAAGAGATGTGGCGACTAAAGCGGCCTGTTAAATGAGTGAGAGGGTGAGAAAGGTTAATCAGAAAATGGCTGCTCGGCATACCCCAAGGTGCCATGGGATAGCTGATGATGGGTAAAACCTAATAAACAAAAAGGCCACAGTAGCCACTCCTGAGAAAGACTGACAAAGGGAATAAATTCAGGAAAAAAAAAAAAAAAAAAAAAAGACTAGTGAAGTCTAACCAAAGGGTACACTTGTTTTTTTTTGTAGTGAGATCTTGACAAATTTTGGATAAACGCATTAACCCGTTTTGTGAAAGTGCTCTATATATTACACTAAGAACAAAAGTGGAAAAGGTGATGGTCATTTTACTAAGGCTATTAAATGTAAACATTGGTGTTGTGCCATAAAATAATAAAATGGCCTCTGTGGTGTTCGATATGTTTGGAAACATCATTTTTGAAGTTCTATTCAATGCCGCAAGTGACAGATACACTTCACCTTTAGGGTGACTTCAACATTACACATTAACACGAGACCACTGTGATAAAACCACTTACTAACCTGGGTTACACACAGTTATATCCATTATTGAAACTTCAATTTCAAGACGACGGAAAGCTGGTAAATGCTGTAACCTTTGCATGATGCCTGCAAGGATACAAAGGGGCCATTTACATCAGGGCTCCTCAGTTACATTGGTTTTGAAGGCCAGATTATTTGACTGAAAAATTTAAGGTAGGCCAATATTTTACAGCATGGGTCTTCAACCAGGGGTCCTGCAGGGGGTCCGCCAATTAAAGTTTGATCACAAATAATTTGATTCTAGAAATTCTAACATGGGAAGAAAAGTCAAATTCAATTATAAGCACCCTGAAAAAAAGCAGAGCACCCTCTGTTGATACTTTAATAGTATAATATTGGAGGAACCGATTTGGCAAACATTGCACTTGATTTTGCGTTCTGGAGAATGTGAAACATTCCTATTCACAGCGGGTTTTGAAGCGGTGAGAAGTGTAGCCAATCATAGACATGCTTGATGATCTCTGGAACGCAATGGCCAATCAGAGGTAATTAAGTTAGAATCTCTCACCGCTAAAGGCGCCAGAGCGCTCATTCAGTACTGAGTTCTGCTCGCTCTCGTGACTTCTCTCATTAACAAAGACACTGTGAGACAGTAGGCGAGATCGCGAACTGAGATGAGTGACAGCTTAACTGTGATTGTAAAGTGAGCGCTCTTTTGGGCTTTTGAGGTTATATAGCTATAATCCATTGAATAAAAGTATTGTTTATCAAGCTGGTTAGAGGAACGATGCCAAATTACACAAAGCAAAGTTTTGGAAGTGACGTCCACATATAAAATGCATGTTTCACTCTCGAAAATTGCAATTGACAGCATAACTAGCACGGGACAAAAATATGGCATGTCAAAATAGATATACGCGTAAATACAGAATCAGATTTATTTTAAATTATATTTATATTAAATTTATATTTTTTTATATTAAAACCATTTGTATCTCTCTCTTGTATCTGTACAAACGTGTGTGATATATGAGTGATTTGATTCTCAATTGTCCATCTCAGTAAAATTAAAATGTTGCTTTAGTAAACTTGATACTAAAGTTCAGGTAAATGTTTAATTGTCCATCTGATTAGCAAAATACATGCATGACTCTGCAAATCAATTAAAACAATTTACAACTAATGAATTGTGATTTTTTTTTTTTTTAAATCGCCATTGTTAATTAACAAAATGCTGCACGTAATATACAGACAGTGATGTATGTGCAACAACATGCATATTTCTGATCTACTGTCTTAATACATCTTGTTCTTAATCATAATATAGTTAGTTTCTATTATATCAAAGTCTGTGTGCTTAATATGTAGCTCTGTTCGACACATTTTATATCGTGGGGGCCCGCTCCATGTCTCTACGGTCTAAGGGGTCCTTGGCTGTGAAAAACATTGAAGACCCCCTGTTTTACAGAGTATTTTTCTAGCCTCAAACAAGCGGTGTTAGAAACATTCCTGTAATAATTGTTTGCTGCAGACAAAGGGTCGGTCATCGATCATGAGCCTAGTTAAGTACCATTGACCTAACATTTCTATGAAAATAGCCCCAAAATTCCCAAAATGAATAATGTTCTTGTGAAAATGAATTGATGTGACATCCTGAGCAAAACATGTCACACCTTTAGATGATGTTTCTGGCTGTTTGTACAGTGTGCACTGTAGTTCGATTAAGAGGACATAATCCTGTCACCAGAGGGTCTGAAAGAAATCAATACCTCCGTTAGCACAGCCATTGGTGGCTCTCTTCTGCTGCACAGACTGCAGTGTCTTCTTCAGCACAGTGGCTGTGGAGCGAGCAACTCCATTACACACCCCCACAAACCAGTGAAACACCGATAACAGCAGGCCTGGAGAAACATGGACTGATATTAAACCATGACAATCAAAGACATCTGAAACTGATGGCGCTGTCCAGAGAGACTGTGGCTAGAGAGGGTGAACGGGATTTCACCAAGTAAAACATGTTCCTGGATCAACAGCCTTAATATTACAATCAACCAATCAAATTTGAGGGATAGTTTTAGAGTTTAGGCTTACAAGGATTAGGGGCTTCTATACAATTCTTATTCACCCATCATTTCCCTCTCATTTTAGGTATAGGGGTTGGGACTGTTTTTGGACAGGAACGTTGTTCCAGGGTCAACAAAAGATGTTAATCCATGTATGTGTCTTACTCTGCAAAACCCCAGTGAGCAAACAGAGATTGAGTGAGTGAGTGACAGTGGATGTGGAGAACATCACTCCCCAATAAGCTGCTTTGCATGCATACAGAGTGTAGCTCAGTACAGTATATAGTACAAGTCCCAAAACAAACTATGCAAGTACAGAACAAAAGAATCTAGACAGACATTTGAAAGTAACTATCGCCCCCTTGAGTTTAGCTTGAGTTCGGTTTTTTTTAACACCATGCCAGCTTCTGTGGCTATTTTCATGTCGACAAATAATTATGGTAAAAACTACTCAGGTTACCATCATCATTTATCTATATTTTCATCCCCTTGAGCACTGAGATATCACCACATTAAAGCATGTACAACCAGACCACATGTGAGCACATGTACTTAGATAAAATGTTTCTGGTTTCAGGATTCAGTTCTATAGTAGCTTTTATAATGCACATTGTACAATACATTATTCAAAACTCAAAAGTCTGTGTGATTCAATGCTTGCTCATAGAATACCATTAAATCATAAGCAATATGGCTGTACACCCTGCATGCTGCTAGGCAGTGATCCTGAAAAGAGAAAGCATGCACAGAGTGAAGATTAGACAAGAGTCTACCATTCTCTTGATATCTACAGAGATGTAAAATGCTCTATTAAAGTGGAGGAGAAAAAAAAAAAAAAAAAAAAAAAAAATTTAAGTGACGTGTAGCCAAGTATGGTGTCCCATACTCGGAATTTGTGCTCTGCATTTCACACAGCAGTGAGTATTCAACACACCCGGAGCAATGGGCAGCCATTTTTGCTGCAGTGCCCAGGAGCAATTGGGGGTTAGGTGCCTTGCTCAAGGGCACCTCGGTTGTGGGTAATGAGGGTGAAATAGTGGGCTGTTCATTCACTCCAATTCCTGCCGGCACTGAGAGTCAAACCCACAACCTTTGGGTCCAACTCTCTAGAACCATGAGGACACAACTGCCCGCAAAAAGGTGCACTATGCAAAAATTCAGCAACTGTTTGTAATCACATTTAAACTTGGGCAGAACACAACAAGCAGTGCACAAGCCCTGCCTGACATCACATCAGTTGTCAGAACACACAGCCCAACTGACTCTAGAGACCACCTGCAAGATGAGTGATGAGGAATTTTGCAAATATTTTTTTTTTAAATAGTGTTCATGCATAAGTATTTTGTGTATATGAATGAACAGTTCCACCAAGTTAGAAGACTTGCCATCTTCAGTCTAGCACACTAATAAACAATAATGCATCATCATAACTTAATGGCCATGTTTAGTAATCAGTCAAGTTAAAGATAGCAGTCAATAAGGCAATAGCAACATTAGCAAATTGTTTTTTTTGTTGAGACAGGAGAACTTAGGTTCCTGAGCTTCAGACACAGACGATAAAGTCCCATCCTCACTCACGCTGTGTCTCGTTATTGGCTGGGGCTACACGCCCACTGGCCAAAGGCAGTCCAGAAATGCACCGAGCAAAGCAAAAAAAGAATTGAGAAAATACAGGCACAGGGCAGCGTCTCTAAGCACAAACAAATTTCTAGAGGATAGATTTTTTTTGTGGAAAATTTGGCATAGTGCACCTTTAAGTATAGAGTTTGTTTTTATGTCCTGACAGTGAAAATATGTACCAGGTGAAAGACTCCCAAACAAGCATAAATCATCCCGTGAGAAACACCACAGACTAGAGAGGTGAGCACCAGACTAAAAGGCTGATACCTTTGAGTAGAGCCGTCTGCATCAGGAGTGTGCATATGTACACTACAAATGCAGCAATTCGCCTGCTGTTATGAAGGCACATCTCAGACAACATCCCCAGTACCCCTGCAGACACAAAGTCAAGCCTGCTTGTTTCCTTCAATATTACTAATAGCATCTTATCAAAGCTGCATCCAAAGAACAGAAGGACTCGTGAGGGCCCGTTTCCGGACACCAGGAAAAAACTGATGACATGGACGTGACAAAAAAAAAAAAAAAGTTTGCACTACATTAGGAACACATGAATACTGTAACCCAGAAATGTAATGTGCTTAACATGACCAAAAAAATAAGATAAATAATGGGAGACAGAAATACTTTACACTGCAGCTGTATAAAAGACCACTTTATAGTGCATTTTCAAACTCTCTCACCTGGTTTGTGCCTGCGATTCTTGTCCCTGCAGTACAATGTAGTGTTTGGAAATGAAGCTGTGCTGGGTATCTCTGTGAAAGAAGCCTGATGCCCAGTAGCATTATGATGGGAACTGTTGTTCTTGAAGGAAGAGGTGATGGGGCAGTCTCTGCAGAGGTAGCCGTTCTGTACTGTAGAAGTCTGTGTTTTGGCCTCCACTGTGCTGTGGTGTTCAATTATAGTTTGGTCTGAAAAAATAAAAATAAAAACAACACCTTTAAAATTTATTTTTGAAGAAAAACTATACTATGAATATTCCAAGATCTATTCCTCCATCTACCCATGCATCTCTCCCTACCATCTTCCATGAATCCATCCCTATATCTTTCTTGCCATCTACTATCCATCAATCATTCTTTCAATCTACTACCCATCCATCACTTCAATAGAAGCACATTACTAAAACATTCTATGAACTCATGGCAAGTCTGTCTTTGTTTATTGGCTAATTTTAACTGTTATGATCTAAGGGAGTATGCTTTCAGCTGGAGCACACACTTACCCTTGAGATCACAGTCTTCATCCAAGCCTAATAATAAACAAAAAAACATTTACAAAAATCAATGCTTCAGCTCTCCATCTCAGTTCATTTAAAATCAGAGTATAACATCGGGGTGATCACAAATGTATGATGGCACTGACCCCAGAAGCTGTCGACTATAGTGCGTTCCTGTATGGAGGACTCATCTAGCAGAGAGGACAGCAGAGAGGCATCACTGGGTGCACAGCTGTTGAGGGTGCTGTTATGGGCCTGCAGAACTGACGTTGAGGCAGACCTTGGCGTTTGAGCAATCTGTGTTGACCCTGAAACAGAGTGATGGGCTCTTCTGCTCTTCAGAGTCCTACAAAAATATTTTAAAAAAACCCAAAAGATTAAAATTTTTATATGCTCACAGAACCAGAAAAGTCTTAACATTAGTAAATCAATCTATGATACAGATTTTTTTTTTTTTTTTTACATATTCACAAAAGTAGAAATAATTGGCGGGGGTGGCAAGTCTGTTAATCTGGCAAGTCTGTTTCCACTGGGAATAATGTTCTCACAAAGACTAGGTAGACTAGGTCATTTCACATACAGAACACATTGAACATGACAGTGGCCAACTGAATATTGTGAGGTATAGTTTGAATTGTCCGTGTCCAAATCGCACGGAGGAAGCGTCACAGAGAGTATGCACATTTTTATGCAGGCTACAAAATGTAGACGTGTATTTGCTGAATGGCAACAGTATTAGAAGGCATTACAGCGTTTGCCTTTCTAGAACTGTAACAGAAAGGCAAACGCTATAATACTTCAGTCATAATACTGCTGCGCTTTCACTACTGTCAAAATGGTTTGAAGTTTTGGGACAAGTGAGTGAATTAATGTTGGAATACACTACACAACTTTTGTCCCAATTTGCAGTCTGGTTGAGTCAAGGCCAAAATATACTTTATG
Organism: Paracanthobrama guichenoti; assembly: GCA_018749465.1. NCBI lineage: Eukaryota > Metazoa > Chordata > Actinopteri > Cypriniformes > Gobionidae > Paracanthobrama > Paracanthobrama guichenoti. Next base: position 18,025,032 of record CM031954.1, read on the forward strand.
CAAATTGTACTCACTTATCGCGGCTGAAGGTGGCGCTGTGGTGGAGTGAGGAGTCAAGCAGACTGTCGTCACCATAGTGACTCGTGCCGGTGTGCAGACGGAGACTGCGCCTGGACATCCTGGGTGACTCGTATACGGGCCCAATCTGGAGCTCCCTCTCAAAGTCTAGCGCTGAAGGATAGCTGGAACTGATAGAGAGAGAGAGAAAAAAAAAAAGTGCCAGACGAATAAACACCAGCTACCACAGAACAGACAAGCATTCAACAGACCCATGGTACAATTGTTAGATTATGAATGGCAGAAAAACGTTCTAAGGTGTGAAACTATTTCAGTAAACAGCTCTGATATAGTTCCAGGTCAGTCACTTCACTAAATTATTGCAGTCATTTCAAAAGGTCCTTTTACAGCCTATAACAGAAAAAGAAAAGAAAAAGAAAAATACACTGACCAAGCAAACAAATATATCATGATAAAAAATGCCTAACTATTTCAGTGTTTTCCCATCAAATGATCTTTTATCTAGAGAAATCACATGTTCTTTCTCTGAATTAACACATTTGCGTAGGGCTGTGCCGGTCAACTTGACAACCGCCCCACCGTGGTGTTACGCCATGGTTGAGGCACAAAGTGGTGTTTTACAAAATAAATAAATCGGTTGCAATTAAATGTTACAGTGCAACCATGGAAATATTTGGGGCACGAGTCCATAATTTTCAGCCATTTGTCGGCTTTGTAAGCTGTTTTGCAATCTGGTCACATGATTTTCCATGAATTCAACACCACATTAACTGGACATGGAATCACTAGTTTCTTTTCACAAATCTTCACTCACGTCTCACTTATTTTCGCAAGGAAATATAAAAAGGTCTTCCTTTCGTTCATTTACATTTATGCATTTGGCAGACGCTTTTATCCAAAGCGACTTACATTGCATTCAAGGTACACATTTTTACATTTTTGTCAGTTCTTGCTTTTCCTGGGAATCGAACCCATGGCCTTGGCGTTGCTAGCGCCACGCTCTTATTGTTTGAGCTACAGGAAAGCTATAGCTCAAGCTCACTTTTAGTTACTGTGTGCACACTGGCAAAGTAGAAAAAAATTTGCGTTCACAAATAATTACAAAAATAATGGCAGCGCAACAAACATGTCTTGCACCTGTGGAAGATACAATTTGCTCTCCAGACCTTTTAAATTGCTTATGAACATCAGGGGAAGACATGACATGAGACAGGATGTCCTGCTGGTGTGCCACATCCCCCTCAAAGCAGAGAGGTATATAGGAGATGCATTTTGACATTGACCATTTAAGTGCAATAATCTGTGAAAGAACTTAATTCAGTCACATTTAATTAAGAAGAATCTGTGTATAGTTTACAGAGTGAAGACTAGGCAAATATATTTCACATATTGTTGTAGCAGAATAATGTGTAATCAGACTTTAGCAATGAAAATGTTACAAGTAACAGAAATAAGCACTAATGTCAGGGCGTGTCAAAACAACTCAGACTCCAGAGGGTTAAAACTGATTCTGATAAAAACAAACACAAAACAGCTGAAGATGGAGAAAAAAACTCAAAGCCTGACTGAATGCGCTTTGAAAAAAAAAAGAAAAAAAAGAGTCTGGTCATTTTCTACTAACTGTGCCCAGTCATGTCTAAATTCAATGTTTCCAATCAGACAGTGCCAATGGTTCACGGACAGCACCAACTGCCATCACTCTAGGAACAATCCCAGCATTCATGTCTGTGAACTTTGGAGCTGTTCTGCTTACTTGAGGTCTTACAGTGTGACAAAGGCCATTCAGAAAGCAGTTGCGGAGCAAAACATGCTAAACAGTAACCTGACAATGTATAATTAACTTCAGCTTACCGCTACCATTTCAACCTCAAACTGATGAGAAAAAAAAAAAAAAGCACTAGGATTCAAGCTAACGCTTTATATCAATACAAAAAAAAAAAAAAAATAAATAAATAAATAATACACACAGCAGAGTCCAACCCCAGCTCTCCAGATCCCAGGTGTCGTCACTAGTCATCCCATGGAAAAAATCTGTACACACTCACGGGCACAAGGAGCTCTGGAGGGATCAAGCGACTTAAGGCGGCTTGCTCTACTTCCTGTGTTTAGCTCCTGTATACGTGACATGTGAGCCACTAAACAGTCCCTGTCCCTCCCCTCAGGATCTCAGTCGCCATCTATCCATTTTAAAGCGGCATCGCTGTACTTTGAACGTGGGATGAACTGCATCTGTAAAACTTATATTAAAAAAATAATAATATAAAAAAAAAAAAAAAAAAAAAAAAAAAAAAGAGGAAACCCAGTTTACATCTGGTTTTAATCTCTGGTGATCCAATCACATGTGATCAGCTGAGACACACTGCGTTTACACTGAGCAGTAAACATGAGGTGCTGAGCAAGAGTGATGTTCTGCTGATCCAGGGTCAGTGTGAGTGCATTTCAGTTAGTTAACAGATCTATTATTCACAGGGCCGTCGCTAGTGTGTTGAAAGGTGGTGACAATTATAGTGGGGGCCCATTAAATCCAGTAGTTATTCTATACATTCCCATATTCTTATGAATCAATATAGTATATACACATTTGCATGCCTGATAGTTCAATGAAAACAAAAACATGTAATTTAAGCTAGTTAAAGTAGTTTTCCAAATGTCCCATATCTCCCTCCCTAAAAATGGTTTAGTCTGATGGTTAATTAGTAAACAGAACCAATCAGAGCTGAGGCTTCTGTTACAGTGGAAGTGAAACTGACTGAAAATGTCGTGGAAAAATCAGGTACCAGTAACGTCATGAAAAAGAGAGGGATGCAAGGAAAATGGTTTAATCAGTCTATCAAAACATTTTTAACAAGACAGGTTAGTGCACTGTAGCTAGGGAGTCATTGTGATGGGGTACCATGCCCCGATAGGACACCTAATAAGAGCCACCGCCCACGCATATGCCAGCGCGGCGCACACCGCCCGAACAATTACGCGCTCAAAGTCCTCATCTTTTTGCGCTATTATGTAGTTTGTACAACATGCAGAAAAATACATACGCATTTCAAAGGATTACAGACTTGCCAGACATTTGATGATGTTGATGTCAGTATTTACACACAAAGGTTTGTGGTTTCTGCAAAATCAAATAATCTAATGTGACATTTGACATCTAGCTAAAATGAAGACTAATGCCACTTTCTCTTATGGACTGTTTTAATCAATTTATCATTCCAAATCAAAGAGGAATGAAACGGTCAGCTCTCAGGTACTGATCATTCCATCCTGCTGGTGCACCTGGCACATCTTTCTCTTTGTAATCATCCTGCTAACAGCAGCGTAGAAGAGCATTTGTGATCCCTCACTCACTGTCTGCAGTTTGTTCTTCTTGACCTGTGCTGAATGAGCCAAATTCACAATGACAAACGGGTGGAAACAAATTCAGACTTGCACAAAGAACCACTCATTCAGTTTGAGGGTTCTGACCAGATGCCTACACAAACACACACACACACACACACACACACACACACACACACACACACAAAAAGGATGGCATTGCTGAACAGTGAGATTTGCCATTAAATCTCTCAAAAAACATAAGCGCACACATGCAAGTATGCGCAGCTCCTTCTACAATGTCCTAAAGGTGCATTCACGCCATGTCGAAATTATCGTAACTGCAAGATTCCAACGTGTAAAAAGCATTCACATCCTCATAGAACTCGTAATTACAACTGTAAACTGGGCAGCCTGACCGCTCTATATTTATTAAGGCATTGATAGTGTTGCTATAGAAACGCGTAATTCCCAGTCAGAGGATGTGAACAGCTCAGAATAGAACGTCACATGTTGTCATACCAAAATTACAGTAACTGGGTAAATGACGTGCCATGTCAATTCTGGTGTCCAAAGCATATTCATAATATTAAAAATATATACTTTAAATACACTACATGAAATGGCTCATCTTCCCCCTCTTAATTACTCATGTGAGTATTCATTATAAATTAATTTAAGGAACTATTGATCTCAAAAGTACCAAAATGTAATTCCGGGTAACTGTTCTGGCTTCAAATCTGAATACAAAAATGACAAATGTAAAAAAATAATAAGCATTTAAAATCTTCTTGGGCATAATTGTATTGATGCATTCAATTATACCTACAAATAGAGTGATAATACGAAGCTTATTTACATTTTATGACAGAAAGATTTGTCGCCGAACTGTGATTTCTCATGTCATTCCTGGATAACAGACATCAATGACCATTTTGGACCATAATGCATTTTGGTACGTCATGAGACAATATTGTATTAAAAAGACGACCCTGAATGAGCCCCAAAACATGTGCAAAGGCCAGTAAGCATCTCTTAAAACGTTAATATTTTGACCTTTTCGGTCAGTGGTGCACTTTGTAGCAATGTCATGTGTCCTTTTGGACAACGCTAATAAAACATTTATAAGTGCATTTCTATTAAAAAAAAAAAACACAATTTGATCTAAAAGATTACCTTAAAGTGAGGATAGCTATATGTTGTAGTTTTCCACAGGTGGTGAAGTGCCTAAAAGAAGAAAAAGAAAAAAAAATGCATGCCACGATTCCAACGCGTTTCCCCTTAGGGCAAATTACTGTGAGCCCATACGACAGCAAAAATCATACCTTGTAACACGTTTTTTTTTTTTTTTTTTTTTTTTTTTTTGAACATGTTGGAAAAAAAAAAAAAAAAGCCACAATGTTGAACAAACATCCAGAGTAATGTTTCAGACTCACCCACACACTCTTACCACAATGTTGAAGTGTATGAGTGTGCAGAGTGTGAAATGAGCCTCTATAAGGCAGCATTACTGTAGAAATTTAAAATCATGTAATCATGTCATCAAAATAAAGTGTAGTCTGATTACTAGTATTTCCAAAAGAAATCTAATTACAAGCATTTCATTTTAGGAATCGGATTACATGTCAAAATTCCATACTTCTCCAGCCCATATTTAACAAATGGTTAATGCAGCATTATTTTTGATTAATAGTCATATGTAAATATCTTTATTTTCTGTTTTTCATTGGTTCTCTCAAAGTGATCGATGCACTTACATGATGAGAAGAAACCTAAAACGCTTTAACCTGTATATCTCCTGACACATGACTGATACTGTAAATGTGGCCTGAGGCTGTATGATCACCAAATAGCAAAGTGCAGTCTGATTTAGATGAAGGTTCGCTCACGTACATTCGTTTGGTGAAGTTCAAAAGAGACTCGGTTATGGTAAAGAATTCATTCAGTCAGTAGACAATCAAACAATCACTAAACTTTTGCCATGAAAACACTGCTTGTAGGGCCGGGTAATGACAAATTTAATTATTTGATTCGATTTTGATCCCTGAAGTTTGCAATTAAATAAAATTCAAGGGGAAAAAGTATCAACTAATGCTGTAAACTATACAGGGAACCCTAGTTAGATTATAAATGCAATATTACAAATATATATCTGTATAGTCTACTTATTTAAATTATACATACATTTTAATAATAACTTATGGCATAATTGTATCTATATCTATACACACACACACACACACATACACACAACGTATTTATTAAAACATACATTAAATATTAAAGAACGTCAAGTAAAAATTTGTGCAATAGCTTACAGTGCATTTAACAAAATGCTCCTCTCTAGAGTTAAATTTTCTAGCTGACTAACAAGTTTACGGTCATTGAATGGCTTTTCCGAGGTAAAATGTAACATTATGTGACATTTACAACTGGGCTGCCCGGTCCTATTCCTGGCCGTCGGCCTACCCTTATATCTTATCTGTGCGATTTCGACAATCCTATAAAATCATTACAAATCACACTGTACGACAGACATCTAATAAACTTGGGTAAACAAACAAACAAAACAAAAAACACGACAAGCCTATTCCATGTCTGTTTTAATTTGGCAGCACTACTTGCACACACAGAGAAAAAGGGGGTCAAAATTTTACCTTTAGGGGTACAACAGCTGGTCACTGGGGCAATCTTTGTACCTTTTTTACTCCTAAAAAGGTCCATATTAGTGCATTAGAGTATACGTACCTTAGGTACTATGATCCTTTTTGTGGTAGACAAGCTGTTGTACCCCTAAAGGTACAATTTGACCCCCTTTCTCTGTGTGTGCCTGCAAGTATTGCTGCCAAATTAAAGCAAAGACATGGCATAGGCTTGTCTTTTGTCAAATATGTTCATGTTCCCCGTGGTGTTGGCATGAACAAACAATACAGAAGTAATTAAACAAAATCGAACACAAAGAGAAAAAAAATTACTTAGATCCAACACAAGCTGAAGTCATAGCTCTGTGTGTGTACAATGACAGACACGATCTCTCATGTACCTCTGGCTGTGAAATTGCAATAAGCATATTTCACCCAATGCAGCGCGGACACTTTAGCTATACAAATACGAAAACAATGTATGCAATAACGATTAATACTCAAAGCAACTGTGCAGTCAATCGACCAGCATGTGTGTTGTATTATTACACAAGCTGGTTTGATGACAATACGGGGTCTTGTACGCATGCAGCGTCTTCGCTTTAACTATGGAGAGCAAACAGGACACTTACATGAAACGGGTCTTGCCAGAATCTCAGCTTTAACACACGAAGCAGCACCACGGTTAAAACATTATAATCCATATATGCGGCCGCCTCCAGCAGCTAAAATGTCGCATCATCAAGAGAAAGCGTCTGAATGAGCCAATGAGAAGAGCATCGGCTTACCGCCGCGAAACACAAACACTGAGATCTACACATGCCAGACAAAACATTAAATATCACACCGCATTTCAATCACTGATAGTCTAAAACCTCATGTTACTAGAGGAATAAACAACTAAATGAAATAACAACTACTGAATGAAATAATTAAGCCCCACAATAAACGTAACGTTACCAAACGCCATGGAGAACATGTATACTTGTATGAAAACCGCTGTCTCGGCTTTCAAATTTTGTAAGTTAATACAAAATTCAACATTCAAACAATAAATACAGTTTTGGCGCACTTAACATGACATTCCTACAACGAAAAAATAGTGGTGTTTAATAAAAGGTTTTGATCTAACGTAAATATTGAAGCGACAGCAGCACCTGCCGGAGTTGACTAGCCAGTTAGCAGCTCAAACAGAACTTACCTGAGCTCAAACGTCGTTATTTTTCTCTCAGATGAAATACGAAGCTAGTTATAAGAACTGATCTGCAGTTTATTAACGATAACGATCATGCGTTACATTGTGTTCTCTTCACATTACCGTAAGATGTTCCGGCGCTAACGGTGTTGAGACGTTTCTCTAATCACCCCTCAGGTGCTATTTAAATATCACGTCACGCACTTGAACTTGAGAAACGACGTCATATCCGGCATTTCAATGTCTTTCAATAAACAAGCCATTATTACCTTGTTTTACTTTATTTATTTGTAATTATTAATAATGGTTATTGTAATATATTTTATATAAAGATTTGTTTATTTCAATTATCCATTATTTTTTATTTAAAACTACATTTTGTCATAATTTTAACATATTTTATCATGAGGCATTAAAATCCACTTGTGTGTTCCTCCAGCAGTTCCCTTAAAGGGACAGTTCACCCCAAAATGAAAATTACTCCTAGGATGGATTTATTCAATCCATCCTAGGTGTCGATGGCATTCTTCTTTCAGACGAAAACAGTCAGAGTTAAATAAAAAAAAAATATCCCGGCTAATCCAAGCTTTATAATGGCAGTAAATGGCAGCCCAAAATTTGAAGCCCAAAAAAGTGCATCCATCCATTATAAAAGTAATCCACACGGCTCAGGGGGGTTAGTAAAGGCCTTCTGAAGTGATTCGATGGGTTTGTGTAAGAAAAAATATCCATATTTAAACCTTCATAAAGTAAAATATATCTCCGTATTCAACTTACACAGTCCTACGTCATCGCCAAATAAGATTTTTCCCCGCAAAACTTTGTTCTCAAATTTGTAATGTTAAAAACATCAGTATTGCGTGACTACATGTATCTACGTTAGCGTTTCATAGCGTTACATGCTTTGGGTCTCAACTTAAGAGATTTTGTCAATAAAAAATCTCAAGAAGCTTTCAAATAAGGCGTCAGATGCAGTAGACATAGTATTTACCGGGAGCAAACATTTTTCGTAAAGCGCAGACTTATCCCAACCATCTTTTTACAGTCAACTCTTAGCACTTATCCCAACCATCTTTTTACAGTCAGCTGGGCGATGAGTGGAAGGTGAAGCTGGAAGTGCAGAAGCCGCTGGAGGTCTTCACGTGTGTGATGTACAGTCAATCACAGTCAGAAGAAGATTGTGGGAGAAGACGAGACCCTCAGCATTAAGTATCTCTGTATGTGTATTTTAGGCAAGAATAAAACTAAATATGTCATAAAACACCACTCTGCCTCTTTTCATTTTTATTTAAAAAAATCTTAAACATATTAATAGCCACACAAATGTGGTTCAGGCAAAGCGTACCTTGATTATCTTCACTGAATGTATATTTATAACAAAAGGAAATATAAAACACAACCCTGCCTCTTTTCATTTACATTAAATATATAAATAAATAAAAAATAAACATTAATATGTGGTTCAGACAATAAGTGTACATATGATTATCACTGTAATAAAATTAAATATGACATAAAAAAACAACTCAGTCTCTTTTTGTCAAATGTCAGTTTATGTAAGATCAAATAGCCATCATAAAGGTATAAGTAAAAGGTATAAGAAGCTATACAAGAAATAAAGCAAACAATTCAGTCAAACATACAAAGTCAGTGCTAGTAGGCTACAACGGTCAAGTTAAATAGCCTAAAAATACAAAGTTATGAAACTTCACTTTGCCCTCAGCCAAAACGATTTGCCAGGGAACAAATTATAGATTCACGAGTCCAAAGATCGGCAGTTAGACAAATGATATCTCATGTTTAACCACTACAGAGACATCAGAGCCAGCGGCAAACATCAGAAGGACTAGCCGGCGGGCTTAACGAACGCTGAGCGCCCGGTGATCGACTCCGAAACCTCCAGATCAAATTCAAACAGGCGATCTCTTTATGAATAAACCACAGATTTGAGCTTTAAACAACTACATTCTCGTCTGAAAAGTCTTAAAACTACATTTCGTGACACATTAACAGTAGTATTTTTAAATTACGCTGGGTTTCTCATCCGCTATTGACACTTGTTGGTTGGTGCGAGATGCATTCTGGGATATCTGTCTGTCTCAACAAGTCCGCTCAAGTCACCTCTCCATGCATCCTCAATAAAAGGGGCGGATCAAGGACACATCCGGGGATTTAAACTGTACTTGGCTAGATGTGAACTTTGAAATGGAACGGTATTGGGCAGCGACTGATGACGTTTCACAAGTCCAATACAGACAAGAACGCATTTTGAGAAATATTACTTACTAGTAAAAATGCAGTGATGACTATAACACTGGGAACAATTTATGCTAAAATGGCTTGAGATAGCCTACTTATGCATCATGAGCCGGTTAGTGGAATGGTGAAGATATAAATCACATTTATGATTTTACCAATGAAGGAGTGCAGGATGACATTCGTCATGTATTTTACAATCATCAGCACTATCCTTCTCAAAACGGATTATTTAAGTTATGAACAGTTTAACTGATCTGTCATGTGCCGATTCGACTGAAATATTGCGGAGGTAGAAGCGTTCGGAATATTGTATGGTAATAAAATCATACATCAAAATAAAATTAACTGTATGAATAAAATAAAACTTCAAAACTTTGACATTACTTTTCCGATGGACGTCAGCAAAATTACACAAATTCCTAAATTTCTTTTAAATCAAATAACAGAATCAAAGAAATACATCTGAATTAAACGCCTATATTTTGTAATTGAAGGGGTGTCAATAAACTGAATTCATTGATTGTAGCTACTCAGTTAGCTTAGAGGCTATGATGAATAATAAAGGCTTTGCAAATTAACAATTCCTCAAATTATAAAAACGTGAATTTAAAGGTGAAGTATCTAAAAACAATTCCATTAAATTTATGGCAAAAAATAAGATTTTTCTCAAATTGTTAATGTTAAAAACATCAGTATTGCGTGACTACATGTATTTAGCGTGCATTAGCGTTTCCTGTAGATTTCAATTTCTGTACAGACGAATCTTTTGCTTTTGACTACGGGTGAATCTCCAGTCGTCACTGATGATCTTTCTGGATTACAATCCGCCATCAAAATGACAAGTTTAATTATTCCAGCTGCTGTGAGTAAAGATCGGTCGCATATAAGGCGCTATATAAATAAAGATGACTTGTCTTGTCTTGACGTTTAAAAACAAAGCAAAAATGACTTTTAAATCAAAGCAAATGTGGCTGTGATGACTTGATGACTTCTTCCCAGTCTTGCAGTCTCTCATGTTCTTGCTCAGACGTGGACAGGCTCTGAGTTCCTGTCAGGTTGGGGCTGGACATCAGGCTTCGGCTCAAGTCTCCACCAAGGACAGCAAGTATGTTATTTCCTATTCAATACAAAGATTATATGAACAAGTCAACTCATGAATGATTTTTAGAGCTGATATTCTGTTTATGTTCCTGTTTATTACAGTGAAGCCGCTTTGAAACAATCTGTATTGTATAAAGCACTATATAAATGAAGGTGACTTGACTATAACAAGAACATTACAATGAACACAAATCTGAAAATCTCATTTGAAATAAGACAACTGATAATAATCCTACTCTGTCTGTTACACTTCCTCACACCTGAAATCACTGATCGAGTGAATCTCCTGAACTTCTCCAATCTACAGTAGGTCATCTCATCCATTTATGTTGTGACATCTGCTCTAACGTCAGCCGTTTAGTTGGATCCCGGGCTAGGCACTGGCTAATCAGATCCCTGTATTCTACAAATTTTAATAAGGAGTTAGTCATGCATCTATGAAAACAGCACCTAAAACATGATTATTATAGTGTAAAATGCATCGCGTCTTCCCCAACTCAGACATCACAAACACAGCTCTTGTGAAGGGCATGTTTCAGGTTCAACATATTAGGAATACTTTTAGCTGTGTTGCATTTGTCTTTATGAAAATGTATCTTTCTGAACGGGCGCGTGATGATGCTATATGGTATTGAAGCATGCTTTGTATCACGATGCTCTGTTCACTTTGACATGTTCATGACCTGTTTAAGGTATAAATGCAGCAAATTTTGGCTTTAACTTCTGTAGCTGAATTTCTTTTCCCATGGCTCCGCCTGCTACAGTAGCCACGCCCCAAACTCTCGCTATATGTTGAGCTATATATAAAAAATCTTACATCCTTCATCTTTAACTGTTTCTGTTCAGAGCCTTTGCTTTATGTGTGTGTGTGTGTGTGTTTATCAATGTTATCAATATGAGTCACTCACTTTTGGACAGTTGGAAGTTGTAGTTCAGAAATGTAACGTTGGCTTGTCTGATTTCTGTCCAATTACGAAAAGGAGGACATGCGTGCACCATAGTGTACAACAGCACTCCTAGAGCCCAGACATTTGCTGGGATGGCGTGGAATCGAGGTTCTGTTAAGACTTCAGGTGGGCAGTAATGCGGTACTCCTGCAAGCAAGACATTTGCACATTGTTGAGCTTTTCTTTTTTGAAAAAATTAAACTACATTCAGGTTTCCACACTCTGAAAATGCTCACCAGTGTATGTTTTGCTCTCGTAGCCATCACTGCTAAATAGCTGACCGCAGCCAAAGTCTATCAGCTTGAGCTCCAACGTGCTTTCCTTTAACAGGAAATTCTGCGCATGAATGTCATTATGAAAAACACCATGGTCGATGCAGATTTGTACTGCCAGCAGAGCCTGTCGCATGATGAACCGTGCTGTTGGTTCATACAGTACGGGTTTACGAACGATATAGTCCAGCAAGCTCACGCAGGGCTCAGGGAACTCCATAACAAGAGTGAATTTTCCAGGATGTTCAAACCACTCGTATAGTTGTATGATGAGCGGGCTTATGGGTTCTCGCCTCATCATTAGCAGCAGCGCCACTTCTGTAACGAGAGGTTTGGGATGCCCAGGCTAGAGAAAAATAGTAGTCAGAAGGTTAGCTGGGTAAAAATCTGAAGAAAACATATCATTTTTAAAAGTATCTTTTTAGATACGTTCAAAAGAGCCTTTTGAGCTCAAAGTTATTTGGTGCCTCTAGGCTTATTTGTCAATCACATTTCCACCTAATGCTTCCTACGGGTGTATTAACTACAGTAATCTGCACTGAAACAACTAAATACATATTCAGGTTTTGGCCAACTTACAATATAAAGATAGCGATTGTTTTCAATCTTGCGTATCTGCTTGATGGCAACCTGCAACAAAAAAGAAAGAAAGTTTTAAATATGTTTTGATTCATGCAAGAGCAAAATGTTTGTACAATTCAGTAAGATTTACCTTTTGCCATCAAATTTATGTGTTCCCTTGTACACCCTGCCAAATCCTCCGGATCCAATCATCTCTCCCACGTTATAGAGAGACTCAAAAGACTCTGAAAAACAAACAGAAAAATATGAGAAATATATGAGCTTAATAGATCCTTTGTTTTATTTTTAAAATGATCAGTGCTGGTTGTGTCGAGAAAATAATATTAATACGGGGAAAATAATTGTAATATTTCCTCAAAACAAGCCTTCAAACAAGATGACAATACTGTTTAAAATGATGTTGGAGAAATAATGATTTACCATCATTTGGCTTGACGCCGGAGTGATCTGAAGCAGGTGATGATGGCTCAGGATCGGGCTCTGGCTCCAGATCTGGTGGAGGGAAAAAAGGCTCCACAACATCCACAGTACTACCGAGACAACAGCAGCGGAAAGGACTCTTCATAGCCTTCCATAGCCTCTCGAGGAAAGAACGAATTCCTTTCCTCTTCCTACATTCTGTAGGTTTTTCTGAAATGAAGAGAAAACTATTACAATGACGTCAAATTAAGCAATGATATAATGACATAACTTACATTTTACTCTTAAATTCTCATCTGTAATGTTGCAAATCCAAAGTAATGGAAATAGGATTCTATGCCTTCTGAGAATCGGCTTTCTGTGCGCATGTTTCAGGTGTGTGTGTGTGTGTGTGTGTGTGTGTGTGTGTGTGTGTGTGTCAGACAGCGCAAGTGCCACTGAGTTCATGGCTTATTGACAATGAGATTTTGAATGTTTTCTGAATGTTCTGAAAATGTTTGACGAATGTCCAATTAAAATATTTCTAAAAAACAAAGAAAATTTCGGATAAATTTTGCTAAGCAACAGTAAATGTGGCCGGACATTAACATGATAAAAACTTGAAGCAGTTATGCATGAAATAGCAAAATCTCTGTCTGTACACTTTACACTGCCCAGCCTTATTTCAGTCTCACCTGTTGAGATCTTGATCACAGGAGAAGCCTCCATGGCACCCTGAGCAGTTCGGCCATTAGAAGTCCCTGCTGGCTCGACAGGAACTTGACCTGGCAGCGGAGGGCACGACCATTCAAAGCTGTCAGAGCTGCCCTGTTCGCTTCGGCTCTCCAATCCATCGCCACTCCACCTCCACTTGACGTTGTCTGGAAAATTTCAGACATCAGATCAGCCATTGAAAATAGAAATAGAAACTGAGGCATAACTTCTTTATTAAAAGCCGATTCTGACCCATGCAAGAGCGTTTAGATGAAGATGAAGTGAATGGAAATCCATCATCTGAGCTCTGTTGGCTGCCGCTCTCCAGTGTCCTCTTCCTGTCAGCCTGACCTGAGGACACAGAAAGACACAACTCAGACAGAGACAGAGGTGCTGAATGTCTAAGAATTTCCCCCTCAAAACTTTGTTCTCAAATTGTTAATGTTAAAAACATCAGTATTGCGTGACTACATGTATTTAGCGTGCATTAGCGTTTCCTGTAGATTTCAATTTCTGTACAGACGAATCTTTTGCTTTTGACTACGGGTGAATCTCCAGTCGTCACTGATGATCTTTCTGGATTACAATCCGCCATCAAAATGACAAGTTTAATTATTCCAGCTGCTGTGAGTAAAGGCTATAAATGATCCGCCACCTGCAGCATCCTCACATGCGATACTACTACTAGCCGGGCTCCTTCTTTATTTATACAGATGTGACGTAATGACGCAAAGACATGCTCCAATTTCCCACGGAAACCCACCAGTACCACTCAAATTATAACACATTATTACAAGCTAAGGTAAGAAGATCATTTTGAACACTGGCTGGTCATGTACTTGCTCAAAAATTGATTTTGGCTTATTGAGAACGTTTTGCTAACGTTAACATTAAATTAAGAAAGCGTTATTTCTAAATGTTCCCTGAATGTTCAAAATGTGTTTTTTTGGTTAAAGGAACATTCTATTTTATAATTTTGCATTATGGGAACGTTACTTTTGAATGTTTTCTGAATGTTCTGAAAATGTTTGACGAATGTTCAATTAAAATATTTCTAAAAAACAAAGAAAAATTTTTTCCGGAAAAGAAGTTACGCTTAGATGAAGATGAAGTGAATGGAAATCCATCATCTGAGCTCTGTTGGCTGCCGCTCTCCAGCGTCCTCTTCCTGTCAGCCTGACCTGAGGACACAGAAAGACACAACTCAGACAGAGACAGAGGTGCTGAATGTCTAGGAAGCTCCTGGCTCTGGGTCGGGTCTGGCAGCGGATCACGGTCATCAGAACAGGGTCTCCAAATCTCCTGACCAGCCGTCTGAGAGAAAGCAGCTCTTCTGGATCTGGAGCGGCCTGAGGCTGGAATATTTCAGACATCACATAGTTGGTAATGTTTTGATAATAATCAATAAACAATGTCAGTGATCAATTACAAATATCGTTACTATAGTTACGTTACTCAAATTGAAAAGTTTGATTTCATATGCAAGGAATCAAATACATGTGATCACTTAGCTGGGAAATTGGGGGATTTTTAATGGAATACCTCGCACAATTTTCTTCGCATTAATGTAGTCAATCATTGTACAACATCATACCATAAACAAGTGAAAACCGGAAGCACTGACCTCCTCTTTCACCCGTCATGTGAGCCATCGACATCCTCCGAGTCCAACCTGCAATAAAATACAATACAAAATACAATACAGTACAATAGCCTACAACTCTCCTTAGAAATACTCCTCCCAAAATAAAATAAATAAATAAAATACAACAAAAAAATTAAATAAAACTCCAAACTTCTAAAATAAGAAAAGAACAATACAATAAAACTATCCTCAGAAATAATATGAACAAAAATATAAGTCTATAAAGGATATATCCTCCGATGTGCTTCTAGAATAAAAGTCTCTCAGAAATCAGCTTCAAGATCGCAAGATCAGCACAGAAAATATTCTGCAAAAGTGTGTGAATCGGTCTCTCAACCAACAGACAGAGATCGGGTCGCGTGTGTATATATGCGTCAGAATTCATAACACGCGTCGCTATAGCAACTACAATTCAGCGCAAGTGCGTGAGCAGAGCGCGTGATCACACATCACATCTATTGAATAGTTACAAACTTAATTTTGACGTTTTCTGTATGAGATTTATTCTTTCTGAACAGTTATTATTATTATTATTATTATATTCTGTGGAATTATTTGTGTCTCCATGGACTTTGTATTGCGTGAAGCGGCCTCCTTGTCATTTCTTACTTATAATAAAAAACAGAACAATGTCTAAAACCTGAAATGTGACAAAGTGTACAGCAAACAAGCTAAAAAACAAAACAAAACAAAACACAGAACTAAGTTTTTATAAGCTGTCGACCCAAAAAAACGAGCGTTTAAGGAGACAAAAGTGGATACAGGCAATAAGACGTGAAGCTTCAGCAGAAAGAATGGGTAAATGCTGGGATCCTGACACTCAGTATGCCTACGTGTGCAGTAAACATTTAGTCAAATATCCAAATGTCAGTTTTATATATTATATTTCATGTCACTGAACCCTTACTGTTGCGTTCCCTCCAGTGGGTGTAGTTCTCAGAGTCATTGAACATGTCGCGCTCTGTCTCAATTGCCTGTATCCACTTTTGTGTCCTTAAACGCTCATTTTCTTAAACTTCTGGGTTTTTAGCTTGTTTTTCTGCACACCTTGTCACATATCAGCTTTTAGACATTGTTCGTTTTTTTGTAATAAGTCTGAAATGACAAGGAGGCGCTTCACGCGATACAAAGTCAATGGAGAGCGTTGGTTTGTTTCCTCCCGGTGGGCGTGGTTTTCAGATGATGACGCGCGTCGCTCTGTCTCCATTGCATTCAGTAAGAATTGAATTAGAGAGCTCTCATCGTAATGGTTACTGGGAACAATTGAATTAAGGAGCTCTACAATTTAATTCTCACTAGTAAAAATGCAATTATGACTAGTAACACTGGGAACAATTTAAGATTGCTAATATTATGAGAGAAAAGTTATTTATAAATCAGATTCCATGACTCAATATCTTATGAAAGTTTGAAAGCTTCAGAAGTAGTCTCGCACATTTAAAAATCACATGAAAGCAAAAATATAATCTCTTAAAAATCAAACTAATAGGGGAATTACGTTAGTTTCTGGATTAATCCAAAAACAAACGTAATTCCCTTTAAACTTTTTTTTTTTTTTTTCCCCAACCAATTTATTTAAAAAAACATGGTTCAAAGTAAAAAGTCTAAAACATTCAAACCTCCCGTAGAGTATGGCTGCATTGAAGATTTCCTGCTGGTGTGTTCCAATTTATTTTTCCATATAAATTTAAAATGAAGAGAGTCAATAGATGTATTCTCTTCTGTGGTTCTTTACATAGCTGTAGCACTCTACATTATGGAATGTAACCCCATAATCCGGGTTTGGTAATCTGAAAAAGTGTGTATATGTATTCAGGTTCCTACTTTGCTCTGAAAAACCATCTTAAACGTCAAATGGATTACCTGAGTCTGGATAGCAAAACATGGGATTCCCAAACTTTTTGAACAACTGGGTCCTGGACAGGTTTGAGAAGGATTGTTCTAGGGTACGGTGCTGTCAAACGCATTTCTTGGTGCATTCAGATAATCTTTCCTCACTGAAATGTAAGTTTTACACTTGAAGTGAAAAGCACTTTTGGAAAACACGTAAAAATCATGTACAGTACATGAGATCATATAATGTCTAAAATTTAAGTCCCTTAATATTCACTTCTTGCTTATTGAACTGATTTATAAACTCAACATTACATTTTCAATCATGCAGATGTTCAGAAAAACAGCACTCGTGCGATATTAACTATATAATGACATTATTAAAAAGCAAGAGCTTGAACAAGAAAATAACAAATATAATGTATAATATATATTAATGTATACTTATGTTTTTTCACTGCTATAATATACCATTGTGCCATTTTTTGTTTCCGTTTTGTTTTTATAGTTTTACAATAACACAACAGTGGTACAGGTATCTCACGGTAACATATACAATGGCTAACAATCTGAAGGTATAATGAAGTGCGATAGGACCAGAACGGACAGATAGGCATTCAACATACAGAAGTTCTAGAGGAGACCGAATACGCAAGAAATCATTAGACTGTGTAAATCATGTTATTTTTTCCTCGCCAAATAGATACAAAAACACAACACACATTTTACGCCATGGTCAAAGTGTAAATCAGCTTTACAGTTCAAAAGACAGATACTCAGAGAAAGAGCAAAAGATATACCAATAATCTTCTGAACAGTTTTATGAATCTCCATCCAGTAAGCTTTGATCAAATCGCAATCCCAGAATACATGCACCACAGTACCAATATTAGACTTACACTTGAAACACGGTTGGGAAACATTGCGTGCCATTTTTATAGATAAGGTAAATTGAACATGACAGTTTTCATTGTTAAAATGACAAAATAATTAAGGCTAATTGACAATTTAAACAAACATATTACCATGTCTTTATTTAACAATTTAACATTTTTTTAACCAATAAACTTTAAAATGATCTGAGAATATAATACAATAAAAGACTTTCACAATAGAAAACACTTCACGGTTTGTGTACAAATGTTTCCAAACATCAGTGAAACCTGAACCAAAAAGTGAAAATTCATGATGAAATGTAATAATGGTGCAAAGAGTGATTAATGGTACATACCTAAACAACCACAACAAAACAAACACTGTATTAATGGCCTGTTTGTCATTAAGACAATGAACCATTTCTGTTAATTGCTTTCAGCGTGTGAAATGCCAAATACATTACATGGATAAAATGACAAAGAGCTGAACTCCTCCTGCACTCAATTGAAGGGTTTGACGATTTTCATGGAGATGTAGTTCTGAAAATAAATAAATGCAAAATAATTAGCATTGTACATCTTAAGTGAAAAGTCTGAACATAACCTCTGTGAAAGGATTGATGAAGTGTGTCCTTACTGGTAATGAATACAACAAGATCCCAATGAATAATAGCACTAAGACTAGCACAACCAGGCCGATGAACAGCCACTTAAATTTGCGCCACACTATGAACTTGCACGTCTTGCATGGACTTGTGAACCAAAAGAACGAGGTTTCAGGTCGCCTGAGAGGTTTAAAAGAGAAACAATCCTCGTAATCATCTTCTGTTAACACACAGAACAATAAACTTGTTTAAAGCGAGAATTCGATTACTTGGGAGGATCCAGTTTCGGATTCATATTGGGCTCATCTCTGCCTTTTCCAGCAGGCCTCTCATCCGCTTCCTTCTCATTCACAATCTCCAAAGTCAACTCCACCTTTCCCTGAAAAAAAAGAAAGAAAGAAAAAAAACAATACAAAAAGGCCCAATTAATCAAGCTCAATGTGAAATGACATTCACAACCCATTTTAAATCAAAATATCATGCAATTCCAAGTGAAGCATATTCAAAGGGGTAATTCACCGCTAGCAAAATGGGATTTCAATAAAACTTGGCTGCCTAAGCAGTAGAAAGGCTATTAGGCAAACAGGTAAGAAAGCTTCAACACCCATAACGCACTGGGCATGTTGCCGTCCAAAGCCACTCCCAATCTGCTCCTAGTGAATAGGAGTCAAATACTGCCTTGCTTGAGTAGGAAATACTTTTTAGCAAACTTTTAGTCACAATGGTGTTGTCTTGTTACCAGGTGCAAGAATTCAGAGTAAAACTTTAGCAGGAGTGAGTCATTTTTTGTTTTCAGTGAAGGATCCAGAGCATTAAAGGCTGCAAAGTATCGCAAATATGGAGAGAAAGCCGCGAAGAAAAATCTGAAAAACACCCGTGTTTGAAGCCTCAATATCAAACAGCATGACTATGAACACAGTGTTTTAGGTTAAATGGAGGGAGAACGGCCTTTCCATCAGTTAATTTGGAAGAAAAGGAAGAGGGAGCACCTGTTCGGGAACTCCCCGAAGCAAAACAAAACATGCGTACAGGTAAGAAAGCTGTTGCCATAGTATTCCATTTTATCAATGCTGTGTAAAGAGCAGTCAAAGTACGATAACATTTTTCAGTGATAAACCTATAGAGTGGTGCAGGTATGACATCACCTTAACATTTTAGCACTTCCGATTCCATTATCCCAAAGTCAATGGGTTTTTTTTTTTTATGGGATTTTGTTTAAATGGCTGAAATAAGGTCTGTGGTGAACACAAGCTCAAGGCACTTTCACATTTTACTCAACATTAAAAAAAAACATCACGAGTGGGGTAATACTGATGTATTTTAAGCTGTTACGCGTCTTGAAAAAGTGGCTAAAGGGGACTACGGAGGCTGTCGAGGAGATTAAAATGTCATCATGCCGAAAAGGTAAACTCTGTCCGCTTTCACAGCCTCATTATGCTTATAATTGTGCTCTTATAAACTATTCTAACTCAAACTTTCTGGGAAAAATGTTTTTAGATAAAAACTGAAAGAGTTGTCAGACGCTTAGTTATGTTGAAGTTGAGCGACCGCGGTGTAGTTCGTTTATAGCCTACTTTTAGCTTTTTAATTCTGGCAACTGCATTTAGGCTTCAAAATTAATAAAAGTTGTGTTCATCTGTGATAATTATCTTGATCAAGAAAAGTTTATGATACTTGCATGTTTTGTCCATCACAGAGCTTGTTTTTTGCAATAACCCAAAAGCCTATGGGAAAATCCTATTTGGTTCTTATTGAGGGAACCAGTTAGACTGGGTAAACCCAGCCTGATCTGCCGGCGATTGGATTTTGCCCTGCAACTCAGTCTGGAAACCTGTACATTAATTCTACTGCTTCTTTTACACTTTTGCGGGAACCAAATCACAGACTGGCTTATCCACCTGGTGCGCTATTGGTGGGTTTAACACGATGACAGAGACGCGTTGCCTGTTGATCACACCTCTTGTGGTCTGACTGGTTGAAGGACTATCCAATTGCATACAGAGTCATTTGAATTATGCTCGTTGATCACACCTCTTTTGCAGTAGAAAATACAGAGCAGACTCCCAAGACTAGTGTTAATTTCATCAGACGAGACTAAATATGTTCGGCAACAACCTTTTTTTCCATGACTAAGACGAGATGATGACGAGACTGCACCAATGTCCAAAAGCGTTGACTAAGACTAAATTAAAATGCATTATTGTTGACGAAAAAAGACGAGACTAAAATGTAAATCAACCAGTTAGCTACGGTGTTGTGGCACATACATTATACAGGTTATATATAGTTTATATAACTTATTTATGCGTGTGTGGGCCTTCATATAATAAAAATTAATGTGATTAGGCATAAAAGCAAATTTATATGCAAGGAAATCAAGCAATTTCATGTAGCCTAAGTGCACGTACGTACATGTAGTTTTCTTTGGACTAAAACTAGACTAAAATGATGAGACTTTTAGTCGACTAAAACTTGACTAACAAAAAAAAAAAAGATATGTGAATGACTAAATATGACTAAAACTAACAAGGACATTTGGCATAAGACTAAGACTAAATTAAAAATAGGTAACAAAATGAACACTACCCCAGACCAATGTTCAATCTTGAATTGAGCTTGGTTTGGTGATAGCCAGACAAGGAACCAGTGTGATGCTAACTGCCTACAAAGTGACCTGCACCACTCACCACTCTTACAGTAATTGTTTTGTTAATAACACTCTGTCGATCCGTCTTGTCCATGGGCGGGGATACAAAAAAAAAAAAAAAAAAAAACAAATAAAGGGTTTTGTGAAAGCCCTGGAACTGTCAAAAGTCAAAAATGTGCTTACAAATACACATGAATTTCTCGGTCCAAGTAACACAGAGAAAGAGTAAATGTTGTTCATTTACATATACTACCAACATTTCATCAATTTTCAACCCGTCTTAAATTGTTGCACACACTTTCATAAGGGGAAAAAAATGTTGAAGAGGATTTAAAATCCATTGGGAATTGACTGGATTATGAAAGGAATGTCCTACAGCACCATACAGGATTCTCTGCATTAGCTGTACTTACACCAAGCTCCCTCTTCCCATCTTTCTCCATGAAGCATGGCCACCATCCTCTAACTGACTTCTGGTCAAACAGAGACTTGAATTGGCCTGATTTTGGATGTGTAGTTCCATCTGGAACCATGTTAAGGTTACACTTCTCAGGTGTTTTGGAAGGGTTGATGAGGTGGTGCAGATCAAGTTCAATGGCACCTGTAACACAAGTAATACACAAGAGGACCCAAAAATGTAAAAGGAAAATTAAAATTCCCAAAAGCGCAAAAAAGAGCTGCATACAGGCGTCTCACCTAGGTAATCATCCAGTGAGAATTTGTCATTATCCCATATTTGAACAATCAGCTTGGGTGGGATTCTAAACTCTGATTTGTCAAGGTTCCAGAAATGTTCCTTTTTAATGTAAAAGAAAGAGAATATTTTAATACTTCCAAGTGTTCTTCATAACACATATTAAAGCAGCCAATCTACATTACCTTTTTAGATACAAGACATAGCTGCTCCGCAGGTAGGTAATCAAATCCAAAGACAAATCTCCAGTTGAAATTTCCATCGCCATCCAAAGAGCGATAATGGACATCTGTTTTTTGCTTATCTTCTTCCATACCTGGCATCCAACTAATCAAAAGACACAAATGCATGTATTACAAGCGCTAAATGTTATTAGTAAAACATTCATCTGCCCCATTATGCTTTCATGTAGCTATTTGTTCATTTCAAAGATTGTGCACGATAAAAGTAGATAGTTCTTGTCCGATTCTGAATTGTCTGAAATGAGTCATCAGCAATTCCAGTCTTACTTCCTGCTTAAAGTTTCAGTGTTTTAATTTTAGCAGCATCTAGTGGTGAGGTAGCGAATTGCAACCGCTTACCGCTCACCCTTCCCTTCAGAAAGAACAGAGAAGCTTCGGTGGCCGACAAAGGACAAAAATGTCATCGTCTGAGAGAGCAGAGAGTAGCTAGGGCTCTGTAGAGCAGTTTGTCCATTTAGGACTACTGTAGAAACATGGCGGCACAAAATGGCGACTTCACTGTAAGGGGACCCGCGGTATACATTTTAAGGTAATAAAAGCATAACGGTTCATTATGTAAGGTCTTTATACACCCCTGAAAACATAGTTATGTATATTATATTGCATTTCTGTCAATAGATCCTCATAAATATTACACACTGCACCTTTAAATCTTCATAGGTTTGCAGGTTTGTAACATTTGCAAAATGCCAGCCTAAGGTCCTCATTGGCTGCCCGCAAACAATGTCTACTTTGATTCGCCCTCAAACACTGTAGTAGTAACTGAGGACTGGAGGAGTTTCTTGTTGCAGATATGTTAAGTGCGCTATAGAAGCAAATCCACTTTGAAAGCCTCCAGAGCTGAAATTTGGTAATTTTGTTGTATGTTTGTTATATGTAAGTGTTACTGAAGTGGCCCATTGCATGAGAAAAACACATTTTGAGAAAACAGCCTTTAAAAGTTAATGTATGGTTATTGGAATCTAGTCAAAACTATATATATAAAAAAAAACAAAAAAAACTTTGGGTGTTTTCTTTCCACTAATAAGACGTCTTATGAAAGCAAAATAGCCTACAATCTCAACAAAAAAAGGTTTTGCTAAGTGTCTTGCATTAAAAGAGCTTTTACATACCCCTTTACATAGACGTCACTCATATTTTCGCCAGTAATGCTGGTTTCATCCAAAACTACATCAGTCGTGTTCCAAACGATGACCCGCAGAAAGTGTCTGATAAAAAGAATCAACATGAGTTTATCGTCGACCAACATAGAAGCATAACTGTAAGTACCGATTTCTTCTCACTTTTTTGCTTTGCGTGGAGATATGTCAAAAGGAGGTCCAGGAAGCCCAAGGCTTTTGGGGAAAATGTCAACCCACATCTGGAGTTTTCCCTTTAAAACAGATAAAGCATATGCAGATAAATGTTTTGAGCTTGTTTTCAAATAAAAAAGGGGTCTATAAAGTACATCACAGGAAGAACCAGCCTCACACCTGCGGGAGAGTTGGTTGGAAGCTACTGTAAAGAGTTCTGGTTTCAACATGCTCTGGAACCAGGCCTTGAGTTCTGAGGACATGCAGAGCGATCCGTTCACTTGGCGGACCCAGGTGTTCGTGAATCTTCTTGTTCGCTTCTAAAATGTATGCATATAAGGTATAACTAGACGTATAAGGTATAACTAGACAACTTTGAATGTTGGCTTGACAAAAGGACTGACTAGAAGTTTCAAACAGCTTTTATAGTATAATACATTAATAGTTTGTCAAGCCACCATAATGGTGTTCAAAAGGACAAATAGCTCTTAAAATCACCAAAGTCAGAGAGGCAATACAATCGGCCACCAAAGGATAATGTGTTTCCATTGTCTTCACTCCTGGGTGGACTCAATCCTTTGCAACGGGCATGATGTTCAAGAATCTGAGATGGTTTGAGCTGATCGCGCCACTGGTTTGGTCCAGAACTGTTAATGATTAATACATTAGTTAACTAATGTCTTTACTGTTGTCCTCGATGAAAATACTAAGTTTGCATGAAAATACAGTATATTGTATAGGTCTCACATGCAGAATGTCTGGGGTAAACCACAGTAGGAACCGAAGTGAGAAAGGAAGCGGTTTTCCAAGTCAATCACAGTCTCCCCAACTTTCTCATCACGGCTGAGCAAATCGAAGTCATAGACAGCAATTTTCAGGTCTTTGTCTTGTGGGAGGAAGCATGTCATTTCAAACATTCTGATGAGAGAAAAGAAAACAGTTATCGGTCAGCTCTCTTCAGGTTTGACAGTCTGAATGCATGATAAACTCTCAATAAATCTGTGGCATTACCTGCCAAACACTGGGTTGAGTGTATAAGGTACATAGTTGTCTCTGTCATCAACAGCCTTTTTCCCCAAAGAGATTTTGATGTATGGGTCACACTGAAAAAGAAAAGGAGCTTTGCTTTTTCTTTTCACTTCTTAAAAGGAATTCAACAAAATGAGTAAGTGAAATACAAAATGAGTTTTCTAAAATGATAAGCGATAAAAAGTACTTTGCCATTGTTGTCTTTGGGTTGCAGGTCGATGGCCTGAACCACATAGATTCTGACCACACACTCCTGAGAGACGCTATCGGGCAGCTCTCTGAACTGACGTGGTGGAGGAGCCACCCCTGGATCATCTGGCAATGGGTAGACCTTAAAGGATCCCTGAAAACAATCAATTGGAATGATTAGAATTAGAATCAGCATATTAGAATGATTTATGAGGGACCGTGTGACACTGAAGACAACACTGAAGTAATGGCTGCTGAAAATTCAGCTTTGCCATCACAGGAATAAATACATTTTAAACTTTTAAAAAATGTATTAAAATAGAAAACACTTATTTTAAAATTGTAATATTTCACAATAATATTCGTTTACCTGTTAACAAGATACTCTTCTTAATTATCTTAAATATCTTAATTATTCCAAGCCCTTTACCCCCAGTATAAACTTTAAAACAAAATTTTAATTAAATACATTTAATTAAATGTAACTATGTAATTCAATTAAATAACATTTCACACAACCAATAACTTCAAAAAAATAAATAAATTAATTAATGGCAACATGACATGCTGTTTTCAACCCATTTTAATTCTATAATGTGACATTTCCAACTGATACAGAATATTTATTTTTAAAAACAGCTTTCCTGTAGCTCAAACAATAAGAGCGTGGCGCTAGCAACGCCAAGGTCATGGGTTCGATTCCCAGGAAAAGCAAGAACTGACAAAATGTAAAAATGTGTACCTTGAATGCAATGTAAGTCGCTTTGGATAAAAGCATGTGCCTAATGCTTAAATGTAAAAAAAGAAAAAAGGGGTGTAATAGCACCAAATCCATTAATTTATAGATCAAATTAATAAAACATCTTGCCTTGAATTCTCCAACTACATCGGGATCGTCATCGTCACTTTCCTTTTTCCCACGTTGCAATTTAAAGGTTTTGCAGAAATCAGTAAGACCCATGAATTCCTTTACACTTTCAAGCTCATGATCATACACCTATGACAACCAACAGAAAAGACATTGTAAAATTGTTACAATGACTAAAAAAATACAAGAACTCCAGTAAAAATGAGCCTTTGTTCATTTAAGTCATACAATTGCTTTGTGTTAGGAACACATCACAATTTAAGTTGTGAAAATCCTTTTCTCCAGTGAGCTGTTAACCGGTCATCCATACCACTAAATCAGTGAACTTAAGGCCCAGCTTTACAGTCTGGACAAGTTGACGCTATTGCCGAAAGTCAGAGCCAGTCTGCAGATTTGAGTTGACAGATTAAAAACAAAAATTGTGTAGTGTATAATGGTCACAGACTTCAAAGCTTAATTCCATCTGATTGGAAGACATCAAACATGTTTGATATGTTGAGCTGATTTTATGACACTTTGCTTTCATTTGTCTCTTAGCATCATGGAACGTGTTTCTGTGCAAGTTTGTTGTGCTAGTAATGACTTGAAAGTCTGGTAGTGTGATCCTCAGACATGTAGTGTATGAGGTCCAATTTTTCCTCTGTAACCATTTACAAAGTCAGCAAATGTATGAAGACTAGTGTTCTAAAATATGTTCAGTCGTGCAGTGTATTCTAGCGCTTAATCAGTCCAGGTTTTGAGAGCTGGGCCAACTCATTAATTGAAAAGATCAGGTTAAAAAGAATAATTTGGTTCACAAATCAGACATCTGTACTTCTCATGAGCATTCATGAACACACTGAGGAAAGCTAGGGTAGGACATCATGATTTCCAATGAATAGAAAGTAACAAAATAACCATATAATAATGAAAATATAATACATTTGTTCCTTACACAGCAAATGTACAGCTTGAGAAGAATAACTCGAAGTGTATAGACTTTTGTGGTGCTTTGAAAGCCTTATGCCGAGTTCACACAACCTGATTTTAGCCCCGATTTTGACTCACCGACAGGTTTTGGAAAAATCGCAGACAAATGCCCGAAATCATAGGCATAGTAAAAATTACACAGTGTAAATTATCAAAGACGTGAGCAGAGAGAATCGATGAGTCGCTCACGCCCGTGAGATATGTGGCACGCTAAATATCTGGACCTGTGTGCGATTCAAAATCCTGCTGTGTGAAATGTGTTCTGACTGAAAATTACATCTGCTATGACCTACAGCCAATGAGAGAACAAGATACAGGGCAGCGGGAGGTTCGGGGAGGAATTATAGACCAGAATATCAGTGTTTCTGTTTGATATAATTATAAATATATCTACAAACCCGAAAAGGTTTGGACACTGTACAAATTATGAATAAAAACAGAATGCAATGATGTGGAAATGTTGAAACTGAAAAATAAGTTGATTTTAAATTTCATGGCATCAACATCTCAAAAAAAGTTTCCCTTGTTTCCCACTGTGTGGCATCCCCTCTTCTTTTTATAACAGTCTGCAAACGTCTGGGGAGTGAGGAGAAAAGTTGCTCAAGTTTAGGAATAGGAATGTTGTCCCATTCTTGTCTAATACAGGCTTCTAGTTGCTCAACTGTCTTAGGTCTTTGTCGCATCTTCCTCTTTATGATGTGCCAAATGTTTTCTATGGGTGAAAGATCTGGACTGCAGGCTGGCCATTTCAGTACCCGGATCCTCCTTCTACGCAGCCATGATGTTGTAATTGATGCAGTATGTGGTCTGGCATTGTCATGTTGGAAAATGCAAGGTCTTCCCTGAAAGGGATGACATCTGGATGGGAGCATATGTTGTTCTAGAACTTGGATATACCTTTCAGCATTGATCGTGCCTTTCCAGATGTGTAAGCTGCCCATGCCACACACACTCATGCAACCCCATCCCATCAGAGATGCAGGCTTCTGAACTGAGCGCTGATAACAACTTGGGTTGTCCTTGTCCTCTTTAGTCCGGATGACATGGCGTCCCGGTTTTTCAAAAAGAACTTCAAATTTTGATTGGTCTGACCACAGAACAGTTTTCCACTTTGCCACAGTCCATTTTAAATGAGCCTTGGCCCAGAGAAAACACCTGCGCTTCTGGATCATGTTTAGATATGGCTTCTTTTTTGACCTGTAGAGTTTTAGCCGGCAATGGCGAATGGCACGGTGGATTGTGTTCACCGTTTTCTAGAAGTATTCCTCAGCCCATGCTGTGATTTCCATTACATTAGCATTCCTGTATGTGATGCAGTGCCTGAAGATCACGGGCATCCAGTATGGTTTTCCGGCCTTGACCCTTACGCACAGAGATTGTTCCAGATTCTCTGAATCTTTGGATGATATTATGCACTGTAGATGATGAGAACTTCAAACTCTTTGCAATTTTTCTCTGAGAAACTCCTTTCTGATATTGCTCCAGTATTTTTGGCCGCAGCATTGGGGGAATTGGTGATTCTCTGCCCATCTTGACTTCTGAGAGACACTGCCACTCTGAGAGGCTCTTTTTATACCCAATCATGTTGTCAATTGACCTAATAAGTTGCAAATTGGTCCTCCAGCTGTTCCTTATATGTACATTTAACTTTTCCGGCCTCTTATTGCTACCTGTCCCAACTTTTTTGGAATGTGTAGCTCTCATGAAATCCAAAATGAGCCAATATTTGGCATGACATTTCAAAATGTCTCACTTTCAACATTTGATATGTTATCTATATTCTATTGTGAATAAAATATAAGTTTGAGATTTGTAAATTAATGCATTCCTTTTTTATTCACAATTTGTAGTGTCCCAACTTTTTTGGATTCAGGTTTGTATTAAAATAAAGCACAAACATTTGCTTGCAGAATCATTTATTTACCTCAAACTCTCTTTGCAGAACATTATCCTTGATCCCCGCGTCTCCCCAACCATTTTCTCCGCCATAATCTTTTTTATTTTTCTCCTTTTCGCTGCAAATCAGCACACAGGCAATTTGGATCGCAAACTTTCTGCAGTCTTTAATTTTTAATAACAATTCTAGTCTTGCGCAAGAACTCGTGTTGTTTCCTTGTCACTTCTTGTGTGTGTTTGCTTGTGAAACCTAGTTTGTGCAACGGACCGAGTTGTCGGCGATTCTTCCTCTTGAAAAGTCATGCAGTGTGAAACCCCGTCACTGATCCATCGTGCAGTGTGAACACAGCAGCCACTGAATACTCCAGATTATCATGCAGTGTGAAAAGAGCAGTGATCCGACGAGTTTGAAAATCGTGCGTCTGAACTCGGCATTAGTCTATGCAGTAACATTACTAATATAACTAAGATATTTATTAAATGTAATTAAATAAATATTCATATCCACATTGTTGTGTTAGAACTTACTTTCAATGTGTCATAACCTTTGTCAAGGTATGGGCGGCATTTCTCATTCTGTCCAACTGAAGCATAAAACTTACTCCACCAATCAACAGTCTCTTTCTCCTGTTAGGTTAACAAAATGGACAATCTGATGATATGATAGATAATGCTCTTAAATAATGTATTATCGTATCTCTATATTAGCTCTAAGACCAAATTTAGCTTAAGTGGAAAGTGTGTTATCACAGGACTCACCTTCTCACGCTGTTGAAGCACCAGGAATTGTGCACAGAGAGAGACAGACAGAGAAAAAAAAAAGAAAAGAAAATAAAAACAGTTACGATTTGTTAAAATGGAATATTAATAGACTTGGAAAACCTTTTACATGCATGTAATGTTTAAGTCTAATCTCAACTTTATTAGTGTAACGAGATTTAAAAGAAATTAGGTTTTATCTAAAATATATGAACATGAAATGTACAGTAGCATTTCAAGTGCTGAATGTAAATTTGAATAACATTTTAAAAAGCAAATTGACAAATGCATGCATTGTTCAAATTTATTTAATACTTTCCCATTATTAAATGCCTATAGTACACACAATGGAGTTAATTTTAAAATTAATCATTAGGATAAAGTTAGTTAAAGATAAAGTTGATTTGCTTATGAATGCAGACACTCGAATGCTGAATTCAGAAAGGCAGCAGAGAAACTGAATGTGTAAACGGCACACTTCAAATGTAATTTAGAATGATCTCATATATATAGAAGGTCAGGTCACCGTGAACTTGCCAAGTAAGACATGTTCCTGGATCAACATATTTTGTTGACTGGAATAACATTCCTGTCCGAAAACTGTCCCAACCATATCCCTACCCATAAACCTAACCCTACTCATAACGTATCCCTAAAATCAGAGGGAAATGATAGGTGAATAACACTGCTGTTGAAGCACCTAACCATGGGTGTGAGCCTAAACTTGACAAACTGTAAACTGAACCTGACTGATTGATTGGAATGTTGATCCAGGAACATGTTGTACTTGGTGAAATCACGTTCACCAGAAGGTCAGCTGTACAAAAATCAAAAATGAGAATGATCATTCTGAGGACAACATATTGATTAGATATTCCCTCAATTTACCCCATTTCTAACTACAGAAGTAGAAGATTCACACAATCAGCCTGAGCGGAGGTATGAGGTAAACTTTACTGTTGGTGTTGAAGTGTGTAATTTCAGGTCCTCTAGTGCAGTGGTTTTCAAACTTTAAGAGCGACCCTTTTTATTTTTTTGGATCTAGCTAGACGCTGTGAATAAAATATAATTAACTGGTTAACAGTTAACCAACAAGAATTTTAACCAATTAATCATTTGCTGCATGCTTAAATACACCACAAATATATACATTTTTATGTTTTTGAGAGAGAGAAAAAACAGGCAAGTCACATTTGATTGCATTCAGAAATAATTTAGTAAATAAAGTGAAATGTTGTAATGTACTACAAACATTCACTCCACAACAAATCCTTTAAATTTAACGGTATTCAGAACAGAGCAAGAATAGAAAAAATATAAGTAGGCTAACTATAAACAAGCCAAACTGAAATCATTTAATGAGAAACTGAAAGTAACCAACGTTAGGCTCACATAGCCTAATTCATTCAAATCAAAATGTTTCCATATTCGTGATGTATTTGAATCCTAAACCATTATTTATTATAGACTTTGTACTTTACTCACGTCTCAATATTGCATCTTTTCACATGCGCAAAGATGTGGTTGGAAACACAAGCGGAGCGGTGCTCCCGCTGAATGGCATGAATTGTACTACTGACTATTAAACTGAGCAGTGGAACTTTTTATATGTTAGGTTGACCATTTTATTTTGATAACGAACAGGCTGCGATATCAAGTTTGCAATGTTGGAATATGTTGTGCGTGTGTAAGGTGCCGGCACGATCGAACAGAGGAAACATAAAATACTCCGTCATTTTGGTCATACAGATAATAGGAGTAGGAAGTGTTGAAAATTGCAAAGTGATTACTTGCATCGTGCTATTGCAAAATAAAGAAAAAACGTTTTTTTTCAGGGTTTGAAAACCACCCTAATGGCACCAAACAGAATTGCAATCTGTTTTCTGATCAGCCTGACTGGGCCAGCCATAACCACACCGGCTCAACCAGAATGGCATCGGTTTGGTACCATTAGTGCTAATACAGAAATTACATACTTCACACACACTTTAACTCTGAATTACAAAAATCAGGCATTTTGATGCAAGTGCCTTTTTACTATACATACTTGAAGTTGACTAGGAGTGCCCATTTTGTCAACAGCAGCTGAGATGCCATACATATACTGAAATTCACAAAGTTAAAAATAGATTCATACAGATGCGTGTACCACTATTATATAGTTTTTCCTCTCACAAGGTGGTAAGACTAAAGTTCCTAAACCTAAAAAAGCCATGTGACTTGTTAACAGTACCTGAGCTTCTAGAAGATGCTGTCTGCCATCGTCAATGTTTACATGGAGGTCTCTTGGACCAGCTGACATCAAAGACACTGTAGTAAAAGGGGAGAAGAAAAAAATAAAATAAATATGAATGCTGAAAAATAAATACATTACATACACACACACAGAGTTCTGTGCAGAAGTCTTAGGCATGTTGGTATTTTCACGCAAAAAAATTTTTAAGCCAGTTATTTATATCTTTTACTGTAGTGTGTCAGTAGGAAATATCAGTTTACATTTCCAAACATTCATTTTGCAATTAATTGTAATAATCCAGTGAGTTTTATTTTTTTTATGCACAAGAAGTCTGACAGCAGCCAGTATGATCTGATTTCACCAGAGTCTGTCTGTGATTACATGAAGTAACAGAAAAAACTGAGACCGACTAAATCCAGAAAAACTAAGGCAACGTCTCCCAGACACTTGAGGAAACCTTCCTGCAAAACTACAGGACTGTGAAAAGTTTAGGCACTTGTCAGAATGCTTTAAAGTGAGAATGCTGTCAAAAATAATAACATAAATAGCTTTTATTTATGAATTAACTTCTATTAACTGAATCAAATGGATATTTGGGGTGACCAGCCTTTGAGTTTAAAACGGCTTCTGTCACCTGGATCTATTCCTACACCTGTTCATGTAGTTCTGCAGGAAGGTTTCTTCAAGTGTCTTGGAGACGTTGCTGCAGTTCTTCTGGATTTAGTCCATCTCAGTTTATGTTTCTTCATGTAATCAGACAGACTCGATGAAGATGAGATCAGATCTCCATGTGGAGCATAGAGACTATTGTCAGACTCTTTATGCATACAAAAATCTCACTGGATTATTAAAATGAATGGCAATTAATTTATAAAATGTAAACTGATATTTCCTATACTGACACATTACAGCAAAAGATATAAATAACTGGCTTAAACCCACTTTTTGTGTGTAAAAATACTAGCGAGCCTAAGACATTTGCACAGTACTGTACACACACACACTATTTAATATAATAGGCAGAAGTTCTCTTCAAAACAAAGTATTAATGAAGTTTGGACTGAATTAACTGGCACAGTTCAATAGTGTTAAAAGGTTTACAACAAACTCAAACCAGAATGTTTAAAGGTGGGTTATAATGCCATTTCATGCATTTGGACTCATTTACACTGTTAAACAGTTGGATTCTCATGCTAAACATGGCCAAAATTTCCAAAAACGAGTTTGGCACAGAAATACTCCGTCATACGCCCAATACAATAATTCAGGATTCAAATAATTTTTTTTTTTAGTATGGCGGAATTCCTTGCATGGGCACGTCTCCTGAATGAGCGCACATCAACCAGAGCGAGAGCAAGAGTGCCCATCAACAAGATTTGTTCGGGTTTAATGTGAAACTGCATCAAATGTCTGCGTTTTGTTGGCAATTGGCACGAAGTGCATATAATGTGAACACAAACGTATAGTGAATCGAAAGTTATCCAGGGAGAGAGGAGGAAAGAAAGAAAGAAAGAAAGAAAGAAAGAAAGAAAGAAAGAGAGAAAGAAAGAAAGAAAGAGAGAAAGAGAGAAAGAGAGAAAGAGAGAGAGAGAGAGAGAGAGAGAGAGAGAGAGAGAGAGAGAGAGAGAGAGAGAGCGAGAGAGAGAGAGCTTTGAGAGAGAGAGCGAGAGAGAGAGAGAGAGAGAGAGAGAGAGAGAGAGAGAGAGAAAGAAAGAAAGAGAAAAGAAAGAAAGAAAGAAAGAAAGAGAAAGAGAAAGAGAGAGAGAGAGAGAGAGAGCGAGAGAGAGCGAGAGAGAGAGAGAGAGAGCGAGAGAGAGAGCGAGAGAGAGAGCGAGAGAGAGAGCGAGAGAGAGAGAGAGAGAGAGAGCTCTTTAGCTCCGCTCACTTCACGCCTGCACAAGCGCAGCTGTTTTCGTAAAGAATTGGTACAGCATATCTGTCTTTTATAAATATGATAAAACTAAAGACTCTTCAGAGATATGAAGGATGCAATACTACTCTATAGGTACTCAAGATTAACATGAACACTGTGTGTGTTATGTACCCTTTAAAGAATATTAATAAATCTCACCTTATACACTAATTACCTCACCCTTACGATAAATCAGTAAACATAAATGTGTAAAAGGGGATGTACCTTTTGAAGACATGGCAACTTCAGCTACTGTGGCATAAGGGTCACATCGAAACTCTTCAAGGGAACTAATAGTGCACTGACCCACCACAGGTTTCCGTCCAAAGGGTCTGTGGTCGATGACCTTCAGCACTATAGGGGGAGCATACATTTCTTCTTTGGGTAGAAGCTAAAGATACAAAACAAGATGCTGATGGCATATGGTCTGTGGCCACAGAAAAGCATTATTATGCCTTTTCTCAACAGGTAGGGACAGATGCTCACCACTTTTAATAAGAGGACATTTCCTTGGAAATTAGGGCACTTCTTCATGTTTTTGATGACAGCTGTCAGAACTCTCTCTCCTCCGCACTCCACCACGAGACTGGGTGATGTAACTGGAGCCAGTTGATACGTCTTCATGTTACGCAATCCCCATGCTAGAACCTGCAAATATCAAGTCAAGTCATCTTCATTTATATAGAGCTTTTCACAATATAGATTGTTTCAAAGCAGCTTTACAGTGATAATCGGAAAATAATGGAAGAGATCTTGTTTTGACTTTACATCTCTAGAAGAAAGTTATTGTCCAGCTAAAGTAAGTTTGATTGATTCATTTCCATTGTAAATCATTAGTTATTTACTTTGGGGCCACTTACACCAAACATCATTGTGTAAATATTAGTTTTTGTGTGCATGTTTTAATTCAATAAATGGTCTTTTTTTAGACTGGAGAGGAAGTTTTAATAGTACATTATCTCAAGACAGATTAAAGAAATTGATTCGGCATGATATGACATCTTTAAAACAACTCCCAAAAAGGACATAACACAGAGATGAAACTGACCTCTATGGCAGTGAGCTGCACAACCGGTCGCACTCCTTGAGGAACCATATAGAGCTTCTCTCCTCGTTTAGAAGGAGCAAGGGGAAGTTCAGTGTCATTTCCCTAGAGTAGATGACACAAGAATTATCAAGCAGAATTTTATTTGAACCAAGAGCAGCCATTAAAGGGATAGTTCACCCAAAAACGACAACTGTCACCATTTACTCCAAGTTGTTCCAAACCTGTATGAGTTTCTTTGTTCTGTTGAATACAAAAGATGATATTTTGAAGAATGTTGGTAACCAGACATGGAAAAAATAAATAAAAATAAAATAATACTATGGAAGTCAACAGCTAATGTCAACTGTCTGGTTACCAACAGTCTTCAAAATATCGTCTTTTGTGTTCAGCAGAAGAAACCCATACAGATTTAGAACAACTTGAGGGTGAGTGATGACAGAATTAAAATTTGTAGGTGAACTACCCCTTTAATGGGGTTAAAATGACCCACATTCCATGAAGAGCCATACCTTGGTCTTCAAAATGAGCTCTGCAGCCACTAGGATCTCCCCAGCAGGAGTATTTTTGTGCATTACAGGCTCCCAGAGGAGTTTAGGTGATCCATCCACGCCTGGAGTCAACTTCACCAAAGGTACACATGTACTTCTGCCAAGCATTTCATCTTTACCCTAACAGGATGGACAAATTGCAAATCATTAACACCGTGTCTGTGAGGGCACTTGCATACTAAAAAGGCAAATTTATAGAATAGTTAATATTTGTCTGGTTTAACATATAAACAGAATTTGGAGTTTATTTGTCAAATCAGAGGAGTAAAGTGAGACAATAAATATATCAGACTAACCACTTGATCGCTGTCAAAGATTTCCATAGCCACTCTGGGTGGATTCTGGGCGAGAGACTGGGGATCACCATAGATTTCCACATTTTTAAATATAAGAGTCTGATCCCATGTCGGGTTCAAGGTGCTTTGGATTGTCTCTGTTGTTTGGCTGTGATGCAAAAACGACACATGGACGTATGGATCTGCAATTTAAACCAATGATTTTAGTTATAATAAAAGCCAGAGCATTTTTCCAGGTTATTCTAAAAGACAAATCAGCAATATCAAAACTGCTAAGAGACCTGAGAAGCTGTCATTGTCCAGAGCAGAAAGGTTTCTGGCCTGGTAAACATAGACTCTCAAATGGTATGCGTTGGGTTCTGCAAAAAAAAATAAATAAATAAAAATCAGGCTAAACGTTAATAAAATGGATATTCGGGGTATTGCCACACTCTAAATGTATTTCTAGAATTTCTGTCCTTAAATGAACTCACGGTCAAAAGTGCATGATACAGTTGGCCTGTTTGCACCAAACTGCTGAACTGAAGTTTCTGCTTTGGTGCCTTTTTCGTCACCTTTAGATTCCACGTCAATTCCCTGTCAAGCAAATCAACAGTGAAAAGCTCATTATGTGGGCAGTAAAATGTAGGATAGTATTAGGATAAGAAATGGGAAGCTTTGATGCTGACCAGAGCACCCTCCAGTTTGAAAATGGCTGAGGCGCCAACCCGATCAGCGGGTACCATCTTCCTTCTCCAGCGCCGCCGGCGGAACGTGTCAGAGGATCGCTGCTGCCTGTGGAACTTCCAGCCAATGAGTGAGGAGTATTCCCATCCTTCTCCATCTCCTATATCCTTCTTCTGCATCTCAGACAAATAGAAAATACATTTTATAAAAGGCACAATGTAAGAAAATCTTTTTAAATGGACAATGTACACTTGCATCAGTGGCTGTTTTGACACCAGGGATCCTTTTGCGAGGTCGGATCATTCTTCTGCGACGATGAACATGGTACATCTTCTCAGCTGCCACCCAAGATTTGGGCTTATCATCAGGTGGAATGGTGACACCATATTCCCAACCTAAACTCACAAATACACATCATATAACTTCCCAACACAAATATTTAATTTGGATGACCTGAGAATAAAAATTCTGTCAGTCATTTCAAACCCATATACTTTCTATTGTGTATGCCATGTTTGACACAGCACATTTTTTACAATGAAAGGAAACCAGGGGATGCCAGACTCCAGGAAAGGCAAAAAAACATCATATAAGGCATCTTAAAAAGAAATGTGGACATGTTCATCACACAAAGCTCTCGAATGGCTTCAGAAGACTTTCAGAGCCCAAATCAAATGGATTACTTTTATGTATGGATAATCTTCCCCTCTGATGAAGCTTTCCTATATAATTTATGTTTTCCTAATATAGTACACAAAGATGCTTTGTGACATATTTGACATTAAATGGCATTGGTTCGCACAGTGTACATTTACACATTATATATGTATGTACATGCATATATGTATATTTTTTATTATAATTAACTAACTGCTGTGATAATGTAAGATATGCTGCCGTGGCATGAATAGGTATATATAAATCCTGTAGCAGATCTAGGCAGGTGTACCAGACTATTTAAATGTTGAGCGAACAATCTCATTGTCTGCAGAATCAGCAGAGGCAGAAATTAGCTACAGAAAAAGGCAGGATTTTAAGAGACTACACAATTAAGTGCCCGTCTGTTTCTTAAATAAAGCCATGACTTCAGAAGATTTGAAATATAGCACACAAGCCATATGGTCTACTTTGTGCTTTTATAGTGTTTATAGCTTTTATAGCGACAGCCCCTGGTCACCATATGTTTTCCTTTCATGGAAAATGCAGTGAACATTTAGCTAAACTCGACATGCGGTTGAATAAATGACAGAATTTTTTACCGTTAAAACGGAATTTCCTGGGAATGGAAATTAAAACATTTTGGTGGGGGGAATCTTTTTAAATGCAGCTCAATGGGCAGGAAACACAAGTCAGTATTTCTAAACCAAAGACAGGCACACCTTTTTCATCCACGGCCCGATTGCCATCAAAAGTCCAGTTATCCTCCCACTTCCAGCCAGGTGGGCATTCAATCTCTGTAGGGCCCTGAACCTTTTCTCCATTCTGTAAATAAAGGATAAAAATGAGGAATAGAAGGATTTTTGAGCGATATTACAAACTTTTCTGTACGAGTACTAGTGCCATAGATTCTGTTCAAATAGAAATCTCAAAAAAAAA
The DNA here is from genome assembly GCA_018749465.1 of Paracanthobrama guichenoti. Taxonomy (NCBI): domain Eukaryota; kingdom Metazoa; phylum Chordata; class Actinopteri; order Cypriniformes; family Gobionidae; genus Paracanthobrama; species Paracanthobrama guichenoti. Next base: position 18,062,321 of record CM031954.1, read on the forward strand.
AAAAAAAAAAAAAAAAAAAAAAAATTAGACATCTGATATGAAGCTACAGATTGACAGGCGCTTTTACCACATCAGTGTAAGGCTCCGCAGCAAGCTTCCATTCTCCTCCAGGGAATCGAGTCTCATTCTCATAGACCTCATCCACGAACTCTGTGTGCCCAGCATCAGCTTCAGTCAGCAGACTACCCGTCCACCCAAGAAAAATAAAATTTAATGACTAAGCTATAACTGATTCTGAAGGGCAAAAGTGTGTGTGTGTGTGTGTGTGTGTGTGTGTGTGTGTGCATGCGCAATTAATTTTGATGGTCCCTTTTGAACATTCTGTTGAATATAAGTAACTTTGCAACTACATGTCAACTAGAGTACTAGTAGACTGCTTAAAAACTTTATCAGAAGTTAAAGAGTTGCCAGATATGTATTAGTAAATACAGAAATTAACATTAACTAAGATTAATAAATGCTTTTTCATTGTTAGTTCATGTTAACTAATAAGTAAACTATAGGTCAACTAATGTTCACATGAGGAACCTTATTGTAAAAAGTTACCAACTCAAAAGGCCTTTAGTTCATAACACTAGTAGTGTTATAAGCTAAGTAGTGTTATCACAATACTGGAATTTCTAACTTCAATACGATACCTTGACATATCTATATTTCAATACCATTTTCGATACCACAGGAAAACTTCTCATAATTCTTTGACAATTTGGGTAATTTTGTTGCAACAGCTTACATGTTTAATTAAACGATAAATTAAACCCGGCTTTAAGTTTTTCAGGTGGCTCTAACAGTATATTGAGGTAAGAAATACTGCTAAAAAAATTTAAGTAATCAATTGTAAATTAACACTGGATAGTCTTCATTAGATTTCATTTTTTTGTCTTTTGTTCTTTGATTAACATGACAGACAGCAGCAGGTTTATTAGACTGTTGTCACTTTAAGAGCTTATGCACAGATCTAATATACTCTTATACAACATGTGTTTTATCAACTATTTATGTTCTAAAACTGGCTGTGTTTACTTGGAAACTCACCAAGATGGGCATTTGACAAAATTGTGTGTGTATTTGACCATTTATGTGCAGTATGCCACTCATTTTAGTACTTGCACATAAAGCCGCTTCTCAAACAGCTTGTGAGTTGCATGCTACAGATCAGTGGTGCGCACGCTTTTGGTTAGAGAGCGAAACCTGCGGGAATTACTTAAATACAAGCACTATACAACCGGAGCGAATGAGGCGGGTGTGTGGCACTTTCACGGTCTGAGAGAAGAGAGCGAGAACGTGCAGCTGGTATCGGCATAGAGCAGAAAAGGTATATTGGAACAGTTTCAGATATTTCAGTATTGATACGAAATATCATTCTTTTATTATATCATATTTTGACAGCAATAGTTACTAGTTTGTTCAAATGTCTACCCCTAATTATCAGCAATGTTAAATGCTAATTATTATTTGATGTTTCCAAGTACCATTTCCTAATGTTTGTGTTGAGGGTGGGGGACAACTCACGTTTTCTCTGGATCAACAAGCCAATCACCTTCCCACTCCCAGCCAACAGGGGGCATAAAGTACTCTTGCTTCAGCTTAACTTTGCCTGTGACATCAGAGAACTTGCTGCGATTTAGCAGACCGGTGGTGCCCCATTTTCCCAAAACCTGAGCCTGGTTCTCATACTGTAAATGAAACAATTGACATCATTAGCTTCAAACTCTTAACTGCATCTCTCCAGACTTCAAAACATTATATAAAGAAAAAATTCTGTACCAATTCTGCATATACATTGAACATCCCCTCTGCATAATGATTGAACTTCTTTTCTTCTGTTGACAGCCCAAGCCACATGTTCACACGTATCTGGACGGGAATCTTCAAACCTTTTTTGTTGTCCATGGGATACTGTTAGGAAACAGTCATCATAAGATACAGCACATTTCATAGAGCAAGGCTTAACATGTTTTATGACTCATGTTTGAACAGCCACATGGTATAAGCTCTCAATACCTGCATAAAGACAGTCTGAGTCTTCCCGCAGTATTGGCCACATGCCTGCTCACAGTAGGATGAATAGAGCACTTGATGGGCTGGGATGCGGGTGTACGCTATCCTCTTCTCTCCTCTCAACATCCAGATAATCACATCAGGCATGCTGTTCTGAGGCTTTGGTAAAAGATGTTGATACAACTTATGTTTAATTGTGATTTCATTCAAGTTAGATTCTATTAGTCTGATTAACAAGAATTAGCACCTATGAACTGTGAAATAATATAAAAAGTACCCATTTTCACAGGTACTGATTATGTAATAACCTGTGAAATAATCAGCACGTTTTACTTTTAGATGGACAGAATGTCTACACACATTTGGCTCGTAGCCTGATACTGCTATGCAATTATTTGAGCTTTTTTTTGCTAGTCTAATATGGTCATATAGTCTTGGTCAGGTTTCTTGGTTCTTAAGTGAAGTCTGGCTATGAGAGACTAACCAAGCACTGGTAAAGTATAATTAAGAGCAATGGGTTGAGTTCTGATTTTGTTGTTGTTGTCATTTAGGGATGCATCAATATTAAAATTCTGTACGATAACAAGCTGCTTATTATTTTCTTTAATTTATTCTGATAAATAGCAGATTTGTAAAATTCTATACTAAATGTCTAAAAATTAAATAATTAATTAAATAAATAAAAATCATTTTAAATGCTACAAGTGAATTTAGCCTCAACATTAATGTACAGCATGAAAAATGAATACTGTTAATAGTATTGAATAATAAATTATTCATGTTTAAAGATTAAGTGAGATCATGGCAAATGGCAAGAAATATGGTAAATGAGCATGCACAACTTAATATATAAAATTGGTATATATTCATAATCAACTAATTAGTATAGATTACTTTAAAAAAAAATATCCGTGTATACCTAATTGTAGCTCCCTTCCTACACAAAATAAAAACATACCTCCTCAGCAAGTTGCATGAGTTTGTCGAGCCAGCTTTCAATAATGCTCAAGCACTTATGAACATCTGTGGCCTCCTCAAACAAATGCTTGGCCCCCTCCATGATGCTCTCAAACGCACTGTCCCGCAACTTCTTTATCTGAATATCCAGGGCTGTGAGATTGGGCTTCCTCCAGGTCAGGAATTTTGAAACTGAGAACACAGTAGTTTGTATTAGTTAAGACATGCATGACACAAATAAAACGCTCTCTCTTTGCCCTACATACAAGAAAATCTCCCATATTTCAACAGACAATATTTAACAATACATGTAATGACATCTTGATGACTGTTGATCTAAACAGGATCTAAAGTGGACATTACCTGCTGATGTCTTCCATTAACTGATTAATGAGCTTCAGCCAGATTTCTACTAGTCTTGCATCTGTAGCTTTGGACAGTACTGCATACTTTAACATATTGAGGTTTGTTTGCTGCAAAATGAAGAATTGTATTAAAAAGATGCACAAAGAAAGAATTATACTCACACATACACACAAAACAAAGATGTACTACCAAACATTTGTGCTGCCAAAAATGTATTTTATTTTAATATATTTTAAAATGTAATTTATTTGATAAATAGAAAGTTCAAAAGAACAGCATTTATTTTCAATCTTTTGTAACCTTATAATTGTTGTCTTTATGGTCACTTTTTGACTTTAAATCCAGATGCATGGATCTAATACACAGACACACATCTGATTCTCTCCCAAATCTTTACATTCACTAGAATGTAAAGATAGTAGTAATCTTTACATTCACATGCGATTTTCACATACAAATTGGGGTATTTGGGGTTGGGTCTTGTATTGGGGGTATTTTCATATCAATAAAGGATGTTGACAGAATATGTCAGAGTCTGTTAGCGTTTGTTGGAAAATCATGTGCAGTGTGCGCTTCAATAGCAGACTGTGGAGACATTTTAAACGTTCACAATCTAAAAATCGTGATATCACACACCTAAATTCAATGTCATAAAACATTCACTTACCAAACGGTTAGATATATACAGAATGATGTTCAGGGAGTCTAACCGGTGACCGATATCCTCCCAAAAGGATGTGATGGAAATCACAGGCTTAGTGTTGCCCCATGGCAGGTAGTAGTAATTATTACCTGGAAGGACCAAAGAAGAAAAAAAAAAAAAAAAAAAAGCTCAATACCACATCCTATTTTCACAAATACCAAATACTTCAAACTGTGCATCACCATCAAAAACAGCACAGCTGTACTGTGTGGTCGAAGCCAGAGGTTTGCACGTTTGGTCCATCTTGTTGCCATAGTTCCCAATGCTAACTTCAAACTGAATAGGCTCCCCAGGTTCTTGGATCATAGTCGCACTATGAAACACTGCACACAGACAATACTTCCTTCTGCGCTGATATTTCTATTCAAAGAAAAGAACACAAAGCTGTAAATAAAGACTTTGAGTGAAAAACTACACTGTATGGAAACTCAAAAAGCCACACCTGAACAACCAAGATATCGTCGCTTGATATTTCTTCCACAGACTTGTCAGCTTTTCCATCAAGTTGAGTAGAGAGTTCAACAAGAATTCTCCCTCGATAAGCCGCCCCTTCTCCCTGCAAATATTCACATATCCTTCAGCGTATTGGAAAAGCATTTTTTACTGACAACACTTTTGCTGCAAATAAATTCTCATTAATTGGGAAGGGAAACATAAAATGAATCACCACTTGCCTTTCCTAAATTAAGGTCGTCATATGGGTCAGGCAAGCCTGAGAACTCTCTCTGACTGCCATACAGACATATATAGCAAGGCCCAAAAGTAGGCAGGAAGCCCATCTCAGATTCTCCAGTCTCTCCTGTGGATTAACACATTCAATTAAAAGTTTCCAGTGACATGATATTAGTTAGACAGACATTAGAGTGAGGTTTGTTAAAGCATCCCAAAAGCAGTGCTCTTTTAATTAGTATTATGAATTACAAATCATTTTAAAATGTACAGAAACCCACAAGTTATTTAATTATAGACACTATTATTAAATGCATGCTGTGATTTCAACTACAAGGATAAACAACGTTAGTGATGGATGTCAGCACAGTATGATTATTCACAACTGAAATATTTTCACAATAACAGACGTACACTACCAGTCAAGTTTGGAATAAATAAGCATCTCTTATGCTCACCAATGCATAAAAATAAAAATAAAGAGAGTAAAATAGCAGCATTGTGAAATATTACAATTTAAAATAAATGTTGTATTAATTGTTCTAATACATCTCAAAATGTAATGTATTCCTTTGATAGAAAATCTAAATCCTTGCTGAATAAAAATATATTAAATAAAAATATGAACTTTAGAATGGTAGTGTATCAGCTTCCACAAAAAAAAGCAGCAAAACTGTTTTCAACATTGATAAGAAGAAATGTTTCTTGAGCAGCAAATCAGCATATTATAATGATTTCTGAAGGATCATGTGACACTGAAGACTAATGATGCTAAACAAATTATAATTCAGCTTTGCCATAGGAATAAACAAAACGTTTAAAGTACATTTAAGTAAACAGTCATTTTAAATTTAATAATATTTCAAAATTTTACTATATTTTTGATAAAATAAATGCAGCCTTGGAAAGTATAAGAGATTTTTCAAAAACAAAAACAAAAAAACTCTCAATTATTCCAAATGCATCCAAATCAGATGCTTAATTATGCCATGCAATTTTATTTAGGTGATTAAGGTTATCATAAATTGCATTAACTTTTTTTCACATTGCATAACATGACAAAAATAACAAACTGTGTTAATTCTAATGCTTATGTTAATTTGAAAGCATGCGTGAAGCATTTATAAAGTCCAAATTAACTGCAATCCCTTGGGTACCACATCCTTTCAGACCAATATGAAAAAATATATAGTTGGTTTGAGTGAATAACCCGTTTAATGAAACTTAAAAGAATTGCACGTTAACTAGAATTGTCTTTAAAGCTGATATTTTGTGTTTGGACACAAGGGATTGCAGATCTGGAATCAGCACAGACATTCAACCTTTATTTGCTGAATATTCATCTCCTGGATAATCCTCTATCACAAAGAAAACAAATAAAGATGAATCAAAGAGGTTTTGAATGTTATAGTACTCTCTCAATTTCAGGACATGACCCCTTTATTTAAAAAAGAACAAAAGAAGTTGATATGAAAAGTGTATTCTGTATTTTATACCTTCAACTGCACCACCAGAGGATGCTATTTTGGACAGATCCAAATACGTGGTGCCTATGGCATCATTCCCAGTGAGGCGATCCCTGAGAAAGAGGGGGAGTCAGCTTAAATGTTCCAGTGTGTCATTGAATCAGTCCAGCTAGGGGAGTTATCAGTTTTTCCACTGTTCCCTAAGCAGCTGTAGTCTGGTTTATGGGGAGGAATGCATTGTGGGAGAGGGTGGGACAGTCCTGCTATGACTCATACTGCCTGCCTGCATCCTCCCTGCTCAAAACACTGACCAAACTTTAACTCCCAGCTCACATTTCAAGACTAACACAGGGGATTCTCTCAACAGATTTAAAAAGGTTCCTATCCGCTGTGGCCATACACCTTTACCACCACGCTTATGCTTACCAGTCAAATACAGTCAGCTTGATTCTTTCACACATGGATGGGAACTGTAAAACAAGTCAAAAGTGTTTCTGATTAGAAACTTCAGGGGCCTAACAAATTAATAAAAGGTGTAAAAACAAATCTTTCCCAATCCAGCCAATTACCTTGACCTGCAGATTGAGCTGCTGGTTCCACTCTGGGTTTGCATTCTTCTCAATTATTTGTGTGCAGAGCTGAAATACATGCAACTGTAGTTCAGAGAAAAGGCAGAACAAGGCGTACAGTATGTCTGGGTGAACCGTACCTTTTTGCCAGCAAACCAGGCCTCAACAAATGGATCCACTAGATTTTTTTTATTTTCTTGACCCCCAAATGCTGCTTTCAAAGTCTGGGTGATGGAATCATCCACTGAAAAGAAACCATTTGGTACAACTTATTAAATACACCTTATTTTACTACATTTTAATTTACAGCTAAATATTTTCAAATACATCTAGTTAAGCCATACTTAAATTTTTTTTTTTTTTTTTTTTTTTTTTTTTTTTTACACAAACATTCTGTATGGTCATGAACAAAATAAAATACTAATTTGCTCTTTTTTTATTTAGTCATTACCTTAACTAACAGACATGTGAGAATCAGGGAACTCTGTGAACATGTTAACAGTCCCAGTGATTCAACAGTTAATGGCAGGGAACGGTTTTGTGTAAGCTAGTGTGATACCACCTTGAGAGATCAGGAAGTGACTCAATGTGCCAGCTCAACAAATAAAGTATCCCCAGTGTGGCCCTTTCCTGGACTTACAATAGAAACCAAATCATATTGACTGGTGTGCTACTTTAATGCATAACAAATTTTGTTATTTGTTTAATGCATAACAAATAACGGTCATACTCTGGGGGATGTCCTCAGCCCGAAACACTTTGAGTTTAAGTGTGACCCATCGGAGAGCGACACCAGCGGGCAGCAGCAAGTTACTCTCCACATCATCTTTATCACTGTCCTGCTCCTTCCTTTCCACCTGCCAAATAGACCAACAAGACCAGTTTATACAGCTTGTATAGCATGAGCTTACAAATTAAGGAGTTTTTTTTTTTTTTTTGTCTCGGTTTTTGTGTGCTATTGCATATTTTAAAAACACAGTGTAACAGCGTGGCACGTCCTGATATTGCCGAGTTAGACTTGTTCCTGGGTCAACATATTTTGTTGATCCTGGAACAACATTCCTGTTTGAAAATGTAATCCTATCCATATCCCTACCCCTCAACATAACACCAATAAGTTCAGATAATAAATCAGAGAAAAAAAAAAAAAAAAAATATATATATATAAAAACACTGATGTAGAAGCACCTAACCCTGACTGTAAGCCTAAACTTGACATAAACTGTAAATTAGTAAAGATGTTGGAACATATTGTACTCTGTGAAATCAGGTTCTGCAACAGTGCATCTACAATGCAAAAATGCTAACATAAATAATCTTCAGGGGACATACCGGCGGTTCATCTCCGGTTCCCAGCACAAACATGCTGACTTTGATATAACCCTTCGCTCCTGAGCTCGAGTCATCTGGGTCACTCAGGAGAACCCATTTCTTCATGATACAGTGAGCTGAGATTTAAAAAAATAAATAAAATATGAATGATCAATTTAAATGATCAGTTCAACTACAGATAAAATAATGAATATTTTGTGAGTATCAGATAATTACCTGGTTCATCATAGATGTAGCCAATATCAAGCTATAAAAAGACAAATTAATTACACTGTGCATCTAGTATAATAAAAAGCACACTTTGGATTTTACTAAATTACCTTGAATTCACCCATGAGACAGTCTGATCTAAAAGAAGAAGAGTTATACACCTGCAGAAAAGAAAAACAACAGTCACAGATATCTCATCCAATACATCAGATCCCTTTGGTTTGTGATATTATATAAAAAAATAAAAATAAAAAAATAAAAAAGTCTTACCCGGAAGCTTATAACCTCATCAAACAGTTCAGAGGGCAACATGTTGACATTAAAAAGAACATCTGCAAAGAGTGACACATAGTATTTAGTGACAATCTATTTAAATTTTAGGAAATTATGGCTTTTCAAATAATCAGGAATAGAGTCTAAGGCTACGGTTAGACTGCAGGCAAAAGTGGTTCAAATCTGATTTTTTCGCTCATATGCTCATCTGTTTTTTTTTTTTTTTATAATGTGAACAGCACAAATCATGATCTGATTTATTTGATTCTGATTTAGGTGACTTCTATATGTGGTACTAAATCCAATACAGTTCAGATGTTTTGCAATGCAACCAGTCATTTCAGAATTCCTGCTACTTTTTACGTCACACTGTAAACCCTAACACTCAAAATAATTCATTGGTTTGAGCAGGGCAAACTTAAATTAAACAAATTAGTTCAATCAATCAAATTACTTTTATGTAATCTGAATTGTTTTGTTGTTTTGAGTTATGAACTTGTTTCTTTTAATTTAGACAAACTGTAACTGAAACTGGGCTGGGATTTCCATTTTCCTGCATGCTTTGCCATGACATTTAAAAGGGAGAGTAAATGCAAAAATTAAGTGTTACCTGTTTTTGTGCAAGATTAATGTTAAAGGGATAGTTCACCCTGAAATGAAAATAAAGCCATCCAAATGCGCTCCTCCATTTAATGGCAGTGAATGGCGACCAGGCTAAAACGTGTTGATACAAAAGGTATCATGCAGTACAGGTGCTGGTCATATAATTAGAATATCATCAAAAAGTTGATTTATTTCACTAATTCCATTCAAAAAGTGAAACTTGTATATTATATTCATTCATTCCACACAGACTGATATATTTTCAAATGTTTATTTCTTTTCATTTTGATGATTATAACTGACAACTAAGGAAAATCCCAAATTCAGTATCCCAGAAAATTAGAATATTGTGAAAAGGTTGAATATTGAAGACACCTGGTGCCACACTCTAATCAGCTGATGAACTCAAAACACCTGCAAAGGCCTTTAAATGCTCTCTCAGTCTGATTCTGTAGGCTACACAATCATGGGGAAGACCGCTGACCTGACAGTTGTCCAAAAGACGACCATTGACACCTTGCACAAGGAGGGCAAGACACAAAAGGGCATTGCAAAAGAGGCTGGCTGTTCACAGAGCTCTGCGTTCAAGCACATTAATAGAGAGGCGAAGGGAAGGAAAAGATGTGGTAGAAAAAAAGTGTACAAGCAATAGGGATAACCGCACCCTGGAGAGGATTGTGAAACAAAACCCATTCAAAAATGTGGGGGAGATTCACAAATAGTGGACTGCAGCTGGAGTCAGTGCTTCAAGAACCACTACACACAGACGTATGCAAGACATGGGTTTCAGCTGTCGCATTCCTTGAGTCAAGCCACTCTTGAACAACAGACAGTGTCAGAAGCGTCTCGCCTGGGCTAAAGACAAAAAGGACTGGACTGCTGCTGAGTGCTCCAAAGTTATGTTCTCTGATGAAAGTAAATCAGGGTCCCAGAGTCTGGAGGAAGAGAGGACAGGCACACAATCCACGTTGCTTGAGGTCCAGTGTAAAGTTTCCACAGTCAGTGATGGTTTGGGCTGCCATGTCATCTGCTGGTGTTGTTCCACTGTGTTTTCTGAGGTCAAAAGGTAAACACAGCTGTATACCAGGAAGTTTTAGAGCACTTCATGCTTCCTGCTGCTGACCAACTTTATGGAGATGCAGATTTCATTTTCCAACACGACTTGGCACCTGCACACAGTGCCAAAGCAACCAGTACCTGGTTTAAGGACCATGGTATCCCTGTTCTTAAATGGCCAGCAAACTCGTCTGACCTTAACCCCACAGAAAATCTATGGGGTATTGTGAAGAGGAAGATGCGATATGCCAGACCCAACAATGCAGAAGAGCTGAAGGCCACTATCAGAGCAACCTGGGCTCTCATAACACCTGAGCAGTGCCACAGACTGATCGACTCCATGCCATGCCGCATTGCTGCAGTAATTCAGGCAAAAGGAGCCCCAGCTAAGTATTGAGTGCTGTACATGCTCATACTTTTCATGGTCATAATTTTCAGTTGGCCAAGATTTCTAAAAATCCTTTCTTTGTATTTGTCTGAAGTAATAATCTAATTTTCTGAGATGCTGAATTTGGGATTTTCCTTAGTTGTCAGTTATAATCATCAAAATGAAAAGAAATAAACATTTGAAATATATCAGTCTGTGTGTAATGAATGAATATAATATACAAGTTTCACTTTTTGAATGGAATTAGTGAAATAAATCAACTTTTTGATGATATTCTAATTATATGACCAGCACCTGTATATACAGCGAGACGTCTGCCATATATGGAAAGTGTTCAGGAGGCATACGAGGAGGAGGTTTTGCAAGAAAGAAACATTATTATTCAGTCAAAATACTGAGCTCGGCCGTTACTCTGTGCGCGTTTCTGTGAGTGCATGTGAGCCATTCACTGCCATTATATGAAGGGACGTGAGCAGGATGTTTTTTAAAATATCTACTTTTGCGGTTCGAAAAAAAGACAGAAAGACATAGGGCATTAGAACAACAGCAGGATAAGTAAAAGATGACTATTTTCATTTCAGGGTGAACTATCCCTTTAAACAAGAGATTTTGTAGTGTTTAATGTTTAGCTGTGCTAATTTAGAAGCGGTTCTGTTTTTGGGGCTTACCATCATGGTGACGAGTGGAGCATGAGATTGGTTTCAGAACAGATATATATTAAATGTTCTACATGGCCTTACTCATTCAGCAATTGCTATGCTAATGCTATCAAAATATTGTGTTACCAATTAGCAAGTCAGCATTTATTGAACTAGCTAAAGCTAGACAAGTTTCCACAACTAAAAATATTTAAATTGAGATTACATGATAATTTTAAGTAATATATATAAAATTAACTTACCATTACAAGGTAAGAGTAATTCAAATGTAGGGGAGTACAAAATACATATCTGCAAGCTCTGCTTACTTAATCAGTTACATAAATTAAGAAATTCAAAGTTTATCTCAAAGTTTTTGAGTTTTGCCAACTTATTCGGGTTTACAGTGCACTCTAGACCGACATTTGTCACAATTCTGCGCTGACGGGAGTCACTCCAAAGATTTTACTGTAGTTCTTTGGTCACTCTGTTAATATAGAAGACAGCTGTGACAGTAGTCAGTGGAGGGACAGCATCAAGGTAAAAGCTCTATACAAGCCAAACTTGAGGGAAAACTATATATAAAAAAAAAAACTCTTTCTCCTCATTCTTGTCTTTATCCTTGTCACCTGCACATGAATTCACGTGCCTCTGCAGCACATCAGCTTATAAATGAATGCGTAAACACTAATTTCAGTTTCCTCCATGTTTACGTCCATGACAGTGTGCTGTCTTGTTATTGTTCTTTTGCACATGCGGGTCAGTTCAGGACTGTGATCAGTTCACACTTGAATCTTATATTGGCCACATTTAAAAAATAATGTGAGCAGTCAAACAAAAACAAAAAAATTATATCGGAGCAATAAATCAGAATTGAGCACCAAGGGCCAGATTTACTAAACAGGGCAAATTAGCATGAGAGAGCAATTCCAAAAAAGCGCTGATGGGAGTGGAAAGTTTTGTGCGTGACGGCAGGCACATTAATGAGACGCAGCCGGATCATTTCCATAATGACCAACGCAATCTACCAGTTAGTGCTTTTTTGGGTGGTAAATAATGGCGCAAACACCAGTAAAACCTTAGTAAAATCACCTTGCACGATTCATTTAAATACTCTTCTCCCATAAATTTTGCGTCTGAAAGGGAAACTCTTACTATGCAATAAGGTCAGCCACAAAAATAATTGTGCCCATGCCTTTTCAGTGTTCATTTTTCACTGCATGTCTTTAGTAAATCCTGACAGTACAAAAGAGGGTTTGGGCTGGTGCAAGCTGTTAGTAAATCTGGCCCTAAGGCTTGCAGTGTGAACGTAGCCAAACATTTCTTAAAGAACAGTTCACCCAAACAAAGTTTGTCAAATATTTTCTTCCATTTAAGATTAGTAATGAATAGGATTACAAAAATGACAACTTTGACTTCAGAAGGCTATATAAGAATACAGTACATGAATTGATTAGTGTACTTAAAAGATAGACTTTTTTTAAAAAATAACTAAAATAATAGTAAATAACTTAAATAAATAAAAAAATGTAATAATAATAATAATGAAAAAAAGTAATCAATTCATTTTTTTCAAAAAAAAAGTTCATCAATTGTGTACCTCATCAAAGTAGGGGTTATTTCCTTTCCTGATCCTAGTTCTGTGTGTATCTCCACACACATGCACTTTGACCACAGGTTTGATGTTATTTCCAGGCAACTGACGTCCCTCAATCACCCGCACACGGATCTTTGACAAAAATAACATTTGTTAAATGACTAATAAGCATATGCAGTCAGCATTTAAAATGGAAGAGACATTTGTAAAGATGACTACAGGATGCTGCTGTACCTGAAAATCCTGAGGTTTGTTGGCCAAATTATGACGTTTCCTTGTCCTAGACCGAAGTTTCTGGCCAGGCTCACCAGGGGTTGTGCTAGCGCCCGGTAATCCAGCATCAGTGACGTCACCCTCTTCACCCCCAGCTGATCAGTGCACATCCACAAGAAAAAAAAAAAAAAAAAAAAAAAACACACAATGCAGCACGTCATGGGTCAGTCAGACATACACATAAGCAACATGGCAAACATGCAATACACACATTCAAAGCTGAAGTCTTTCACAAAATGATCTTTATAGATTCCTGCAATCAACATATAACCATAAAGTATCTGAGAAATTTATTTTTTTGCACTTTATTTTTAAACTTAATTTCACACACCATCAAGCATGTCATCTGGATAACACTCCATTACAAGATCAAACAGAAATGCACTGAGCCACACACTCAGCTAACCTGCGTTTCCACCCATGCTGCCATCTTGTTGATCTTGTGGATTTGTCATAGCACCAGCAGGTGGCTCGTAGCCAATCGTCATGCTGATGGTCCCCTACAAAAGGATGCAGCTAATTATCTCATAATAATGTGTCAAATAGACTACATAAATACTGAAAGTGCCTCGAATGTGTAAATATTGAAAGTGATTCTATCATCACTAATTTCATCACAAAACTACATTCGATTTTTATTTTAAGGGCTGTTTAAATATGCCTCTCAGGTTTAATACAACCTAATTAAAATTAACCAGTTAATTAAGGACCAAATGTTTTAAATTGAGCTCACAATGGGTCTCATTTCACTGGGTACGCACAGATTTGTGTGTGAAATCCGTGAACAAACGTTTTCATAAACAATTATCAACTTACATCTAAAATGTATTCTAAATTCATAGGAAAAAGGCATAGATGAAATTGTATACATAAATATAGATTTTAAATACATTTCATCATATATAGGCTACATGCATAAATACATACATACAACAAAAGTTAGAAAAGGTGTGGTTCAAGCTTCCTCTGCATAAACATGCAGATACAGCTGGCCAATCAGAAGTCTGCAATCTGGCTGTGTATTAAAGGTGTTTATTGCATTTTAACTTGTTTTGGAGGATGGCACAACTGGCATAGCTTGAGGATCTTGCTGCGCATGCTCTCAGACAAGAGTGCGTCTTTAGAGAGCATTGTTTGCCGAGACCGGCGAAAGGAAATGCTCTGTGGAAAGTCCTTATATGGACATGGTTTGGGTGTGTTTTATGCAAATATTTTTCTTGGGCACGCAGTCACTCATTTAGAATAATCAAAATTAATTAATGTTATAACAAGGTTAAGAACAAATTCATGTGCATACGCTTGTGAATTAGGCGGAAATCATTCTTGAGAAGTTCTCCTGTGTGTATAAATACGAGTAATCCACGCAATTATTAGTGAATGAGACCCAACACTACGTATTTGGTAGCTGAAAGTATTTTCACACATTTAATAAAAGAAAACGCAAAAGATGAGGATGTGTAAGACTTTGTAAATGACGGATGTCATTCAGGTGCAAATTACATTAGTACCTACTTATAAGAAAATGTATTTAAAATATAACAAAATATACATTCAAATTATGCCATTTGATTTAGGAGATAAACAGAGAAGAAAGAAAAAAAACACTCACTCCTATGTTCTTGCCATTTTCATCCACTAGAGCCAAGTTTTTCACGGGAGAGATTTAACTTGACTACTGGCAAGGTCTTTTAAAGAGACTTTTGCAGAGCCAATTAACCTAAAACAAACAAACAAACAAACAAACAAGATAATTAAAATAAAGGCCTGTGGAAAATCAAGCAGGTTAACTGATATCCCATGTTTCTGTAGAACAATCTCATACAGTGTTTCAAATACTGCTGTGTGAATTGTGTGAGTTTTCATTTGCATTTGAAAAACAGTCAAGAGAAAATGTGCACCACGAAATCAAAACTTATTTTCATAATTCATGTTCCTGGTCTTATTGTGAATTATTCATCAGTTAATATTATTCAAAAAGAAACCACCACCGCCGCCACCGCCACCAACAACAACCAAAAAAGATTTGTCTTTATAATCTTATAGGGTAAATGTACCCATTAAGCACACTATCTTTGAGCTCAGGATGATAAATAATTTTTTTCTTTTTATAATCTAATTGATGTCTTATCTCTAATTGGTGTGTTCTCCAGTAATTTCAAGCTAATCAGACCATTGTACACTGAGATATGGGTATCCATGCATCCATGTGGGGTGGCCATTTTGAAAGCTGTCGATAAGTATAACTTCTTATTGCAAAACTAAGAGATTAATGTTTAGACTTTTGCATATAACAACCTGGAACCGGGATGTGGGTAATAATTACAGTTCGATCCAAAAGATAGTTTTAGCAACATAGCGCAGATGCTACAGAACACTGTTAGCTTACTAGCTGTATAAGACTGTGTGCTACACTAATATATTACTTCACAGGCATTACTGGCTTGTGCTTTTAAATCCATTATATTATACATTTACAGTTTATTGATGTAAACATGTACCCATTAAGCACATCCAGACTTTTTTTGCATTTAATGATGTTAATTGAAATGCCTTTGTCATTTCAAATAAAATAAAATATTATTGTGTGAGAGATTAATATTTTATTTTAACATCATTTGTACTGAAACCGATACCCTGTGCACGAAAATGTCTCAATGTAGACTTTGGTGAGCTTAATAGGTATGTTTACCCTACTCCACCTTTTTTTTTTCAGCTGACATCATGAATTTATTATTATTTATTGTTTTATTATTTTTAAACCCTTCCCCTCCACAATATTTTATTTTATTATATATATATATATGTATAAATATATTATAAATATATATAATATATTTATATATATATATAATATTATATATTTATATATATATATATATATATATATATATATATATATATATATATATATATATATATATATATATATATATATATATATATATATATATATATATATATATATATATATATATATATATATATATATATATATATATATATATATATATATATATATATATATATATATATATATATATATATATATATATATATATATATATATATATATATATATATATATGATTACTGAAGCAAAATTAAAAAAATTTTCTGTCAGTCCATTATGCTACATAATAAACAGAGGTGGCACACAGAACAATGCGTAAATATTATACATGGGAGAAAAGTTCTTTGTGTGCTCTAACTCTGACATCACAAGAGAGATCTCCTCCAAAAGTAAATAATGCCACCCAGGTTAATACTGTGAATGGGACGCTTAGCATGTCAGCATCCAAGAACACCCTCAGAGACCATTTTCCATCTGAGATTTTCCCTGGCTAAGTTAAATATTTGCTATAAAACTCCTTGATTATTAGTGTTTTTTTAATTATTAATTTTGCAGTCACAAACAACAGCATATTCAGCATTTACCTTCTGAAAACACTGACATGCTTCCTCTACACATTTGATTAGTGGGCTGGTGTATCATTTCACCATAACAAGGGTGCCTCACAAACATTAGACCTGGGGCCGGTTTAGGTGGCTAGCCAGGTATGTTTCCATTTAGTATGTGCCAACCCTGGGTTTTAGGCACCATGAAAGGGGTTTGGCTTTTAGGTCATCGCCATAGTAACTTACCCAAGGCTTAACCTGGGGCAGATTATGTTCTGGGTACAAGATCTCAAACCGAAATTGGACCAATCAGCTGTGAGCAACGTGACATGTCTGACGCAATAAGGTCACTCCCCCAGTTTCTCTTGCTACAAATTAAAGGTCACTACATAGTAAAAGATTTTTTAGGGTACATTTACACTACAATGATGTACAGAAAAGTTTTTCCTTCACATTTTTCACGTACAGATCACGTACAGTATTGTCAAAATGATCTGTTCACACGAATTTGCAAAACCGATTAAAAACGCTGTATTATGCCTGTCAGGCCAGTAGCTGGCGATGTCACTTTGTAAAGAAACCTATAGACTGAACACGTAATACGCAGTGTCAACTTTTTGTAGTTTACGCAGAGACAATAACGTTATAATTTTTTTAAAAACTTTTTTAAAAATGTTTCAGTCCCCCAAAACACATAAAAAGTTCAGTTTTTAGTTGAAAACAGTTTAAATGCTAAATAGCCTAAAATCAGTGCACTTTTTTTTTTTTTGCCTGTAGCATAATGCCTTAAATTAAAATATACACAAGAATGTTTTTATGAACAATTTACACCTAAATAAATTTTGCCTAGTAAGAGCCCTATCATACACCCGGCGCAATGCGACGCCAGACGCAACGCCAGTGTTTTTTGCTAGTTTCAGCCCTACGCAGTTATCGTAAGTTACAGGTTGTTTAAATAGCAAATGCACTTGCGCCCATCTATTCAGCCATGGGCGTGCTGGTCTGAAAACGAGGTGCGTTCAGGTGCATTCAGGCGTGTTGCTATTTTGAGGATCTAAAAACGACTGCGCCATTGATCAACAAAAACCTGCTCTAAAGTCAATAGTGCAGTATTTTTGTGTTATTTAAAGGGCCGCGTTAATAATATGCGCCTACAAGCGGGTGCACAACATGCATACACTGCTTATTTCACACACAGGGACGTGCAGCAACAAATATTTTTAAATATTAAAAATAAAATAATTCCTCTCTGGAGAAGCATTCAGTCTTTCCGCTCGCAAATTCTGCCATTTAAATAGCGAATCATCAATGGTGCAAGCCAACTGGCTTTTAAAGGGGATGGGAGATGAGACTCTGATTGGTTTATTGCACGTTATGCCCAAAACACACCAATGACTCATTAAGAGATTAGGTACAACCCTTTTGGACCATGTGTCTGGAGCGCCGACCATTTTTCCGCCGTTAAACTAGCAAAAGCGCATTCGGACACTCCCTAAGTGCACCTGCGCCATGTGCTCAGATCATTAAAATATGTCCCATAATCTTTGCTAGGCTATATTTCATTTGTATTGTATTAACGTTCATGTAATTGGTTTTCAAACACTTTACAAAGATATCAGCTCTGCTTGGGTTTCTTGAATGATGCTCATTCATTGTAAAAGCTCTTACATAAGCTTAGTTCTGCTTCATATACACTCACCTAAAGGATTATTAGGAACACCTGTTCAATTTCTCATTAATGCAATTATCTAATCAACCAATCACATGGCAGTTGCTTCAATGCATTTAGGGGTGTGCTCCTGGTCAAGACAATCTCCTGAACTCCAAACTGAATGTCAGAATGGGAAAGAAAGGTGATTTAAGCCATTTTGGGCATGGCATGGTTGTTGGTGCCAGACGGGCCGGTCTGAGTATTTCACAATCTGCTCAGTTACTGGGAATTTCACGCACAACCATATCTAGGGTTTACAAAGTATGGTGTGAAAAGGGAAAAACATCCAGTATGTGGCAGTCCTGTGGGCGAAAATGCCTTGTTGATGCTAGAGGTCAGAGGAGAATGGGCCGACTGATTCAAGCTGATAGAAGAGCAACTTTGACTGAAATAACCACTCGTTACAACCGAGGTATGCAGCAAAGCATTTGTGAAGCCACAACATGCACAACCTTGAGGCGGATGGGCTACAACAGCAGAAGACCCCATCGGGTACCACTCATCTCCACTACAAATAGGAAAAAGAGGCTACAATTTGCACGAGCTCACCAAAATTGGACAGTTGAAAACTGAAAAAATGTTGCCTGGTCTGATGAGTCTCGATTTCTGTTGAGACATTCAGATGGTAGAGTCAGAATGGCGTAAACAGAATGAGAACATGGATCCATCATGCCTTGTTACCACTGTGCAGGCTGGTGGTGGTGGTGTAATGGTGTGGGGGATGTTTTCTTGGCACACTTTAGGCCCCTTAGTGCCAATTGGGCATCGTTTAAATGCCACGGCCTACCTGAGCATTGTTTCTGACCATGTCCATCCCTTTTTGACCACCATGTACCCATTATCTGATGGCTACTTCCAGCAGGATAATGCACCATGTCACAAAGCAAGAGTCATTTCAAATTGGTTTCTTGAACATGACAATGAGTTCACTGTACTAAAATGGCCCCCACAGTCACCAGATCTCAACCCAATAGAGCATCTTTGGGATGTGGTGGGACGGGAGCTTCGTGCCCTGGATGTGCATCCCACAAATCTCCATCAACTGCAAGATGCTATCCTATCAATATGGGCCAACATTTTTAAAGAATGCTTTCAGCACCTTGTTGAATCAATGCCACGTAGAATTAAGGCAGTTCTGAAGGCGAAAGGGGGTCAAACACAGTGTTAGTATGGTGTTCCTAATAATCCTTTAGGTGAGTGTATTCTTATGAACAAAATTCTCAGGTAAAATACCACAACATATTTGCATTGAGCAAAATTCTCAACAGACTCCAATCTAATATTCAAAACCTGATGATCTTAAGTTTCAAACAAACATGGCAAAGCAAACAAAGGTAACCACACCCTCCAACATTTCACCTCATTCCATTTCCTTTATGGAATGTTATTTCTTAGATCCTTAACCTGAGGTGATTCCAAGTATGTTTAATATTTACTAGCCTCTTAATAGCAATGATCAAACACACTCCCTGTACTTTAGCACACACATGAAAGTATTTCATTGGGAATTAAACTCTAAATGCACTGTTCACTATACAACTCTGGCCTTGTGGGAAGCAGACTAGATCAGAGCCGTGGTGCTCTTCATTTGCCAGATTCTCAAACAGAAATGTTTTGAATGCTACAATGCTACTTTTGTTCCAAAGAGGAAAATACATGCGTCCCACTAGATTTTGCCAAAAGCGTTGCTGGATCAACATCTCGCTAACATTCTGGAACTAAATTCTCAGACAGTCCAAAATTATAATTTGATAAGCCTGCCCTATCTCTAAAATCTGATTAATTGATAACAATATTGTTCCAAGATTAACAAAGATGTTGATCCAGCAGCATGTCCTACAGGAAAGTTCCCAACAAAATCAGTTAAAGATCCCATGAAATTTTAAATGTTGAGTTTTTAGAGCTTGTAGTTCATGTCTAGGTTTGTAATGCAAGGTAGACTATTAGATATGTTCTGCTCCAAATCCCTGTTTCAAAAGGGATTACATCAACACAGGAAAGAAAACTACTAGTCCAGCCCTTTCATAGTCATTAAACACACAATACATTACCACTTTGTTGGAGACACTTTAAATCCCACTGATATTAGAGGGAATCTGAGCAATAACTATGGTATTTTACTCTGATTAGTCCACATTACTTACTTATGTGCTATCCCACAACACCATAACTAATGCTCTTTCAACACAGCAACAGGTAAACAAAGAAACTAATCAGTATAATGGTGTTCTTATAAGATCAAGAACATAAGCTACATGCCAAGACCCAAAATATGTCCATTTCATCCTGTATAGATAGATTGGTGTGTAGGAGAAAAGACCCCACACACTATCAGTACTTGCACACAGATCAAACCAAATCAAATCCTTTTACTTGGTTTGAAAACATCTCAAATGTCACTCGCGTCATTTCTCAGTATATCGAAACAACGAACTGAAGATGACAACATATTTATATAATGCGAGTCAGACATGATCAGGGGTTCTGACTATAGACTGTAGTTCATTCCCATATAACACACACGACACGCATACTATTCTGTTTCAGACATAGTTATGGCAAACAATTTTGCTGATGTCAATATAATTTTACTGGTTACAGCCATATAATTATTCGAAAACAGGAATGAATCAATTAATTGATTAAACTGAAGTATTTGTCAAAGTATCACATATTATTTAAAATGGTTAGAACAAAATTTATTTGTAAAAGACAAAGAATGTCTATGAAAATCAAATGGAATAAATGAAAAAGTTATGGAATGAATGACAGACCCACATGACATCAACAAAACAATTTGCATGAAATTGCATGAATGTAAATTTCAGTGGGAGTTATGTTCCTCTTTGTGTTCGCCATTGGATTTTCTCCAATGCCATTCTCACAGAAAAATCTAGAATAACTGGAAATGCATGAAATTTATAGCCCAACATGGCGATAAAGAGATCTAAGACCCCTCTATTTATGTCTATTTACTTCTAGTCATGTTTTTATACAAGAACTGCATTTCAGACCAGGAACTAACAATTACTTATTCATCCAGTACTGCGAACCAAACGCCTCCGTTCCACCCCTCATGGCATTGTAGAGCAGGTCTGAACACGGCCGTGAGGGTGTGTATGTGAGGTGCTGGGTATTACAGCGTCGAACTGATAAAACCCAGATTAACATTACCCTGAAATGCAGCGACTACTTTAAACTCTGACATCAATACAGGAGTGACAGGCAATAGACGTGAATCTAACGCAAAACTTTGTATCGAACTCTCGCTGCATTTTACTCCATTCCAGGAGATCAAAACTCTTGTATCCTATATGCTTGAACGTTTGTAGTCACACAACTTGTATTTGATTAAGGTGGGAGCAAGAGTTCAACACCACACTGTTTGTCTTACACTGGTTAATACTGAGTGTATGACTCAATTGAACAGTTGAAAAAAACACTCACTTGTCCTTGCCAATAGTCTCGTAGTCTTTCACAAGCACATCAATGTAGGAGGAAGAATCGAGAGGAACACCTTTTAAATCAAACTCAAGTGTCTAAAGGGGAAAAGAGCATTGAAAACTTCAAAAACTGGAGAAATGCCATGCAAAAGGTTTAATATGCAAGCAGTCATAGCCTCAGGTCAAAATAATAATAATAATAATAATAATAATAATAATAATATATATATATATATATATAAACAATATAACCTCAGTTTATATGGCATACACAGCAACTTTAATCCCATTAATTTAAAAACTCAACAGACCTCATTCCACACTGGGTTCACTTCATTGTTAATGGACTTGGTTTTCTTCTTTTCGTCTACAATTATACGACAACCAACAGGTCAAAACTAACAGTCGGTGCAGTTATTTTTTTTTTTGCAGTTTAATGGCTACATGCGAAACAAAAGAGGATTTCTTACCTTTAAACACCACAGATGTGACGGGGTCTGGGCTGCCCAGTTTCTTCTTGGGCAAACCCGCCGCAGACTCCACTGCCACGCGCAACATGACAGCAAAAAGCACAACAGACTTTCATTCAATGCACTTTCATGATGATGTCTCTCTGTGTATGTGAGAATGTGCGCTCATTGCAGTGCCCTCATCCATTTGAGAGTTTGTAAAGGGTGTGGACTTTCACTGACAAGATGTGGCAGACTGTTCAGATTCACTTATATTCGCGGAAGTGACGCTCAAATATTACTTTTAAATTATGCAATACTTTTTGATATATCATTAAGAATGTTGCCTGCATGCTCGCCCAAATACACCTAAAACTACCAATCTCAGTCATTTTGAAGTTTGAGAGACGAATCGCAGGCGCCACCTAGCGGTGTACTGCACGAATCAACATAGTGTTGCGCTCATCAAAAGAACATATTAGCATATTGTTAAGAATTTGGGGGCACTGTATGTCATGAGGGTTAAGTATTTGGACATCATTCATTCTCCTACTACCTTCAGGGAGCCTGGGTTCAGGATCTGCACACTTGAGGAGGTTTTTTGTTGGTGTTCTTGTTGTTGTTGTGCGGCCTGTTGGTGGCATGCCCTCATCAAACAATTGGTTTTAGTCCCGGTCCTAGATTTTGATTGGCCGAGCGGCGTCCCCATATGGGCGGAGCACTTCTTACTGTCTGTATCACTCCGCTTGTGGCTGTGTGCGCGTTCAGACCATAGACCGTGAAAAATGGTTCAGACTGGGTGGAAGTCCGTGCATTAGTAGTAGTGATTTTTTTCTGCATCTTAAATGACACCATAACGCCAGTAATTGGCACCTTTATATGTATTATTAATAACTGAATAATCCACTCAACCAATTTGTTCAAAAGAAATTTGATTAGAATTCAGCTATGGATCAAATCCTGAAAATGGGTTGTTCAGAAGGGTGAAAAAAGGATTCTGAAATCGGATTTGAAACATTAAAGGCCAGGGGATGTGTATTAATGCTATTTCATGCATTCACTTATTTACACGGTTGGATTTCTGTGCCAAATACACTCCTTCGGGATTCGTATAAGTTTTTTTGAGTATGGCATGGCCCTGCGTGATGTCATAAAGGGTGGAATTCCTCCTTGTACGGGGCACTTCTCTTGGATGAGAGCATGCGCACATCAACCAGAGCGAGAGTAAGAGCATGCCTATCATCAACCAGCTTCGTTTGGGTCACGAAAGCACCATCAATTTGTTTTTAAATCATGAAATCAACAATGTCACTAAAGAAGTGTGTTTTCGGTTGTGAGAAAAAGACAACCTTGTTCAGCTTCCCAAAGAATCCAGCATTAAGGGAATAGTATGCAGTTTGTTTTTCCGGAGCAGCAACAGAGTTCTGCAAGTGTTTGTTTGTTCCCATGCTACCTGTCAGACGGGTACAGTCGTGTATCTGTCTTTTATAAATCTGAAAAACTAAAGACCCTTCGGAGATATAAAGGATGCAATACTACTCTATAGGTACTCAAGATCAACTAATATGAGATTGGCAGACACTGTGTATTATGTACCCTTTAAACATGTGTTGTTGTTCAAAATGTTTTATTAGAATTTGGATAGCTTTGATCTTTTGGATTCCATCTAATACTTAGTCTGGATTGTCAGAGACATATTCTAAATATGAGCACACTGTGGCTCTGCCTTCTCTTGTTGGTGAAAATAAGTTTGTGATAGTAATACATCTGGGTTTAAGAGAGCAGAGAAGAACAGATAAAGAACAGAAGACAATGCTACATTTTTTACTTTATTATATTGAGTTTTCAGTCGGGTGAAATTTGTATAAGACCATTAAATATATTTCCAAATGAGAGGAGAAATTCTTAAGTGCTTTGTTGCAGCACTACTTAATAGTTCTACATACATTAACAGTGAAAAAAGAGGCAACATCAGCACATTGAACACTTTAAAAACGCAGCTGATTTGTATAATGGACAATGCTATGCAGCAGTCTTCTGGCTCCTTTCAATGGCCATTCGCTCCAGTCTCTCTGTGTAAAAGCCATTGAAGTCCAGCCTATAAAAAAAAAGAAAAAAAAAAATGAAAAAAAAAAAGTCATTCATAGCACCTCTAAGATTGAATTTAAATTAAGATTTTATAAGCTCTTCAAAAGTAAGAGATTTCAAAACCTTGTGCTACACATTTCTATTGTCACTTTTAAAGGGTTAGTTCACCCAAAAATGAAAATTCTGTCATTAATTCTCACCCTCATGTCATTCCAAACCCTAAAAGCTTTCTGTTCCTCCATTGACTGTCCGTGAAACTACTCATTGGTTCTTGTGGAAGCTCAAATGTGCTGCGTAACACATGAGAATGAACCTCATTTGTTCTTGCTGAAGCTCAAACGCGCTGCGTAATGCACGAGAATGAACCTCATTGGTCTTGCAGAAGCTCAAACGTGCTGCGTAACGCACGATAATGAACCTCACTGGTTCTTGCAGAAGCTCAAACGTGCTGCGCAGCACGTGAGAATGAACCTCATTGGTTCTTGCAGAAGCTCAAATGTGCTGTGTAACACTAGAATGAAACTCATTGGTTCTTGCAGAAGCTCAAACGTGCTGTGTAACACTAGAATGAACCTCATTGGTTCTTGCAGAAGCTCAAATGTGCTGTGTAACACTAGAATGAACATCATTGGTTCTTGCAGAAGCTCAAACGTGCTGCGTAACACATGAGAATGAACCTCATTGGTTCTTGCGGAAGCTCAAACGTGCTGCGTAACACACTAGAATGAAACTCATTGGTTCTTGCGGAAGCTCAAACATGCTGCGTAACACATGAGAATGAACCTCATTGGTCTTGCAGAAGCTCAAACGCGCTGCGTAACGCACGAGAATGAACCTCATTGGTCTTGCAGAAGCTCAAACATGCTGCGCAGCACGTGAGAATGAACCTCATTTGTTCTTGTGGAAGCTCAAACGTGCTGCGTAACGCACGATAATGAACCTCACTGGTTCTTGCAGAAGCTCAAACGTGCTGCGCAGCACGTGAGAATGAACCTCATTGGTTCTTGCAGAAGCTCAAACGTGCTGTGTAACACTAGAATGAAACTCATTGGTTCTTGCAGAAGCTCAAACGTGCTGTGTAACACTAGAATGAAACTCATTGGTTCTTGCAGAAGCTCAAACGTGCTGTGTAACACTAGAATGAAACTCATTGGTTCTTGCAGAAGCTCAAACGTGCTGTCTAACACCTAGAATGGACCTCATTGGTTCTTGCGGAAGCTCAAACGTGCTACGTAACACACGAGAATGAACCTCATTGGTTCTTGCAGAAGCTCAAATGTGCTGTGTAACACTAGAATGAACATCATTGGTTCTTGCAGAAGCTCAAACGTGCTGCGTAACACATGAGAATGAACCTCATTGGTTCTTGCAGAAGCTCAAACGTGCTGCGTAACACATGAGAATGAACATCATTGGTTCTTGCAGAAGCTCAAATGTGCTGTGTAACACTAGAATGAAACTCATTGGTTCTTGCAGAAGCTCAAACGTGCTGCGTAACACATGAGAATGAACCTCATTGGTTCTTGCGGAAGCTCAAACGTGCTGCGTAACACACTAGAATGAAACTCATTGGTTCTTGCGGAAGCTCAAACGTGCTGCGTAACACATGAGAATGAACCTCATTGGTTCTTGCGGAAGCTCAAACGTGCTGCGTAACACATGAGAATGAACCTCATTGGTTCTTGCGGAAGCTCAAACGTGCTGCGTAACACACTAGAATGAACCTCACTGGTTCTTGCGGAAGCTCAAACGTGCTGTGTAACACATGAGAATGAACCTCACTGGTTCTTGCAGAAGCTCAAACGTGCTGCGTAACACACTAGAATGAAACTCATTGGTTCTTGCAGAAGCTCAAACGTGCTGCGTAACACACTAGAATGAAACTCATTGGTTCTTGCAGAAGCTCAAACGTGCTGCGTAACACATGAGAATGAACCTCATTGGTTCTTGCGGAAGCTCAAACGTGCTGCGTAACACACTAGAATGAACCTCATTGGTTCTTGCGGAAGCTCAAACGTGCTGCGTAACACATGAGAATGAACCTCATTGGTTCTTGCGGAAGCTCAAACGTGCTGCGTAACACACTAGAATGAACCTCACTGGTTCTTGCAGAAGCTCAAATGTGCTGCACAGCACGTGAGAATGAACCTCATTGGTTCTCGAGGAAGCTCGAAGCTCTTGTGGAGGGACAGAAAGCGCTCAGATTTTATCAAAAAGACCTTCATTTGTGTCCCAGAGATGAATGGAAGTCTAATGGGTTTGGAACGACATGATTAATGACAGAATTTTCATTTTTTGGTGAACTATCTCCGGCCAGGTTAAATCAGTAAGCATGGATACATGCACTGAGGGAAGATTTACTGAAAGGTTCCTTCAACAACCCACCTGTAGATGATGTTGATCATGCTGTGTTCACAGTCATTGGTGCTGTAAATGCTGAGCTTATCCAAAAGATCCAGCAATAAGGTGCTGAAGTTACTGTCAAACTTGCTGATGGTCCCCTCAAACCCTGAGTCAGACTGGAGGGCATCCACATGCTCAGCTAAAAACTGAGATAAAGACAAATAGATTACATAAAATAATTTGTTTGTAGTTTATTATCTTTCGGCAGATTAAGGTGTGAGTAATGACATTATGGTGTGAGTGATTATTTTTGGTATCGGTAGAATAACTGATTAAATGCTAGTGACTCACTTTAGAAGCCAGTCTTTTTTTCTCTGCCTCTTCTGTCCGTTCAGCCTTCATCTCGCTGTCTATCCTCATGCTCTGAGTGAACCTCTGCAAAACAATCAACATGAAATCTCCAGCATCATCCTGACATTAAACAGAGCCTTCATTATGAAAATAACAGCAAATGTATGCATTTCACAACATGCAGTCTAAGACACAATTCTGTTATAAAGAGATATATAATAAACTACATAAATATAAAATATTAAAACAATTTTTTTAATTATGTACATTACTATTCAAATGTTTGAGGTCAGTAAGGTTATTTATTTAATTTTTAAATTAATCCTTTTTTTATTAAGCAAGAACACATGATCTAAAGTGACAGTAAAGATTTATAATGCTACAAAAGATTTATCTTTCTCCAAGTAAAAGTTGTTTTGAACTTTCTATTCAGCAAATAAAAATGTATTACGGTTTTCACAAAAACATTAAGCAGCACAATTATTTTAAACATTGTTAATAATAGTACTTTTTTATAATCTTATTAGAATGATTTCTGAAGGATCATGTGACACTGAAGACTGGAGTAATGATGCTGAAAATGCAGCTTAGCCATCACAGGAATAAATGACATTTTAAAATGTATTAAAATAGAAAACAATCATTTTAAATTGTAATAATATTTCACAATATTTACTGTATTTTTGATCAATGGAACCATGGAAGGCATAAGAGACTTTCAGAAAAATCTTACTTACTGCAAACATTTGAACGGCAGTATATTTGCTAACAGTACTTTTAGTTATCTCTCCATAATGTCTGTATTTTTACCTGCATGCAGTTGGTGAACATGACACAGACAGACATGAGCTTGGAGAAGATCCGAAGCAGCTCAGGATTGGTGAGCATACAGTCCTTCAGACAGTTATCCAGGAAACTGGTGTGATGACACAGCACATCGTCAATGTTGGAGGCCTAAAAAGAAAAGCGATTTAAGCACACACTATGAATTAATTTAAACTTCTGTGCTCAGCCAGACCTATCACGATGATTACACAGCAGCCTGATTACCATTATTTGACAGAACCATGATCGTGGTGCTCTTTAAATTCTAACCACTAAAGTCTATACACATACACTCACCTAAAGGATTATTAGGAACACCATACTAACACTGTGTTTGACCCCCTTTCGCCTTCAGAACTGCCTTAATTCTACGTGGCATTGATTCAACAAGGTGCTGAAAGCATTCTTTAGAAATGTTGGCCCATATTGATAGGATAGCATCTTGCAGTTGATGGAGATTTGTGGGATGCACATCCAGGACACGAAGCTCGCGTTCCACCACATCCCAAAGATGCTCTATTGGGTTGAGACCTGGTGACTGTGGGGGCCATTTAGTACAGTGAACTCATTGTCATGTTCAAGAAACCAATTTGAAATGATTCCAGCTTTGTGACATGGTGCATTATCCTCCTGGAAGTAGCCATCAGAGAATGGGTACATGGTGGTCATAAAGGGATGGACATGGTCAGAAACAATGCTCAGGTAGGCCGTGGCATTTAAACGATGCCCAATTGGCACTAAGGGGCCTAAAGTGTGCCAAGAAAACATCCCCCACACCATTACACCACCACCACCAGCCTACACAGTGGTAACAAGGCATGATGGATCCATGTTCTCATTCTGTTTACACCAAATTCTGACTCTACCATCTGAACGTCTCAACAGAAATTGAGACTCATCAGACCAGGCAACATTTTTCCAGTCTTCAACTGTCCAATTTTGGTGAGCTCGTGCAAATTGTAGCCTCTTTTCCTATTTGTAGTGGAGATGAGTGGTACCCGGTGGGGTCTTCTGCTGTTGTAGCCCATCTGCCTCAAGGTTGTGCGTGTTGTGGCTTCACAAATGCTTTGCTGCATACCTCGGTTGTAACGAGTGGTTATTTCAGTCAAAGTTGCTCTTCTATCAGCTTGAATCAGTCGGCCCATTCTCCTCTGACCTCTAGCATCAACAAGGCATTTTCGCCCCACAGGACTGCCGTGATACTGGATGTTTTTCCCTTTTCACACCATTCTTTGTAAACCCTAGAAATGGTTGTGCGTGAAAATCCCAGTAACTGAGCAGATTGTGAAATACTCAGACTGACCCGCCTGGCACCAACAACCATGCCACGCTCAAAATTGCTTAAATCACCTTTCTTTCCCATTCTGACATTCAGTTTGGAGTTCAGGAGATTGTCTTGACCAGGACCACACCCCTAAATGCATTGAAGCAACTGCCATGTGATTGGTTGATTAGATAATTGCATTAATGAGAATTGAACAGGTGTTCCTAATGTTCCTTTAGGTGAGTGTATATATATATATATATATATATATATATATATATATATATATATATATATATATATATATATATATATATATATATATATATATATGAACAGACAGACACACAGAGCTGGTTTTTATTTCATTGACTTACAGACTTCAGGTTGTTCTCCATGATGTGCCACGTGGGCTCCATAACCTCAAACATCATGTAGTACTGAATGTTCTGAACAAAGTTGAGCATCCGTTGTCTTAATGCAAAGGCAGCAGCAAACCTACAATCAACAAGAGCTACTTAATAAGATGCTCACTTGAACTCACAGTTCAAAGTCAAAAACTAAATACATGTAGTCTCACCACTTAGCAGAGTGAAGTGAATATTGCTTAGCTGTTTTATTGCTGATCCACACATTACAAAGCAGTCTTTCCACATGCTTGCAGTAGAACATGTGCCTGAAGAGCATCTGGTATCTTGTCAGGGCTTTCCTGTACAACAGAGCATTGTGTTAAAGGAGTAGTTAATTGTAAAGGTGCAGTCACATTAGTGAATTTTTGGTTTAATTTTGCCCACAAAAAGGTCCATAATTTATTGTCAATAGTGTTGTGATGTATGAAGCACAGCTCACACAGAAGTCATTTTCAAACTTAGCAGCTTTCTGTTGTTCAACACAGCAAATTTACGTTACTTTAACCTTTTGCAACATCCATGTGAAGAAATATTTCACCCCCACTGGTTAAATGTACATGGGAATGAAACATTTCCAATCGCATAGTGTAATCTGCAACATTTCCAAGAATCCATGGATTCTTATCGAAATGACTGGATTTCACCCAGCGACAATGCATTGAATACAGGCTTGGAACAACACATGAAGGGTAAATGATGACAAATCAGTTCCTTTAAAAGGCACAGGGCCACAGCTATAATCACACACTGAAGTTGCTTGAAATGAAAGCTATGCAGCCATATAGGAAGTCAGAGTAGGCCCCTACCTGTTGATTATGAGTGAAAGTGGCCACTTGACGATGTAGTCGAAGGAAAAAGCTTCCAGGCCGCTAAGTGACACCTCTGTAGGCTCTGCATTAATGATGGCTTTCTCTTGCTTGGTATCTATAGCAAGAACACGCAACAGCTGGGTGATGACATCATGGGGCATTAAGTCAATCTGGAAGAGAACAATTATGTTAAATAATGCAATGTAAACTATACCCTGTTGCCTATTTTTGGGCACTTGCACGTAATTTTCCAAGAAGAAACTCAACCGTCCATCCAAATAATACAACCATGGGTGATGACAACCACTTTCACACAAAAAATGTCTCAAATTGCCAGATGTCATTTACTTTTCTATTAGGATTTTTTTCCTGTAGGGCTGATACATTTAAAAACAGTAAAAATTACTATTACTATTATTATATATTGCTATTATTAGTAATATTATTATTACTATTGTAATATTTCACTCACAGTAAAATAAAAAATAGTATTTAATAATTTTATTTGGTATTACAACTGCAAAATTACGATACTAATATCTATGGCTCTCTTAATTTCTTCATTTTCATTTCTTCCCAAATGCATGTTAAAGTGAACCAAACTCAGAGCAGATGCAGAGATGGAGCTGCTCTGAGACGCTACTAACACCAGCGGATAATGAGCAGCTCATGGTACAAGAACACAGTGCCATGCTTCACTCTGAAACATGCAATGCATATATATTTATTTAATTAAATGGCAGCCTTTGCAATTTGACAACTGCACTAGCCATATCACGATTTTGGTTTTATTTGGATTACTTGTGCAGCTGTTTCTTGTGTCGGGCTATGCCCCTTTTTCACAATCGATGTTGACAGACAAATTGTTTCTGGCTGGAATCTTGTTGCATCACATCTGGTTAGGACAGCATAATTACCACATTAGTGCAAAAAAAGTAACAAACACATCTTTAGGCAAAAAATTAAACTGAACTACAATTTGCTGTTCATTTGGATTTCCACTGCAAAATCAAAACTGAAATCCACCTGTTGCAAAATGCACAAACTGACAAATAGCCATATTAAAACATAATTACAATTACAAAATGCTACTTTTGCAGTAATTGTTGAGAACATGGATGAGCATTCAACCTTTAAATCGTCTTTGAAGGGGTCTGTGTTGGCAGTGCTCATCCTCAGGGCCAGCTCCAAAAGAGCCTCCAACCGCGGAGGAATGATGTCATCAACCTGCTTCTTCAGTTCCTCCTCCGTCAGGTCCATAAAATGCACGAAAAAGTCTCCTTTATCCATTAAGAAGTAATGCTTGATTGACCTGTACCACAAATGTAAGAAATTAGTGATATTGAGGTATTGAGTTCACAACTATTAAACAATATCAAATAATCCGTTTCTCGTATTACACTCAAAGTATACTTCGGTCGCAAGACCATTTTGAGTCGGTCGCAGAGTGTGTAGTCACAGAAACAACAAAAAAATTAAAATAATAATAATTATTGTTTTACTGAAGTGAAACTTTTATTTTGAAAGACGTGTAAAAGCTGTGGACTCTTCTGTCAGACGCAGAATGAGATGTTGTCAGGCTTATGTCAGTGTCATGGTTAAAAAAAAATGTGTGACTTAAAAAAGTTTCACACCTCAGAAAAACAAACTTTCCTGTCCTGTCAGATATATTGTGACAAATATAAATGCAGAGATGTGCATATTTGTACATCACTTCACAATATATATACGAAGAGTAAAAGAAATTACGAGCGCACAACTTTGTATATACGTTGTCAATTAGTAAGTCATGAAATTACAAAAAAATCCCAATAATTTACCTAACTGGTACGTTGTGCCTTAGCTGGGAAGGATTTGCATGCAATATGATGTTTATTCTATTCAGTGTCCATGTTTTATTAACCGTTCATGTTATTATTGTGCATTTACCATGGTAACAGTGGTTTCCATAACCTTAACCCATAATACCACTTCATTTTTACTTTGTATTATTTTTTATATTTTTGATGATTGTGGTGTTATAACTTACTAACTTCACTGTATTAACAAAAACTAGTTTGGGACTGCAAATCAATATATTAATATAATAATGTTCATTAGTGTTAGTGATATTCTTACAATTTGTGTGTATATTAAGTGGGATGGTACTGTGTGTGTAGACCATCTTTGAGTAATAAATAATATTGGTTCAAATTCCTAAAAACAGTCATGGCTTAAAGGGTTAGTTCACCCAAAAATGAAAATTATCCCATGATTTACTCACCCTCAACCCATCCTAGGTGTATATGACATTCTTCTTTCAGACATATAAAATCTGAGTTATATTAAAAAAGTCCTGGCTCTTCCAAGCTTTATAATGGCAGTGACTTGTTGTTTTGTTTTTGAAGTCCATAAAAGTCCATCTATCCGTCATGTAACTGCTCCACACGGCTCCGGGGGGTTAGTAAAGGCCTTCCGAAGCGAAGTTTGTGTAAGAAAAATATCCATATTTAAAACTTTATAGACTAAAATAACTAGCTGCCGGCGGACAGCTGTACGCATTGATTTACGAAAAAGTAATCCTTGACGCATGCGTATAGACGAACACAGAAGCGCCAGAGGATAGAGCAAAACAAAACATTGGTCATGAATTAGAGTCTAAAACGAGAATTTTTAAAGAGAAATGGCGGAGGATTTCGATATAAGAGAAGAGGGGCTTGAGTTTGTTGCCCAGCCCTATTCACGAGAGGCGTCAAAGCTTGCGATGCTCCTATTACATCGCGTCAGGGATTACTCTTTTGTCGACTGCCGGAAGCTAGTTATTTTAGTCTATAAAGTTATATTTTTCTTACACAAACTTCACTTCAGAAGGCCTTTACTAACCCCCCAGAGCCGTATGGAGCAGTTATATGATGGATAGATGCACTTTTATGGACTTCAAAAATGAAACAAGTCACTGCCATTATAAAGCTTGGAAGAGTCAGGACTTTTTAAATATAACTCTGATTTTATTCATCTGAAAGAAGAATGTCACGTACACCTAGGTTGTCTTGAGGGTGAGTAAATCATGGGATAATTTTCATTTTTGAGTGAACTAACCCTTTAAATGACCATGGGAAAATGTGGGTCAGATGGCCAAACCAGTTGAGAACCACTACACTATGGTATGCGCACAGACTGATTTTTTTCACTGCTCTACATGCACAAGCTTACATGTGTACCTTGAATTTTTTTGCACTGATTAGTTTGTTTCAAAGTCACAAAAGAAACGGAGCAGACAACAACATACTACTGGAGATGGCAACAACAACCGATGCCCGCACTGACAACCATTTGTGTGAAGGATTTCAGATATACCCACAACCCACAACAGTTTAAATGAGTTCAAAGACATTTTTAGCACTCATAACTTTTGGAGAGAAATAGCACTGACAATGTACAAGAAAATATTCTATTGGACACGTGTCCACTGCCTGTGTTCACGCACACTACCAAATGGAGTATAATTAGAAAGGGTATGCATTTGACTGTGCGTGTACGTGTAAAAAAAAGAAGTATACTTTGGGAACAGATTACACTACAGATGAACAAATCAAAGAACAAAACAATTCTTTTGTGAGCTTGTGAAATGTATGCATGAGAAATAGATTTACACAGCAAAATATAAGACAATAAAGAGTCAACACTACTTTTTTTGCATTGTCGAAGAAAAACATTTCACCATAAGACTTACGTTCTTAAAAAACAAATTAATTTTATGATTTTTATGAAGCCTGCCATTAAAAGGCCATGTAACCAAAACTTTGATGATTCAAAAGGTGAACATAAATAAAATAAATACATTTGTAAAAATGTAAAATAAATCCTGGTTTAATACAAACCTTCTGAAGAGACCAAATATGGTATATCAAATATGGTAAACTGAAGCTCAAATGTGTTTGCTTGATGTGCAAGAATCAATGAGGTTTGTTCTTGAGCAAGTACAGTTGAGCTGCAGTTGCCAATATTTGCCTGTCCATCATTTAAAAATTAAATGATGATTAAATTAAATCTGTCCATCATTTAAAGGTGCAGTGTGTAGTATTTATAAGGATCTATTGACATAAATGCAATATAATATACATAACCATGTACATTACATAATGTACCAATATGTTTTATTACCTAAAGCCCCATTCGGACAGGATTAATTTGACAAGGGTAGATGGAATAATGTCATTTTACCACAGGACATCAGTAATATTAATGGCCAATTCGCAATGACATTGTCCTTAATGATTACTGAGATGGCACATTCGTATGGGACTAAAATCACTGAGAAGCTCTGGTAATAATTACTTTACCCTACCTCTCCATGTTAAACTAATCCCATCCGAATAGGGCTTTAGAATGAGCCACTTCTATCTACATACACTGTCCCCTTACAGTGAAGTTTCTACAGTAGCCCTAAACGGACAAACTGCTCTACAGAGTGCTAGATACTTTGTGCTATCTCAGACGATGACATCTTTGTGTCGGCCACCGTAGCTTCTCTATGTGCTTCAAAAGGGAGGGGTGAGCAGTGGGCGGCTGCAATTCACAACCTCACCGCTAGATGCCGCTAAAATCTACACAATGCATCTTTACAGAAATAATGTCTCTTCGGAAGACTTGGATTAAGCCACTCAATTTATATGGATTTTGTTTACCATGTCTTCATGATTTTTTTAAAATCGTCTAAATTTTGGTTACATGGACTTTGTTTTGAAAATCAACAAAAGTCTTATGTATCTGGAATGACACGAGGTGAGTAAAGTAGTTTGGGTGAACGATCCCTTTAATTCTGATGTCACCATTTCCAGGTTTAAACACTATCAGATCCCAAAAGCAAATAACAAATGGTGCTAATACACACTTACAAAGTGCTGTAGTTCCATCCAAAAATCACGATCCTAACCTTTACCTCCATACCTCCATTTCAGTTGGATTATTGCCTGTATTGTCCAGAATATAAGACAATGTTTTTTCCTTAGAAATACATTTGAAAAACGGGTTTGTCTTATATTAAGGGTCTAAACTTTTACATGTCAATTAGGGGTGTAACAGTACACAAAACTGATGGTTTGGTATGTACCTCGGTTTTGAAGTCACGGTTCGGTAAGGGTTCGGGACAGCAGTTTTAAAAATTGCTTTTATTTATTTTTAATAAACAGTGGTTTTATATATATATATATATATATATATATATATATATATATATATATATATATATATATATATATATATATATATATATATATATATATATATATATATATATATATATATATATATATATATATGTGTCAAAGTGTAATGTTAGAAGATCGGACCAGTCTTAAAAACACAAGCGCTCAAAGAAAAGCTTACCGTGACTGTCATGTTTACGCGCCTCGCTGACAGGACCAAACTTCCAACTTACGTGATTTTAAAAGGTAAGACGGTAACCAGATTTCAAAACTACAATTAGATTTCACTTCTACTGTTAATGAAATTTTGGTAGGCTACATGGTTTCCACTATAAGATGGATAGCTAATTGTTATATCATTTTGATTATTTTTATGGTATGCCAAAAATATTTATTTTTAAATGTGATTATTGGTACATTTTACCAGTATTTACCATATTTTCAATACAAACATGAAAATGTGAAAAAATGCAGTATGAAAATTATTTTCAAATAAAAGCATTTTATTTATCAAAAAAAGCCTTTTTCCAAAAGGTACATCTTGAAAAGGGGGGTGGGGGTCGTCTTATATACCCGGAACAATATGGGTATAAAAAGGGATAAGAACCATTACCATGTTATGTGCACTTTTTGAAAACAAATTGTTTTGTTATTGGCTGTTGTTCAGCATCTTATTAGGTCCAATGTCTTGCATTTCTCTCTTCCCCATAAATCCTTATGAAAATCTAAATATAATCTTGTGTTTGAGTTCCTGTTCACTAGGGTCTAAAGACAAATTTTCTATAAAACTACCTTGAAATGATGTGTGTACTGTTAAAAGTTATACACTGAACAAAACACTTGACCTGATTTGACATGACTGTAGGAAACTTCAAGTTTTACCTCAGGCGTGAAACAAGCTCCTTTTCCTCCATCAGGAAGTCAAGCAGAACCTTGCTGGCATAGTAATATGCTTTTTCGATCTGCTCCACATATGCTCTCTCTTTAAGTGTGTAGAGAACCTCTTTGGCATCTGGACAGGTAACGTCACGGCCGCACTCTCGCACAACATTCAGATACTTGCCTGAAATTAGAAAGAAGTTAGGACTGTTTATGAAAATAAATGCATTTAGTCACTCTATTCTTTTCAGCTGAGCATTGTAACCATTAGAAAATGTTAGAATGTTTTTGACATTCATACCATTGTTCCAGAATTGCTTTCTAGTAGACACAAACTTTATGACTTAAAATGCAGTCTAGTTAAGTTTTGGAACTGAGCTAATGCTGACCCACTTTATATTAGGTGGCCTTAACTACTATGTAAAAACATTTTAATTAATAATTTGATACAATGCAATTGTGTACATACATGTTTTTACATTTTACTTATATTTAAAAAATTACCTGCATGTAATTACATCTGTAATTAATTTCTGTAGTTACATTTATAATTACACAGTTAACATTTCCCTTACACCTAACCCTACCCTTAAACTTACCCATACCACCACACCTGTCCCTAACTTTACCCTTAAACCTATCCATACCACCACACCTGTCCCTAACTTTACCCTTAAACTCACCCATACCACCACACCTGTCCCTAACTTTACCCTTAAACTTACCCATACCACCACACCTGTCCCTATCCCTAAACTTACCCATACCACCACACCTGTCCCTAACTTTAAAAACTTACCCATACCACCACACCTGTCCCTAAACTTTGCACCACCACACCTGTCCCTAACTTTACCCTTAAACTCATCCATACCACCACACCTGTCCCTAACTTTTACCCTTAAACTTACCCATACCACCACACCTGTCCCTACTTTACCCTTAAACTTAAACCCTTACCCCACACCACCACACCTGTCCCTAACTTTACCCTTAAACTCATCCATACCACCACACCTATCCCTAACTTTACCCTTAAACTTACCCATACCACCACACCTGTCCCTACCCTTAAACTTACCCACACCACCACACCTGTCCCTAACTTTACCCTTAAACTCATCCATACCACCACACCTGTCCCTAACTTTACCCGTATCCCACCTCAATATCAGCAAAAGTGTTTTGCAATACAATATGAACACAATAACTACACTGTACTTATTTTTTTGACACAAGTACATAGTAGTTAAGGCCACCTAATATAAAGTCGGACCACTAATGCTTTATATATAAAATGCCTCACCTGTGTTTAATATCTTATCTGCCATTTTCTGAAGGAATGATGGGATCCTGTGCTGGACAATAGTGTATCTCTGATCCCAGTATTTGTCATTATAATCCTCCTGAATCTTCTCTTTTTGCAGCTCATGCTCCTCAACCATGAATTCACTATAAAAATAAAAACATACATAGTATGTGATGAGGTTTATTTTACTCAATTTAATGTGGTATGACGTGCTCCACTCAAATGTTTTTTCATGGTCAGCAAAATTTAAGAACTGACTGCCTTTCAAGCAATGACTGTCAATCTGATTTGAATTGAAGCCAAGAACTATAGGATGCTGAACTGGAATTTGAAAAAATGGGATGACAGGAAGTAAAAGCATTAAAAAAGATCTCAAATTTGCCTTTAATCTAATTATTATAATATTATATAAACTGGACCATTCTCAAGTTACTTGATAAAGTATTATACTTGATAAAGTATAAGAATTTCACACACACATAGTGTATGTGTGTGTGTATACATCAATATATATATATACATGATATATAAAATAAATACAAATTTCAATAGGTAGCATTTCTTAGTATATATTACTAATGTCCTCTAATGTTTCTGGAAAGACTCAATGGACTCTTTTCATAGACTGATGATGTGTTTTCACAGTTATTAACATCGTAATTCTAGCAGTTTTTAATATACATTTTGTGATAAACCCCAGAAATGTGAAAAGGGCCCATATGTTGTGTATATAACACGTTTATTAGTAATTCATACTAAAAAGTGAAATGTATTAATGTGATAATTCTGCATCCTTTGCTACCTCAATTCAAATTCAGAAACTGTAATTTAAAAGGAGCTCTGAATATCTCACAGCCCTGTTGGTCAGGGGTCACATTATACCTGTATGGGTCTTTAATGATGCCTCTATAGATCCACTTCTCAAGTATTTCAAAATAGGGGACACTGGCTGCTTTGGTCAGATAGAGGCAGAGCTCTTGAGCCTGGCTGTCTCCGGTGTAATTGAATGTACGATCATGAAGCAGGCTGAGGGTCGAGCCACCCATACATTCACCCTTGTCAACAGAGGTGGCTGCATGAAAGAGACCAGGGAGAAAGTGCATTAGCATGAGTATGTCAACAATGCTATTTATTTACTTGTTATCTGTATTACTCTCCATCTGTCCATCTATCCATCTCTCTGCTAAGCAGCACCTTCAGAATGGTCAGTCTACTATAACATTCATAACATCTATCTATCCATCCGAAACATGCTAAGAACATGGTAAAACATGCTAGCAATTTGCTAACAATATGGTAGTGACGTGCTAAACCAACATACTGACACATTCTAGCAACATGCTAAGACATGCTCGCAACATGCAAGAAAAATTATAAATCATTCTAGCAATTGCTAAAACAGGTTAGAAACATGCTAGCAATGTGCTAAAACATGTTAGAAGCATACTAGCAATATTCTAAAACATGTTAGATACTAGCAAAAACATGGTAACACCAAGCTAAATCATGTTATATTTAGAACGCATAACCATCAAACTTTAAACTTGTTTTAAACTTTCAGATAAGGCTTTTGTCAAGACAAAACAAAAGTTTGTCCTGACCAGAATGCTGTTGCAAAAGCTGAATTAAAGATGAACAATAAAAATATATTATGACTCATGTGCAAATTACATGAGCAAGAACAAGCTCAAAGTGTAAAAATGAACTCATTACTCCTCTTGACACATCCAAAATGCTGAGTGCTGCGCTTTTAACAGTAACCACACATGTTGAAAGCTTTACCAATGGAGGCCAGGATTTCCAAGGTACGCATGGTGGGCTGTATGTAGAACCAGAGCTTCTGCAGGGAGAGCGTGCCCTGTCTGTGGAGATGCTCCAGCTGTGTCACCAGGATGAGGTATTCCTTCATCAGAGTCCTCATGGCCGCAGTCAGAGCGTGATTCACCTGTCCGTACTCAAACGATGACTTCTCCTCTGTGAAGCTGGACATGGATTATGCAAATGAATAGTGTGAATTCATATAGTGTGAAGGCCAATAAAATCCTCTGACGTTATTAGCAAAACTAGGTAAATATTAATGTAAACACATGACTAATATAACTATTAACCGTAATATCATTCACCGACCGTGTGATGGTGGAGTAGCAAGATGCGACCGGCAATATCCGGTTGACCAGCTCTTTGACGGACATGTCGAGGGAAGGATCTACTATGAAGGAGCGGCTCTGTCTGCCAAGCACAGGCTGAGCTGTGATGTCTCTCCCATCCACACCAATCAGCACGAAAAGCAGGTCCTCAACCAGAGCTTGTTCCTGTGCAGCCAGCGGCATTGTACCTGTAATTAAACTTGTTAAAGTCACCATGAAATCGATTCAAATGAACAATTCTTATTTTTTATGGAATATTACAGTGTTTATTATAAATTATTTTATTATTTTATTAAATATGAATCCAGTCCCATCTTTATTACTTTTTTTTTACAACAAGGTTTCATTAGTTAACATTAGTTAATGTATTAACTAACATGAACTAACCATGAGCAGTTCATTTGTTACGGTATTTGTTCATCTTTGTTAACGTTAGTTAATAT
Source organism: Paracanthobrama guichenoti (assembly GCA_018749465.1). NCBI lineage: Eukaryota > Metazoa > Chordata > Actinopteri > Cypriniformes > Gobionidae > Paracanthobrama > Paracanthobrama guichenoti. The sequence goes on from CM031954.1 coordinate 18,102,475, forward strand.
AAATACAGCTGTTCATGTTAGTTCGCAGTGCATTAACTAATGATAACAAGATTTTAATAAAGTATATGTTGAAATTAACATTAACAAAGATAAATAAATGCTTTATAAGTGCAGTTCATTCATGTAGTTAATTGATGTTAACTAATAAACCTTATTGTAAAGTGTTACCCTTTTTCCCTCATTCAAATGCCTTTGTCATTTTTAATCAAAAATAATTTAATACATTAATGGGAAAACTAGCCAATTATCGCCTTGAGATCGCCAAAGGCTTCAGCCATCGACGATATGTCAATATCAGCACGTCTATCGGCACAACCCTAGTAACAATCAAAATGTGCAGCAAGATAGTGTTGACTGATTTAATATGGCACAAATAACTTCTCTCCAGCAGAGATTTAAAATTCCTTTATGTAAATCAAATAGACACAAATCTGTGTTCCTGCAGCAACCATGTTTTTAAATAGTTGATCATAATGGCTGATTATAATGTGTGGTATTGTGTGTATGTTGCTGTATATAGATTTACACCGTCTAACAAAACATCAATTCCAGATGGCTAAAATCAAGTCCAGCCCTAAATTTTCATGTTTCACCTGGATGATCATCACAATAGGGAATAAAAAATTATCGCCACTTCCGTTTCATGCCATCTTTAACAATTCAGTCACATCTATAACCAGATTTAGTATCTACTGTTTCTTCTATGATACTTAAAGTATAGGTGAAATCAAAAGTGTACATAATCTCTCATCAAATTGATCTTGCTCCACCGCTGTTCCCTATTCATCTAGTGCTCTACTTTTGGAAAGGCCTGTCACGTACCAATAGCCACCACGGGATCTCCCACAGGGGTGGGGCTAGTGATGAAATCCCCAATCAGTGCAGGCCGGTCATACACCCAGTTTGGAAACACAGGGTTCGGTTGAGTGGGGTTCTTCTTATTATGTCTGTCTCTTAGCATTTTTCGGATGACTTCAGAAGACTGTGCAGGAAAACAAAACCATCGTTAACTGATGCGATGTACAGAATTAATGGGCAATAATATCACCTTTGCGTTTCCTCATACTACCTGCGGCACACTGGAGCTGGCTGTGACATTTCCCAGCTTCTTCCGCAATTCCTCCAGTTCTTGCATGGACATTTTGCTGCTGGTTGCAGGAATGCTGTACGACGCTGTGGTGCTGGATGCCGCATTTGCAGACATTTCTGATCTTTCTTTGGCATTTTGCTGCAGGAACTTCAAAGTCTGAAGAGTAGAAGCAGTCATGGCTTAGAAAAAAATTTCTAGGTCACAATTCCACAACACGCCAATATCAAAAGGAAAAAGCCTGGGTTTAGCTCCTAACTTAAAGTAAGACTAGCCAGACCGCCTTCCGTATTCAACTTACGAAGAAAGCGTAACTGGTACAACGTAAGACGTCGGACCTTAAGCGGTTTGAACTGTGTGAGGCATAAGATGAATATGGAAGGCAAGCGCTCTAAATATGGATATTTTTCTTACACAAATCCATCGATTCACTTCATAAGGACTTTATTAACCCCCTGGAGCCATATGGGTTACTTTTATAATGGATGGATGCACTTTTTTGGGCTTCAAAGTTGGCTGCCATTCACTGCCATTACAAAGCTTGGATTAGCCAGGACATTTTTTAATATAACTCCGATTGTATTCGTCTGAAAGCAGAATGTCAAATACACCTTGGCTAGGATGGTTTGAGTGTGAGTAATTTTCATTTCTGGGTGAACGATCCCTTTCACGGTCGTAAAATAGGTTTTATCTTCTTGCAGAATATTATTTATTTTCTTCTTTTGCATTTGGGGTGAAATTATCTGACCCAGACATATTCTTGACAGGTTTTTGGAAGATTCAGATATTCTTGTTTAGAATTGTATAACTTGTTTCATCGCATACCTCTTTATCCTCAGAGAGTTTGGAGAGCAGATACACCAGCGGATCGAGGTTGCGTGCATTCTTTGACTTCAATTCATCATATTTCCTCAAGAAGTCTTCAGGTGTTTTGGAGTGTTCTGCCATTTTGACCTGTGAGACAAAATGTGAATTAGCCTAGAGCATTCAGAAAACGTGTAACAGGAGATGAAACACATTCACCTTAGCACTGTGTGCAGATACTGTAGTGGTCACATATGCAGTCCTGTTCTTCTGCAGTAAATCAATGTAGACCTCAGCACCATCTCCTCCGCGGACATTAAGGAGCCCGAGGAGTTCATTAACATCATGATGAATTCTGAATTCACTCATGACTTCAGATGAAATCAGAACCTGAAATCACAAACAGACACAACTGAGAAACGAGAGCAAGCTCAATGAATGAATGAATGAATACATCAGTTACCCAAACACTAAATCTAGATAAACAGATTTTCTGATGCAAAATTTACAATTTAGAAATTTACAGCTAGCCATCTACATATACATTTATAAATAAAACATGTTTTGTTTACCTATAATAATACCCTTTGTTATTTTACCTACTAGTCTAATTAGTCCTTCTGAACAATACGTAACGCATCTGTTGATAAAACAGCAGGGTAACTGACAACACCATAATAATAGGAAGTCAGAAACTGTGAATTTGTAAAATTCCGCCAAAAGGCTTTATTTTTCAAAATAAAAGTCCTCTCCTTGTAATCCTCCTTTTTAAAAAAGAAAAAAAAAAAACCAATAGGGAATACAGTCACGCAAAAACACTTGAATCCATAAGACAATAAAATCAAAATTCTGCATCTTGTATCAAAAATCTAACACATCAAGGACCCTTTTCAACAGATGAGGTGTCTTACCTTTCCTTGTAATCCTCCTGATAAAATAAAACATTTTTGTTTACAAAACATATACAAATTATATATATACAACAAATAATGACATATAGATCAGTATAGTTTTTATGTTTTTAATATTTTATTAACAATTTTAAGATATCTACCTAGTGATTACTTGTGTAGCCAAATTTGTACAATATGTTGGCTTAGATTTGTAATATTTACAGCATTCATATAATAATACACATATTAAAACATTTCAGATGATGATGATGCTATAATAACAATAATTATTATTATTTTATAGAATAATAATAACAACATCATATCATAATAAATTATTATTATTATTATTATTATTATTATTATTATTATTATTATTATTATATTTATTATTATTTATTATTATTATTATTAGTCACACACACTTCCAGTACTGAGAGATATGGAACAGCTAGACAGCAGTGATATTTCATTTTAGTATTGTTATTGTTATTTTTATTACTATTTTGAATTATTACATTTTAAATAAATGTATAGTTATTTCATTATGTCCTTTTGTCATTTTATTTGTCCTTTTTAATATTGCTATTTGGTTTAATTTATTTTTATTTCGGTTTTAGTTAATTTAGTTTTTATTTGCTTCCAGTACATAATTTTAATAACATATTTCAGTTTATCGGTGTGGTGTCACAGGGACGAAGAGAGATGAGGATCTTTAGCAAAAAAGTCTTCATTCCATCAACACAAACGCAAAGATAATCCAAACAAGGAGCCGATGGAAATAATCCAAACATGATGACACAGGAAACCACAATTTCACAGGACACAGCTTTACATTGATATGTAGAGGCAATGACAGACAAACAAGGGCTGAAGTGCAGGGGTATATACACACAGGCTAACAAGAAGATAACAAGGCAAAGGTGAGACTGATTAAACACTATGGAGACTAACAAGGGCAACTAAGGAAACCAACTAAACAGAAAAAGTAAACACAGTCCAAGAACACTAAAGAGGATGACAAGTGGCAATCTCTGTTGAATAGGCTTACCTCTAAAAACATCTAGGCATTAGTTCACTGCACAAGTGATTAAATGCACAATGGTTGAGCTAGTTGTCATAATACTTCAATTATATTTTCTTTACATATCTTTTAGACTTTAGAGAAAAACTAATTTGGAGAGAATTTTTCTGTCAGAATAGGCATAAAGAACAAATAAATGGTGTTAAGGTTTAGTAGGCCTATAACTTTTGGAATCACAAATTAATTAAGGTTCAATAGGTTATTATCTGCAGAAACACTGTTATGTTGGTTGAAAGTCTCCCATATCCTGATAGCAATCACTGTTAAATGGTCTAAATGTATTTTTATAAATATATAAATGTTCATTCAGTCATTGCATTCGGTCCGATTGAAATGCACATGTTCCCTGTCAGTCAACGTGTGTTTGCATACCACAACATCATGGGCCCTATCATACACCCGGCGCAATGTGACGCCAGGCACGAAGCAAGTGTTTTTTGCTAGTTTCAGCCCGACGCAGTTATCATTTTCACGTCTAGCGCCACATTGTTTAAATAGCAAATGCACTCGTGCCCATCTGTTCACCCATGGGCGCAAACCCAGAGGCTGCATTTTCAGGACCTAGGACCACAGTTCTAGGAACCTAGCAATGATTGTTGTTTAATGGATTCAGTTTAATTTATATATTGTCATAACCAACCCCTAGCCCTAAACCAACCCGTTGGTAACCCTGTTGAAATACTGAAACAAATTAAGTTTAAAATGGCCGAGCCTGTTGTTGTTAAAAATAAGGTGGAAAAAGTTTGAATCAGGTCTCCTCTGTTGGAGTACAGTTGGCTAGATGGCGCTAGGGTCCTAGAAATGCAGTCCTGAAACTGCGGAGGTCCTAAAAGTGCAGCCTCTGCTATTGCAGACAGATAATATTGGGCATGGGCGTGCTGGTCTGAAAACAAGGTGTGTATTGTTGGTGCATTGCTATTTTGAGGCAACTGAAAACGACGGCGCCATTGACCAACAAAATCCTGCTCTAAAGTCAAAAGCGCAGGATACATTGTGTTACATGAAGTATCGTAATAGTTAGTAATATGCGCCTATAGGCAGGTGCACAATGCGCCTACAATCTGCTTATTACACATGCAGGGACGCGCAGCAACACACAAACATTTTTGAATATTAAAAATAAAAGGATTCCTGGAGAAGCATTGAGTCTTTCTTTTCGCTCTCAAATTCCGCCATGGTGCAAGCACAACTGGCTTTTAAAGGGAATGGGAGATGAGACTCTGATTGGTTTATTGCACATTACGCCCAAAACCCACCCATGACCCATGCGCCAGGCGCGCCGACCGTTTTTTCCGTCGTTAAACTATCAAAAGTGGATTTGGACTAAGTGCACCTGTGCCATGCGCTTCAGACCATGCGTTCAGTTGTTTGTTAAGATAGGGCACGTTTTAGTACGCTGTGCAGACAAAGCGAGAATGGCAGGCAAACAGCAACAACCTAACTTTCCCTCTGAATCGACAAGTGGCAAGTATCTACATTTCAGGTTTGACAGTACAGTACCACTGACTTGCCCTATGCTGATAATTCAGTGAGATTCGACTGTGTGGCCGCTTTGTCCTGAAATCGTATATGAATAAAGCTGAAATGCAGTGCATTCTTTCCTTTTTGTCAACAGGTCAACTTCTGAACTGGAGTCATTCCACAGTCACTTACGTATGCAAGCAAGTGCTTCTGTTTCTCCCCTCACTGTACTGACAACGGTGAATGACACATGATAATGTAATAATCCAATAACGTTGTCTCTGGTCATCTTGCTTCTGGTCTGTGTGCATTCATGTGTTTTGGAGGAGGCGTGGCTTTGGACGGCGATTTGCAGGAGGGTGGGATCGTATGCTTTCAATGCTAGAAGGCTAAAGTTAGCATTTCTCACATCACCTATTGCACCTTTAAGAAAAACAATTGTTTCTTTTGTTTAATTAAATTTTAATTCCAAAAAACAACAAGGAAACAAGACATTCTAGAGTTCCTAATGTTAATTTTGAACCTCCAATTTCACCCCAAGCACACCAGAGCCTAACCCTAACTCCATCAATCACAGTATTGATTCTGGAAACATGTCTTACATCTGAACAATTTGAGTTTGCTGTCAATAGAACCCTGGGGTGATTATCAGGAGACATGAGTGAGGACTATTCTCTCTAAATGAGAAATGCATAACCATCCAAAACAGATCCAGAAGGCCTCCCAACCAACGCCAGACAGTTCTCATTTTGCACTCTGGTGTTAATCTAAAGAATGCAGATATTTCAGGCCAGAAGATTACTCATGCCAGTGATTTTCTTCTAACTTCTAGCGCAGTACAGAGCACAGCTTGCCAGGATGATAAAAACAATAATTGACTCACCACTAAAGGCATTACCTTGTGAAAAAAAAGTGCCATCTCACCAATCTAATCCAAATGTTTTATGGCAAATGGATCCTTTGAAGAATAATGTGTGAAAGAAGCAGGTGGTGAATGAAAAATAGAGATGGTGGCATTCTTGAGCCACAAATAATCTCGAAACTGTCAGTGGATGGTGAAAGAACTGAAGTGCTGTTGTTGGTTTATAGTTTGAGGTCACTAGTCTGGAGAATGAGACAATCTGCAGAGATGAAACCTGAGCACTCAAGACTTATAAAACAATTGATGCATTTTAATTTGACATGACCCTTTTGACTTCTGACAATTGTGCTGCTCTAGAGTACTGGATTAAAAGAATGATACTCCTACGCTACTTGACATTTAATAAGGTTTTTGACATTGTGTAGCATAAAGATCCATGACAAGTTTTGTCAAACCCTTTTATGTCATGATAATACACATACATTATATTGCCAAAAGTATTGGGACACCCCTCCAAATCATTGAATTCAGGTGTTCCAATCACTTCCATGATCACAGGTGTATAAAATCAAGCACCTAGGCATGCAGACGCTTCTACAAACATTTGTGAAAGAATGTGTCGCTCTCAGGAGCTCAGTGAATTCAAGCATGGAACCGTGATAGGTTGCCACCAATGCAATAAGTCCATTCGTGACATTTCCTCACCACTAAATATTCCACGGTCAACTGTTAGTGGTATTATAACAAAGTGAAAGCAATTGGGAACAACAGCAACAAAGTGGTAGGCCACATAAAATCACAGAGCGGGGTCAGCGCATGCTGATACGCATAGTGCTCAGAAGTCACCAACTTTCAATAGTTTAACTCTTTTCAAGGGTCAATAGCTACAAACCTTCAAACTTCATGTGGCCTTCAGATTATCTCAAGAACAGTGCGTAGAGAGCTTCATGGAATGGGTTTCCATGGCCGAGCAGCTGCATCCAAGCCTTACATCACCAAGTGCAATGCAAAGCGTCAGATGGATTCTAGAGCAGTGGAGACGTGTTCTCTGGAGTGACGTATCACGCTTCTCTGTCTGGAAATCCGATGAACGAGTCTGGGTTTGGCGGTTGCCAGGAGAATGGTACTTGCCTGACTGCATTGTGCCAAGTGTAAAGTTTGGTGGAGGGGGGATTATGGTGTGGGGTTGTTTTTCAGGGGTTGGTCTTGGCCCCTTAGTTCCAGTGAAAGGAACTCTTAATGGTTCAGCATACCAAGACATTTTGGACAATTTCATGCTCCCAACTTTGTGGGATCACTTTGGGGATGGTCCCTTCCTATTCCAACATGATTGCGCACCAGTGCACAAAGAAATGTAAATGTCTTTACATTTCACTGCCGGTTGTATATTCTGTATATAACTGTGTATGTGACAAATAAAACTCTTGAATCTTGAATCAAAGCAAAGCCTATAAAGACATGGATGAGTGAGTTTGGTGTGGAGGAACATGACTGGCCTGCACAGAGTCCTGACCTCAACCCGATAGAACACCTTTGGGACGAATTAGAGTGGAGACTGCGAGCCAGGCCTTCTCGTCCAACATCAGTGCCTGACCTATAGCTTCTAGAAGAATGGTCAAAAATTACCATAAACACACGCGTAAACCTTGTGGAAAGCCTTCCCAGAAGAGTTGAAGCTGTTATAGCTGCAAAGGGTGGGCCAACTCCATATTAAACCCTACAGATTAAGAATGGGATGTCATTGAAGTTCATGTGCATGTAAAGGCAGGCGTCCCAAAACTTTTGCCAATATAATGTAATTGCCCTTCTTATTTATCATAATGCATACTTTTTTTTTTCAATCCCATTCAAAATTGTCCATTTGCTAGATAGATAAACATGTTTACAGCCTGGTACAAATTGTGGTTTTGGTCTATAATTTTGCTGTGGGGGGGGTGAATTATTTTATAACTAATTCGTTTACATTATATAAAGCCTTAAAGTTCTGCATAATTAAGGTGTGGCCACTTTGAAAGACAGGTGGATTGCCGTTTGTCTCATAGATATCTAAAAAATGACAGGAAACTGCAAAACATCAGTTTAATACAAAATTTGTACAATAATTTACATTTAACGTCATTTAGGTAGTGATAAAAACACTATTTGTGAATGCCGACACTTTTCTATTACTATCAGATAACAGAGAGCAAAAGATAATCACTGTGATCATTAAATGCAATGAATTTATTGAGTGGAGAACAAACTACACCACTGCGGTGCATTTAGATCAGGCATTGCTTATAGGGAAAGTAATAAACATGTGGGCTAAATCTATTTGTTCCATTAGATGTGATGGGAATTGTCCAATGAAAAAGTTTGCGAGACAGTGACGCTCAGAACACATCATTTGCCTTCCTATCTCACACAAGAAATGTTCTTTTAGTGTCCGATATGATGAACAAATCATTATTAGTTCTCAAATTAGTCATGTTGTAGGTTGAAGCTGACATGTCAGTGATGTGAATGAGTGAATAAAAACACTTTGACAGCAGGCCTGTTATGTAAGTCTGTTCATCACTGCTGCTTGGTGGATTGGAACACAATGTGTTAGTTATGAGGTGTGTGAAGAAATTAAGGCTTTTTGTTCATAAATATTAACATAGCAAAATTAAGACAAATGTACATTCATTTTATCATTCATTTAAAGTATCATGTATAAAATAACAATAGGCAATACAAATTTCTTTGAGAACACATTATAATGTGACCTTGAGTGGCTTATTGCTTTTATAAATGGTGGCAACAGCAATATGATAAAAGACACAAATGTTGAAAAGATAATTACATTTATTCATAATGAACGATTCTTCTGCCAAGTGAAATAGCTCATTAGCCTCCAACTGTGGCTGTTTATAGCAATGGCTTCGAACATGACTAATGCAATCAGATATTATAGACGGAACTTATAATTTTATTATGCTTTTACATACAGTACTTATAAATTTGCTGCAAATATCATACCTGCAAAATCACTGTAAAAAGCAACAACAAACATGTTGATTGACCTGATTTGATGACCTGATATTGATTCAGGCCACCATTGATTTTACACCAATTAATTTAGTCAAAGACAAACCACTGACAAAGGATTGTTTAAGTGAATATAAAGAAAACTGCTTTCAGTGTGTGAATCTGAAAACATTTGAATCAGGATATGTATTTGATGTCTGGAGGAATATGTGTTCATGGCTGCAAATACATCTTCATGATCTTGTTTATTATCTATACGTTTGGTTAGTAACTTTCAGATGTGAGAAAGAGAAAGTGAGATAGATTAGTGTGTGTGTGTGTGTGTGTGTGTGTGTGTGTGTGTGTGTGTGTGTGTGTGTGTGTGTGTGTGTGTGTGTGTGTTCCCATAATTCCTGTGTGGTGCCTATTTGCCTTTAATGGAGGTGTGGAACAGTATCACACACACACACACACACACACACACACACACACACACACACAAAACATAATTTAGGGGCATATAATTTACTTTACTTTTCTGTTGATATGTTTATACAATGTTAATTACACTGTGATCCCTGTAAAATGCACGCCAAAAAAACAGCAAAAAATACAGTAGCAACATTTTAGGCTTTACAGATTTAAATAAAAATTACAGTAAATAACCGTATTTCATTAACTGGAATAATGTTAAATTACCAACTTATTGAAATACTAATATCTATTATGTACCTTTGATATATATACTGACAACCACCAATCACCAATCACAACTGTGATGAGAGTCACAACTTACATGTCAGTGGACATTGACACAAACACTAAACACCATCATGGTAACACATGAAATTTTTAAAATGCAATAAACATTCATTTAACAACATTAAATGTAATATAAAACCATATATAACTGATTAGGAAAAACTAAGAAGAAACAGTTATTTCAACGAAAATACATCAAATGTGAAGCGTTGCGCACTCTGGGAATGTCAATTTACATTTTTTCACTTCCAAAAACTGTAAATTTAACGGTATTTTACTGTAAAATTACATTAAATGTAAAGTTAGATTTATTACAGTTATTCACTGTATATAGGAAAAGGATCTGACTGCAAAGCCACAGTTTTACCCCAACTACAGTTTTACCCCGCAGCATTTTTGCCTGTGCATGCGCATTTCGTCGTGAGAGTTTTATGTCGTCGAGATGCATGTTACGGAGGTCTGTCTATTTTTCCTACTTTGTCAGATTTTGCTACCTCGCATTAAAACAGTAGGTAGCACAATTCAACAGCGAAAAATGCTACCTATTAGATTGTGCTACCAGCATCATATTCATGTGGTTTGAGGCTTCTTTTTTTAAAGCATACCCTAAACAAACCCCTACCCTAAACCTACCCTTAAACAGATGCAAAAAATAACAGCAGGAGCAACAATAACCGTTAGATAGTTTTAGGACAGAACAGTCGCCAAGATTTAAAAATGAAATGTGACAGGACGGGCAAAAGTACTGTAGGGAAACTGCGCATGTGCGGGCAAAACTGCTGGGGTGAAACGGTGGCTCTGCGGCTCTGCGGCTCTGCAGACAGATATTATTGGTATATAGTATGGAAACTTTCTGTTAACCAGTTAACTGTTTTTAACTGTAGCATTTTTACAGTCTTTTACCGTTAAAATCACGATCTGTAAAAAAAAAAAAAAAAAAATTATCTGTAAAATAATGGAAAAAGTACTGGCAGCTCATTACATGTAGACTGGGTAAACCCTGCCTGATCTGCCGGCGATTTGATTTCGCCCTGCAGCTCAGGCTGGAAACCTGTACATTTTTCTATCCCTCTTCCGTTACAAATTTGCGGGGACCAATCAGAAACCGGCTTATCCACCTGGCGCACTATTGGCGGGTTTAACACGATGACAGAATGGATCGTTGGTCTGATTGGTTGAAGGACTATCCAATTGCGTACAGAGTCATTTGAACTATGCCTGTTGATCACGCCTCTTGTGTAGTAGAAAATACAGAGCAGACTCCCCAGACTAATGTTAAATCTTAAAATTCTGAGCTTGATCTGGTGATAGCCAGGCAACATTACATGGATTTTCATGAATTTTTTACGGACATTTCCGTTAACCCTAACATAGAACGCAATGAAGTTCAAAATTCGAAATATAGGTAAAACACCTGTAAAAAATAAATCTGGATACTATATTTTTACAGATTTAATAACTCTTATCCACAAATAATATTTTTGTTAGATAGATAGATAGATAGATAGATAGATAGATAGATAGATAGATAGATAGATAGATAGATAGATAGATAGATAGATAGATAGATAGATAGATAGATAGATAGATAGATAGATAGATAGATAGATTGATAGATAGATCATCATGCACTCTAATGGATCTTTTAATTACACACATCATTAGACTATCTGAGATTTAACAAATTATGGATTATTGATTTTTTTCTTTTCCGTCTTTTAGTGAATCATTGCTCTTTTATCATATTCCTGAGGGTGGGGGCGTTATGGAGATCCTAAAGAAGCGGATGGTCAGATGAAATGGCACACAGAGGAAACATGAACACTTCGAGCATTTACAGCACATTCGGACGCTTGTTCCCTAACAACTTTTCTCTTTGGGAGCATCTCCAGAAGAACTGGACTGTCCATGATTTGACGCCTTTCTCCATCGACTTTCTGTTTGCGGGACATGAACCGGACACTATAGTTTTAATGGTGATGTATGTGATATCATTCGTGACCGGACTGGTGGGGAATATAATGGCTCTGTGGGTGCTGACGCGCCGGAGGAATCGCTTGTCTGGAGCTTCAGCCACCAGGAGACTTCTGGTCAACCTGGCGGTGTGCGACATGATGGTGGTGTGCGTCTGCATGCCGGTGAATTTAGGACATCAGGTGTACAACGCCTGGGTGTTTGGAGACTTTCTGTGTCGAGCCGTGCCGTTCGTTCAAGCGGTATCAGTCTCTGCCAGTGTTCTGAGTCTGGCCGCGATCAGTTTGAACAGATACTACAGCGTCCACAGTCCCCTGCACGCCAGATCTTTCTTTACGGCCAGCAGAATGATATGCATGATAGCTGTGGTGTGGATCGTATCTTCTGCACTATGTTTGCCGTTGTGTTTCATGAACACAACTAAGACGCTTTCCCTACTAGACGGGTTGCATACAGTAACTGTGTGCGTGGAGAGCTGGTCTAAAGTCAAACTGCGCCAGGGTTACAACTTTTTACTGTTTTGCGCGTTGTATGGATTTCCGGTGGTCTTTAACCTGATCATTTGCTTTTTAACCGGTTGGAAATTGAGTAGAGGAAGCACATCATCAATATCAGATCCCAACCGGCTCGCGCTAACCTCTTCAACGTCGCGCCTGAAAACGCGCAAGAGGATCGCCAAAATGGTCTTTGCGCTCGTGTTGCTGTTCACTTTCTCCTGGCTGCCGCTCTATGCCGTGGACATCTGGATCGACTCCAACATCCCCAGCTCTCCTGATCGAAATGACGAGCTGAGCAACGTTGAACATCGTTGGATTCTCCAGAGCAGACCCTTTGCGCAATGGCTGGGTCTCACCAACTCATCCCTCAACCCTCTTTGCTACTGCTTCATCGGAAACTTGTACAGATCGGCCAAAAGGTTCAGAGAGAGCTACAGAGAGAAGATTTCATCTGTCATCAGTCTGACCAATAAGTCTTCAATAAGAAATTCTGCATCTAAAATCCAGCAGCGCAGCTCTGGCTCATCTGGGAAATTTGATTCGGAAACTAGGAGCTACAATGTTTTCAGACTGACCAGAAGTAAAAGCTTGTCTGCAACGACTGTGTGTGAGAGTATTTGACTGGGGGAGAAGGGGAATGCAACAGACAGACTTGAAACGATGGAAATGTGAAAAGGGGTGATGCTTTATAATAACTTTCATTGATAAGTCATCAACAAACATCATATAATGCTTAATAGAATAGCAGTTCATAGGCCTACATTTCGATATATTTTTTTAAAAGTTTCTTTGCTTTTCTAACAGTTTGAATGTACAGTAGCGAACACAAGTCTGATACTTAGTGAAAATGCTATTTATTATTTGCATTCTTTTATTATTTAAATACATTTTTATTACAAAAAAATCAATTTAAGGAACATTCTAACTAAAAAGGTATTATAAAGTGTTATTGTGAATTATAGGCTATATCTTGGCTATTTAGTTGTTTTCGTTTGTAATTATTTTCTGTTAAATGAATAGCAGATTTGTTCTGAAAATAGTCAATATGAGTGGAAAATTGCAGTCTGATATGGAAACAAACCCAGAATGTGTGGCTCAAGCCAGGATTAATGGTACCGCTGAGGGGCTTTAGCCCTGACGTGTGGTTGTCTGTTATTCTACCAACTCCTTTCCACCAGAAATCTAAAGATCCCATAAATATTCCTACTGTTATACATTTTGCCTGTATCACTGCGTCACATTTACAGTCTTTCCGAAGACACAAGAAATTTAGCTTTATAGCTCCTATTTGTTGGGCAGAACATTTCAGAACAATTCTCTTAAAAATAAAGGTTCTTTACTGGCATCTATTGTACATCCATGGTATCTTTCCAGTGTTTTCCCAGCTAACAGGGTACGTTCTCAGAACTTTGGCTTACGTTCTGGAAAGGTTCTTTCAGCAACATTAATGGAACGTTCATTTAAAGTTATCTGGTGTTTAATAATGTTCTCAAAATGTTAGCGCAAAAACGTTACATTTTTCAAAAGTAACTTTCCCATAGTGTCTGCAGAAATGGAATGTTTCCTTAACATTTGCATAACGTTTTTAAAAAACATTTAGCAAACATTCAGAAATAATGTTTTCATAATGTAATGGGAACATCAGCAAAATGTTCTTAGAACATTTTTTTTATATATATATTTGTTAGCTGGGTTGTAGTTAATGTTCTTCAAACTAAGAGAAAAATTGTTATTTTAAAGGTGCTGTATGTAAGAATAACAACTAGTGGTTGAAATGGGTAATGCAGTCCAAATTCAAAATATTGCTTGCCCCGCCCCGGCCCCCTCCTCCTCAGACTTGACGCTCACGCGGGTTGCAAGGCGAGGAGACTTACACACTGTAGTGCCAAATTCAGATGATTTTCATTGTCTTTTCACACTGCATGACTTTCTGGGGTAGCTTTCAGTTGCTGCTGTGTTCACACTGCACGATGGATCGGCGACCAGGGGTTTCACATTGCATGACTGTATAAGAGGAAGAATCGCCGACAACTCTGTCCCGTCCAAACCAAACACACACGAGAAGTGACAAAGGCGAGATCACACGTGCGTCAGACTGGAGTTCTCGCGACTGGAATTGTTATAAAAAATATAGACTGCACAAAGCTTGCCATCCAAAATGTCTGTGCGCTGATTGGCAGTGAAAAGGAGAAAAATAAAAAAAAAAGATTATGGAGGAGGAAATGGTTAGGGAGACACAGGGATCAAGGATAGTGTTCTGCAAAGAGAGTTGGGGGTAAATCATTTTGGAATGTTCTGCTGTTGCGGCTGGTCAAGCAAATGTTTGTGTCTTGTTTCTGTTTGATATAATTGTAAATATATCTATTAAAATACTGATATTCTGGTCTATAGCTCCTCCCTGAACCGGCCGCTGCCCTGTATCTTGTTCTCTCATTGGCTGTAGGTCATCGCAGATGTAATTTTCAGTCAGAACACATTTCACACAGCAGGTCCAGAATCGCACACAGGTCCAGATATTTAGCCTGCCAAATATCTCACGGGCGTCAACGACTCGTCTATGATTCTCTCAAATCGCATCTTTGATAATTCACTCTGCTTGACGCTTGATTGTCACTCATGTGAACGAGCACCGATTTACCTATGATTTCGGGCATTTGTTGGCGATCTGTCAAAATCGGGGCTAAAATCGGGCAGTGTGAACTCAGCATTAGTTGATTTATTCATGTTTTAATGTGCTTCCGTTCATAGAGATTTTTAGATGGATGCCAAGGCTTTTTAGGTCGGGTAGAATCTGCGATCTCTGACCCAGTTTGTTTGCTGGTTTCCATGGCAGCAATACGCTGTGTTTTCCGCCAACTGGCAACCTGTGGTTTTGAAATATATCGGGTAAATTGGCAACATGCGTTATCGCACAGACCAAAACAAAAAACAGACATTCCGGCACACTTCCACACTTCAAAGTAGAATAACTGGCTGTAGCATTGCTTTTCGGAGAAACGAGTATGTGAACTCAGCATGTTTCCTAAATATCTGCAAACATATTATGGGATTTTTATGCTTTAGTACAGTCAAAAACTTACATAAAGCACCTTTAAGAACTGTTCACTGAAAGTTTCTTTTGGGAACCCAAAATGATTCTTTGGCATCACTGTGAAACCCCTTTTGGAACCTTTATTTTTAAGAGTCAATGACAAATTAGAGATCCATAGTGAACCATAATGCTGTTTCAATGCTTGCCATCACACAAGCTGAACTTTGAGGGGGGAAAACGACGGAGAGTAATGGATTTATTCTAGGTAATTTCCCACTTAGTGTGACTAATATACAGATGATAATTTGTTGTCACTAAAATGAAGCAAAAACAGTGAATAGTAACCCAGTCATTTGACAAACAGATGTCTTTAATTTTCTGTGCAATTAAATTCATTTCTAATGACTAATGACATTCTAAGATTATCCTCAAGCGCAAATGATTTTCTGTGCATGAAGATGTGATCTTCTGCGCAAGCATGCTGGTTATATTCAAAAATAATAATTAAGGCAGCATAAAATTAACTGAAAACTGACTGTGCATAATTTGCTTAGAAATGACTCCAGGCAAGATACATATGAGTGCTGACTGTTGTAAATGTGACATAAGCATTACTTTAGGTGCTGAAACTGCTTTAAATACCCAAATAAGCCATGTAATGCTCTGCATTCAACTCATTTTATTGTTTTCGAGACAAAACATAGTATTTAATTTTCAATTAAACAGTAAAACGATGGTGTTGCCACCATAATATTGTCTTTTAAGCTTAAAATACACATACATCGATAACAGGAGAAATATAATAGTCTCTATTGATATTGTAAAATAGAGAGTTTCTGTTTAAATGTAAAAACATTGCATTTGAATAGTGTGTTGTCTAATGTTTTGATAAAGCAATTAAAACGTCCTTGTTTGAAGCACAGCAAAAAAAAAAAAAAAAGTGCTGAATAGCCCTGAATCATTATTTACATTTGTTATAGTTTATAGGCAGTGGAAATAGAGGGTCTAGGACCTCTCCTCTGCTCTAAAAGATCTCAAGAGTGTCCTATGATTACATTTATTTAAACTGAATGTCCAGTACAAATGGGCTCCCGTCAGTGATTCAAAATAAACGAGTGCCATAATGAATGTAGTGCCTCTGTTAATAACCTCAAAGAGCTTGAGCTGTCAACAATTCAGTCCTGTTTTAAAGCAAAAGGAACGTCAGTACTGCAGCTTAATAATTCACACCTCATGAACCTATATAACAAAGCCCTGAAGACAACCTGCCCTCAAAGTAATGTATATGTAAAGTAGCAATTTTACCTCTTCAGTGCAGGCATAGTTACTGTAAAAAAAAAAAAAAATTAAAAATGTGGATCGTGTTTAGATTAATTAATCACTTCCTTCAAAACCTACAATTAGAGACTGTCCTATAGATTGTAGACTTGCAAGCAGTCACATTTTAATAAAATATCCAATAAAGCAGTGCTGTAAAGTATTGGAGTAAATGTAATAAGTTACTGCACATATCTTTTTTTGCTACTTTGTAGTTTGATTGAGTGTAAATATATGAGAAACTTTTACTCTCTACTTGACTACATTTTTGAAGAAGTGTATGTAGGGGAGCGCGCGGGGTTAGTTGTAACACACATGCGGTTTAAATCCCAGTTGCGCAGATGGGGTGCGTTGTCACACTGCGTTACAGTGAGCCCCTATTAGAGCTACGCTTTTCTATTCTATACTTTTATGAATTCTATTGAGAATGTTCAGAAATTATTAATTATTATGTTTTTAACTATGCTATATAACTGTTTTGCGGTGTGTTTGTTGTCAAACTCAAAACATTTGTTTATTTTTAATGATTAAAAAATGCCATTAATTTGAAAAATTGAAAATTTTATTTTATTGACAAAATATTTTAGTTTGTTTTGGATATTTTTTGGATTATATCAGATAACATTACAGTGTACCCCACCTATGGGGCATGTTGTCACATTTCACTTCCATTATCTCGGGTAAATCAAGAAAAAGTATACATTGTATTAATGAAACAAAACCACATAATTGTACTAGATGTGTGAAATTAATGTGGGGGGAAAATAAATACTGTGAACCCCAAGTGGATTTACACAAACTGAGAAAGTCAAAAAGCGTTAGGTTGTGCCCGCTCTCCCCTACTTTTATTTGTTATGAGTAATGCACTTAACTTTTTCTGCAGCAGTTTATTTCTGCTATAAAAGAATCGCTATTGCCATCTACAGGGCATTGAAGGTACTATATCTTGTGTGTTTTTACCCTTCAAAAGGTTAGTTCACCCAAAAATGAAAATTCTGTCATTAATTACTCCCCCTCATGTCGTTCCAAACCCGTAAGACCTTCGTTCATCTTCAGAACACAAATGAAGATATTTCTGATGAAATCCGAGAGCTCTCTGACCTCTCCATAGACAGCTATGTAATTACCACTTTCAAGGCCCAGAAAGGTAGGAAAGACAACGTTAAAATCCGTCCCTGTGACTACAGTGGTTCAACTTTAATTTTATGAAACATCGGGAATACTTTTTGTGCACAAAAAACAAACAAAATGACTTTATTCAACAATTTCTTCACGTCTGTGTCAGTCTCCTACATAGCCTAGAAATCTAGACGCACCCTAGCGGCAGCAAATCTAATTTGCCGCGAGTGTAGTCTAGCAACTCTCGGTAGACCTGCGAGCTGGAAAAAACAAACTCTGGTCAGGCCAATCACAACATGTATAGAGTCGGTGGGCGGGCTTAACATAATGACGGCAGAGTTGCCGAGGTTCCACGTGCTACTTAAAACAAAGAAGCTGGCGAACAGCGGTCTTTTGAATCGGCTTTGGCCGCGACTCTGGGAGACTTGTTGTTAAGCTTTTCTTTGAGAAAAGAACAAAGAACGGCACTGAAGTCATTCTTAAGAAAGGAAGATGTGTCCAGTTTTGCCGACTGGATACGGTGAAAGTTTAATCTATCAACTAGCTCCGCTTCACCTTCTTCGTTGCTCTGGTTGGTTGTAGCGCTATCCTATTGCGTGCAGAGGGAATTTGTAAGACAACCGTTTATCCCGCCTCTCGTATTGAGCCCTGCCAATGGTGAGTTCCCAGACCCAACATCTTGATGTGGGTCTGGCTTGTCAGGCAATCTCCTACGCTGTTTTTGTAGTAAATACAGTGCAGCGCTTCCGAGTAATGTCAGAGCTACCAGAACACCGGCTTACCATTGGCCGATACTGTTCACGTGAGCACCACGACGCATGTGTGTGATGCTGACGCAGGAGCTGGCCAATGTAAACTGCGTAGGATACATTGAATTCTGAATTCTGCATAGAACAGCGGCGATTCTAGACCACAGTAACTGGCAGGGGCCACTTGTGCTTTTAGGGGGCACATGTTAACATTTATCTTAAAGGTAGTTAAATAGGTAGTTCACCTAAAAATTTAAATTCTATCACTGTTTACTCACCCCCATGCCATTCCAAATATGACTTTCTTATGTTAAACATATAAAGCACTGAAATTGTTTGGTTACCGACATTCTAACTAATTCAGGTTTTTATAACAACATGAGGGTGAGTTAGACATTCTTAGGTGTTTTTTTTTTCTTTTCACAAAACAAATTAACAAAAATGTAAAATAAAAAAATCTGCTGCATAATCTTACAGATGGGCCTAACACAAATCAACATAGGAAAATTAATGTATCTGTAATATGATCATGCATGTTGAATTCATAAAAGCAAAACTAAACCATTTATTTTACATGTTATTTTGTAGCCTACATCTGTTCTCTGTCAGCGGACTCTTTGCAAAGTTTGCATAAGCTGTCATGATTGTTTCATTTATTGTTTAAAAACATCTAATACTGTATAAGCAACACTGGACAACTGGATAGAATAATATTATCTGTCGCTATACGTGAACAAGACTTTTTTCTCGGGTATCTTTGTGGTGAAACACGTCTCTGTGATAGTCGCTCATGAATGGTTCTTTCATTGCATTTGTCATAATTTGGCTGCATTATAATGACTTCCTAATTCAGAATATGATCAAATATTGCATATGTGGACGTGTTCGGAAAAATTTGCCATTGAAAAATTGTAAATGTAACCGCCGTTTTTGCTTCTCTACATTGGTTATTGCTATTGGTTATGACACAATAATTTACAGTTTTTATCACATTCCGCCCCAGCAAAAACTGCACATTGCAACCAGAAAATTGTTTGGTGCCATACGATGCTTGTTGACACGGGGGCACTGGCCCCCTGAACCGCCCCTGGCATAGAATGCTATATTTTAAAATGATATGGAGGAGAAACGGTTAGAGATTAGGAGAAAACTGCAGCTTTACTGAGTTTAATGGCTCTGGCCGAGCTGTGATGTAAACAAAACTAAGTTGAAGTAAAAAGTTGAAATGACCTCAACACATTGAATAATGCTGCACATTTCAAGGCACTTCAGGCTTTTAACTACTGGTAAATTTAGATACTCTAACCCCCGTTTTCACACTCTAAAAATGCTAGGTTAAAAACAACCCAAGTTGGGTTGAAAATGGACTAACCCAGCGATTGGGTTGTTTTAAGCAAACATTTAACCCAACCGCTGGGTTAAAACAACACATTTACTGGGTTAAAACAATCCAATCGCCCAACCCAACCATTTTCAACCCAACTCGGGTTGTTTTTAACCCAGCATTTTTTAGAGTGCACAGACAAAATTGTCTAGTCCCAGACTAAAATGCAAATTTGAGCTGTTTTAACTGAAAGCAACTATCTTAAAATATGTCAGTGTCATTGTTTTGTCTCAAGATGCTCACCAGATATGTATTTTTTTTCTAAGGCACGTTTGTAAAAGCTACTTAAATGCCCTAATTGAATTAAAGCCTAATCCTGGCTTAATCTAAGCCCTGTCTGTGAAACTGGGTTGAAGACTTTTACTTTACTTTGGCTTGCAACTCATAATGGAGTCATTTTCGCTGTAAGGTATCTGTACTTTAACTCAACTATGGTTTTCAGGTACTCTTTACACCTCTGCAATGAAGTTTAATATTTTAGGCTGTTCATGTAGTCTTTGAATGATCTGAAATGTCCTGTACTAGTGGTTCTTATTCAGTGCGGTTGTTCATTACTGCCATGTTCTGCTTTGTATTTTGAGGATGGAAGAGACACTTGTGAGCACACTCAATAAATTACAGTTTGCTTTCTCATCAGACTTAGGCTGCAGTTACACACTCTCTCTCATCTTGACATCTAAAGCTATCCATCTGCAAAACAAGAAATGGGCTTCCTACATCGTATCTCTTAAGCCCAGCTGCTGAGTCTAATTTAATGTGTCAGGCCACCCAATGGGTTCTTTTCAAAGGTCCTTTTAAAATCAGATCAGGGTTATTGCCCATCTAAAATGGAATAAAGTGGTTTAGGGGAGAGTATGTATGAAGAAAGGTTCCCAACAACAACACACAAAAAAAAAAAAAAACTATTGACCCTCATTATTTCTTCTGTCATTTAAGAATAGTAGCAACTGACCAAGGCCACATTTATTAAGTTATTAATATGAAGTAGGGCAGGGCTCGGATAGGTCTCTTGGGATATATATATAGTATATTATAAAGTATACACTCACCTAAAGGATTATTAGGAACACCATACTAATACTGTGTTTGACCCCCTTTCGCCTTCAGAACTGCCTTAATTCTACGTGGCATTGATTCAACAAGGTGCTGAAAGCATTCTTTAGAAATGTTGGCCCATATTGGTAGGATGCAAGAAGTTTTTATGTAAATATAAATGGGGCAAAAGGCCAATGCGGTCAAAATATGCAAATATATGGAGATATACAAGAAAACAACCACAACAACACACACACGCACATGTTGTGTTTTCATGTTTTGTGGGGACATTCCATAGACATAATGGTTTTTAATACTGTACAAACCGTATTTTCTATCCCCCTACACTACCCCTACCCTAAACCTACTCATCACAGGAAACTGCACATTTTTACTTTCTCAAAAAAAAAAAAAAAAAAAAAACCTAATTGTGTATGATTTATAATCCTTTTGAAAAAATGGGCACATTGGGTAATGTCCTCATAAGTCACCCTCTCCTTGTAATAGCTATGTTATACCCATGTCATTATACACATTCGTGTCTTGATATGTCACAAAAACACGCACACACATTGTTTACCTTTGACAATCCATATCTGATATTGCAAACAAGTTCTATAGAAACTATGTCTATAGAATCAATATCTATAGAAATCTATAGGTGTACCAAACGATTCATTGATTAATCATTAAGATCAGTTGGATTAAATAATAGACACATGTATTAAACTGAACGAGAGGAGATGCAAATCAAAAGTTTGATAGGAAGAGCTTAATGAAAGGCAGTTACTGTGAATGAAACATTTATAAAGATGAAACAGTTATTTTGTGTAGAGAAAAGGATACTTTGTGATGATCTGCACTCTCAGAAAAAAAGGTACAGTGGAGGTACAATTTCGTTCCTTGGGGAACAAAACGTATAACTGTACATTTAAACATACACAATTGGTCCTAAGGGTACAATTATACCATTGTTTTCCTCTACTTAGAGCAGGGGTAGGCAAGTTCAGTCCTAGTGAGTAGCTGTCCTGCAGAGTTTGGCTCTGAAAGACATCTACAGAAGCTCTTATTGAGAATTAACCTCTTATTGAGGTTTAGATGCTGATGTTTTATTGAGAACGTTTGGTCACCATTATGGTGATCAGTGTTTCCTTTAATTGGGCAGTTTGACTCTTGGATTTTTATGTGAGTTTGTGGTTTTTTTGTTACAGTGTTAACAAAACACACAATCTGTTCAAATCAAAAGCACCCATAAACAAAAATGATCATGAAGAAAAATGTTTGACTAAACTCATCACTGACTAAAAATGTTAAATAATATTCACCAACAATACTTTCTTGCCACAGATCAGACATTCTGAATTTTGATTTTTAAATACATTCTTGGGGAGTTTAGATGCTCACAGATAACAAGAATCAGCATATGAATCTCAACAATGGTGACATACTTAATGCTGCAATGCATGCTGGGAGCCACGAGTTTTATACTGTGATGGCTTAGTAGGGTTGGAGCTAAACTCTGCAGGACAGCAGCTCTCTAGGACCGAACTTGCCTACCCCTGACTTAGAGGTACAAAAAAGTACCCTTAAGGGTGCCACCCCAGTGACGGCCACTTGTACCTTAAAAGGTACAATTTTGTACTTTTTTTTTTGAGTGTGTTGTGATATTTGTACTTGTGAAAATAGTACCAAAGAGAATACAAAAAACTGTAATGACCTTAAACAAGTCTTGCGTCTTCAAATTTCCATGAAATTTTCTGGGATTCTCATTAGCTACAAATCTGCCATATGTAAAAAAACAAAACAAAAAACAAAACCCACATGATTAATTATAACGTCTTATTTTATTGCATGCAGTGACTTCATGGATCAGGTCAGTTTCACTGGATAGTTCAAGACAGGTGTTTAGAATGTGCTGGTGGTTTTTGTTGTCAATTGTTCCAATACCACTGCTGTATTCACTAACAGAATACAAATTGTCCCCACACACACTTTTCCCAATGTTTAATGTCACATTTCCTCTATTCTATCATCTATTTCCACGATAATTGCATAGCTTTAAGAGTATAGTTAAAAAAGAGGTGCATAGTTTATAATAATTTGAGCTGTGATCAACCATAACCAAGTTGGAATAATTTACAAAGAGCTGCACAGAAGCAGGAGAATGGGGTTTATGACAAAAGGAGTAGATTTGCATATAAATGTGAGTTTAATAGTATAAATCAGGCACACATACATAATTGTGCATCATTATTTTGTGCAATGTTTATTCAGTTTTACAGTGATTATTTTATTATGCATTTGCCTGCTGAATATTACAAGTTATCTTTATCCTTGACCCGAATACTTCACCTCGTTTTATACTTCACAAAATCACAACGTTTACTGTATATTTGCCAAGAAATTAATTCCCAGAAAGATACTGAGCTCTAGTCCCACTGAAATGCTTTTAAGTACAAATGAATGATTCTATCATCAGTGCAATCATTTCTTCTGCGTTCTAATTTTAGAACAGACATGAGAGTTCTTAATATGTCAGGTCATTTAAATAACCAGCACAATAAAACATTCATTGCCTCATCTCAGTAGTGAGAAGCTGATATGAAACCGTATATATTTCAAGTCTGAAAATGAATGACTCAGACAGAAAAGATGGATGTTATACAGCATTGCAAATGCTCCCGTCCTGCAGTGTCAGAGACATTTGAATTTGTAATGTGGTTTCTCTGCAGTGTGCTACATTGCTTATATTTGGCACTAGATTTACAATCAAGGCAATAGAGGGGTAAAGATGAGTGGGTTATTGATGGGGGCACATTTCATTTTGTTGGCTTGCAACTGAAAAATTCTTAGGATGGCAAACCTCTTGTTTTGAACTTGTGCTCATGAAGTATTTCTTTAGATAAAAGCAATTTCAGCTGTCAATCTGTTTGCTTCTTGCTGAAAAGCAGATGCATACTCTTTTATAGTAGCATACTGAAAATAGTACTTATGGGAATAACTTTGAAAGAATATACATGCAAACGGAATGTAATGTTTTTGGACTCTTGATTGAAAATGTATTGTAGTTTAAATTTACATTTTAGGTCTTTATATGTAATTCATAATCACTTATTCTCTTTGAAATATGATTAAAGTGTACTATTACTGTATTAAAAATTCTTTAATTGCACATTTGTAATAATGAAATTGCAATTCAGTACAATGTATTAACACTAAACGTAATATCAAATAATATACTGCAGTTACGATTATAATCAAGTACTTCACATGTGCTTTTAGTATGTTAATCAACACACCAAAATAAGTATACTTCTTTAAAGTGTGATGATTATTAAGACATAATGATTTAAAATGCATTTTCATTTGACATGAAAAATCTCCTGTAGTCAATCATTTTATCCCTTAAAACTCATCTTTGATCACCAAAATGACATATTTAAAAAAATGACATATTTAAAAAAATGACATATTTAAAAAAATTGTCTGGCTATCACCAGACCAAGCTCAATTTAAGAGTGAACATTGGTCTGGGGAGTCTGCTCTGTATTTTCTACTGCACAAGAGGTGTGATCAACGAACATGATTCAAATGACTCTGTATGCAATTGGATAGTCCTTCAACCAATCAGACCACAAGAGGCGTGATCAACACAAGTATAGGTCTCTGCAGGTTAGTAATAGGAGTTACCACATCAGTGGGCGTAGTCATAAACAGAGGGACGTTTTCCACTACTTGATTTGCCCACGTCACAGTGAGGGTAGGATTTAGGGATGGGGTCGGGTGAAGTGGATCATTTTCATTGCGTGATATATAAACACCCATCATCTGAAAACGCCCACAAATTTAGAAACGCCCACTTTTGTTCTGCAGAGACCTCGATCCATCCTTCTCTATCCGTCATCATGTTAAACCCACCAATAGCGTGCCAGGTGGATAAGCCAGTCTGTGATTGGTTCCCACAAAAGTGTGACAGAAGCAGTAGAAATGAATGTACAGGTTTCCAGACTGAGCTGCAGGGCGAAATCAAATCGCCGGCAGATCAGGCTGGGTTTACCCAGTCTAGAAAAAAATTTCTTCATGCCTTAAAATAGCTTGAATGTAATTCTACACCCTTGATTAATTTAGCCCCACCTCCACTCACTCACACCAGTTTGAGACCCACTTGGTCAATTATTACTCAAGTTGCTATAGTAAACGCTGCACAAAGCAAATGCTCTTTACAACACTGGACACATAAAGTAATTGATATGATTAGCCTTTTGCTTTACTATGTTATCAAACCGCTAATAATGTGTTGCTAAAGTTATACAAACCGTGTTCCCATTCGCCATCTCAGTCTGCCTTCTAAAAATCAGCATCCTTAGAAACGCTTTGAACAACTTAGAACATCAGTGGAGAAAAACATATAGTTCATCATAACATACATCACATATATAATTGAGACTCCCCTGCTTTGCAGCAAAGTTAATGAAATGCTAAAGCCCGTCCACAAGGTAGTTTGTGACGTCAGAAACAACAGCAATTTCAGACCACGCTTTTGAGACTGTCTTTGGTTCGCTGCACTTTTAAGGAGAAAACACTCAGCACTGGTGTTGACATGAATTTGCATGTTTGTCTTAAAGCATATTAAAAGCACCACATTGACTATAAACAACATTAAATACTTGATTTACACCACAGGGGTCTTTAAAGTAGTGTTAGTGTTAAGAAATAATAAAAAGTGTACATGAAAGTGTACTCTCTTTAAGCGACTTACATTTAATATACATTTAACATATTTCATTAAAGCCACCATGAAATGAAAATCTTATTCTTTTATGAAATATTGCAGTGTTTATTATAAATTATTTATCAGGGTGTGGCTGTAATGATGCAAAATCAAGTCCCGCCCTAATTTTTTTCTTTTTGTGAAGCCATATCACAATAGGGAGGATTTTATGCCAACTTTAACATTATATAAAGATAGACTTTCAAAATTTGAAGTACTGTAAAAATGTATCATGGTTCTTGTAATTTTCACACAAACAAATTAAGGTGATAATTAAAAATGTATATTTTCTTAAGAAAATTGTGGTTCAGTGTTGCATAGAAAATATTGAGGCTTGAATTGAGGAAACGATTAAGCTGATAAAATGAAGGGAAAAAAGGCTACCTATTTATTTTAAGAGAATTTCTTCAATTACGCAGTTTTATTTATAGACACTATTGTTAGTTAGGAGAGTTGAAATTAAGTGTACAAACCCGATTCCAAAAAAGTTGGGACACTGTACAAATTGTGAATGAAAACAGAATGCAATGATGTGGAAGTTTCAGATTTCAATATTTTATTCAGAA
Source organism: Paracanthobrama guichenoti (assembly GCA_018749465.1). Taxonomy (NCBI): domain Eukaryota; kingdom Metazoa; phylum Chordata; class Actinopteri; order Cypriniformes; family Gobionidae; genus Paracanthobrama; species Paracanthobrama guichenoti. Next base: position 18,128,859 of record CM031954.1, read on the forward strand.
TACAACATAGATGACATATCAAATGTTTAAACTGAGAAAATGTTTCATTTTAAGGGAAAAATAAGTTGATTTTAAATTTCATGGCATCAACACATCTCAAAAAAAGTTGGGACAAGGCCATGTTTACCACTGTGTGGCATCCCCTCTTCTTTTTATAACAGTCTGCAAACGTCTGGGGACTGAGAAGACAAGTTGCTCAAGTTTAGGAATAGGAATGTTGTCCCATTCTTGTCTAATACAGGCTTCTAGTTGCTCAACTGTCTTAGGTCTTCTTTGTGGCATCTTCCTCTTTATGATGCGCCAAATGTTTTCTATGGGTGAAAGATCTGGACTGCAGGCTGGCCATTTCAGTCCCCGGATCCTTCTTCTACGCAGCCATGATGTTGTAATTGATGCAGTATGTGGTCTGGCATTGTCATGTTGGAAAATGCAAGGTCTTCCCTGAAAGAGACGACATCTGGATGGGAGCATATGTTGTTCTAGAACTTGGATATACCTTTCAGCATTGATGGTGCCTTTCCAGATGTGTAAGCTGCCCATGCCACACGCACTCATGCAACCCCATCCCATCAGAGATGCAGGCTTCTGAACTGAGCGCTGAGAACAACTTGGGTTGTCCTTGTCCTCTTTAGTCCAGATGACATGGCGTCCCAGTTTTCCAAAAAGAACTTCAAATTTTGTTTCGTCTGACCACAGAACAGTTTTGCACTTTGCCACAGTCCATTTTAAATGAGCCTTGGCCCAGAGAAAACGCCTGCACTTCTGGATCATGTTTAGATATGGCTTCTTTTTTGACCTATAGAGTTTTAGCAGGCAACGGTGAATGGCACGGTGGATTGTGTTCACCGACAATGTTTTCTGGAAGTATTCCTGAGCCCATGCTGTGATTTCCATTACAGTAGCATTCCTGTATGTGATGCAGTGCCGTCTAAGGGCTGAAGATCACGGGCATCCAGTATGGTTTTCCAGCCTTGACCCTTACGCTCAGAGATTGTTCCAGATTCTCTGAATCTTTGGATGATATTATGCACTGTAGATGATGATAACTTTAAACTCTTTGCAGTTTTTCTCTGAGAAACTCCTTTCTGATATTGCTCCAGTATTTTTGGCCGCAGCATTGGGGGAATTGGTGATCCTCTGCCCATCTTGACTTCTGAGAGACACTGCCACTCTGAGAGGCTCTTTTTATACCCAATCATGTTGCCAATTGACCTAATAAGTTGCAAATTGGTCCTCCAGCTGTTCCTTATATGTACATTTAACTTTTCCGGCCTCTTATTGCTACCTGTCCCAACTTTTTTGGAATGTGTAGCTCTCATGAAATCCAAAATGAGCCAATATTTGGCATGACATTTCAAAATGTCTCAATTTCAACATTTGATATGTTATCTATATTCTATTGTGAATAAAATATAAGTTTATTTGGTTTGTAAATTATTGCATTCCTTTTTTATTCACAATTTGTACAGTGTCCCAACTTTTTTGGAATCAGGTTTGTCATTAAAAATATTAAATTAATTCTTTCATAGACTAAAAATGTAGGACATTTTACATAATTTATTCAGGTATGTTGCATTAAAGTCTTAAAAATACAAAAAAAATATTATGTGTAATATTGTTACCATAATTTTTTTAAGTAAATAGCACATAACATTTTTTACAGTGTAGTAGTCAAAAGTAGTCAAAATGAAATTTAAAAGTAATGCTTGCTACAGAAATTAAGGCAAATAATTTACCTTAAAATCGTGTGATTCCATATATGTGTTTAGGAGGCAGTAGAAGTATGGCTTCACTTTCTCTGGTTTATTGCCTAAATCCTCAAGGCTGCAGTTTTGAAAGTCTTTGCCCATCTGTGGAGAATGTAATGTCATTTTAATCCCGCTGTCAGGCACACAGGGTCTAGGCCAAGCTGGGAAAATACTCCCAAAACTCTAGTCTCTATAACACACCACATGACAAGCAAATCAGGAACTATCCTGTAATATATCATCTCACTGGAAAGTTTTTGGGATGCGCAATTACCACTATCTGATGAAGGTAAATGATGTTGATAGGATAATTTAATTTAAACACCTGTTAGGGTTGCCTAGAAAACTACTCATACTTCCCTGTCACCACCGCACATAAGCACTGGATACACTGATACATTTTCTCATATATATATATATATATATATATATATATATATATATATATATATATATATATATATATATATATATATATATATATACGTTCAGCCATCCTTGCTGGTTTGCTGTATACGAAAACTGTCACTGAGCTAGACAAATTCTGTGGGTGCGGTCTCAACTGGATGAGCTCATGAATAGTAATGAGCTCGACAACACCATGTCAGACTGACCAGCTTTTGTAATTGGCCTGATTTCTCCGCTTATTTCTTTTCAGTGGCTAGAGCTGACAGAGGAGGTAGCAGTTCATTTTCACGACACATATGGGCCATACAAAAAATATTTAACATATTTAAAAAAAAATACAAGTAAAAATGGTTTTGTGTGGCAGGGCACCTTTAAGAAAAAAAATATTTGTTTAGTCCATGTATAATTGTTTAGCCTGGATGCCAGCCGAACTTAGCCCTGCCCACAACATTCGAGGTCGGGAAGTTCGGTCTGGACTTGTTCTGTTGTGAAGCAACTATGCTCGAACCAGAGCTGTTCGGAAATTGTCAGGGTGGGCTTTATATGATGATGGACAGATGATCAACAGTAACGTTATCATCCACGTCACCAAAGAGCGCTTGTGTTGAATTCGTTCTAATCCTAAACGGAGAACTTGTTCGTATATGCATTCACCTTTACTATTGTTACATGTCTAGTCTGTTTTGCTTGTCTTTGAGTTTGTTGCGTTGTTCAGTTTTGCCGCCACTCCTGTGTTCCCATGGTCATCGTCATTATGAGTTCACTTGTCCCAGCTGTGTCTTGTTAATTAGTCTAGTCATCACCTTGTTTTCCCTGTGTATTTAAGCCTTCTGTTTGCCCTCTGTGTTTGTCGGGTCTCATTCATGTATACTGGTGGTTTACCTGCATGGTTCCTGAGGTTGGCATTAAAAGTTCCTGTTCTGAGTTTGCCTTTGTGAGTTTGAGCAACACCAAGTTTGTGACAACTATTTCTCTTAAAAATGATGATTGTGTACTCTGTGTATCTTTAAATTCTTTTTACCACATGGGCAAAGATCGTTTACATTCATTTTCTTCTATTTGTTCTAGCGTATGTGCAGTTGAGTTCTAACATTGCATATGTTTTATGTCAGTAGTACACTATACTGTTTTATATATAACCGAAAAGGTACTGATGTGTACCGTTTAAGGTACTAATGTGCCATTTTAGGGGTGAGTAAGGTACAGAGATGTATCTTTACACTTTTGAACCTTAGGGTGACAGCACCTACTTTTTTTTTTTCTGAGAGTGTACTTTAAGATGTTATTTTATGATAAACTTTCCATAGTTCCATTTAAAAAAAAAAAAAAAAAACTTTTTTTTTTTTTATGTTTTTAAAGACATTTTGTTTTCTTTTGTATACATAATTTTATGTTTGGTTGCCACTGGATGTCTGAGGTATAAAATCTGGCTCCTAAAGCAAAACCATTCAAGAAGCTAACATATTGGCTGTGAAATAAATACACACTGCTTTGTGTGGAGTGTGAAACCGGCATGAGAACAAACACTGCCTCTGTAGCTGTCACAGAAAATGATCAATACAGTCTGAAAATAATGTAAAAGAACTGATAAAAACATACTGACAGCATCTGAACAGCAGTGCCGAAGCGCACACAAATATTCCTCAGCTCGGGAGAACACATCTTACTCTCTATGCTTTCTGAAAGGATCATTTCCATCTGATGTAATGTGATGTATTACAATATATCTTTGACATCAGCAGGATTTGTGCGTATGATGGACTTCTTAAAAAGGACTATTTATCTTTTACAGCTTGTTAAACTGTCTTGTCTCTGATTGCAAAACTTGTGTGAATGACGATGATACATTCTTCATTTAATGAGTCAGTGAATCACACAAGCAACCACTGTGAATGCCAGCTGCAGTCTCATGATGATAATTATTGCAGTTTAGGAAATTGGACAAAAATCAAAGCTTCTGGCAAAGAGACTAGCTAAAAAGCACATTTAATAACAATTAAAGCATCTGTTGACAGCCTATAGCTACTCAAGAATTCAATGTAACCTACCTTTACATGAACTTACAATGCTGGTACAAAATCACTAAATCTATACAACAGGCTACAAACGGGTGTTACGGCCATTTTTACACTCATCTCTCCCTTGTAGGAGATAATCTCTTTTCAGGTAAAGTGCCACAACAGATTATACGCACTTTTATTTTTCCATGGCATTTCATTTAGTGGAAGCACCTGTTTTGTTATTTGTCTTCTTGCTTCTTGAGTTACTGCTTAATGATTCTCAGGCATGGTGTATGGAGAGCAGGCTAAACAATATTCTTGCTTTTGACATCATTCACGGAGTATGATTTTTGGCACTGGTCAACCACTGCCCCAGTTGTTATTCTTCTAAATTTTTTCATCTTTAGAAAGCATTCAAAGACTGTCAAAATATAAATCCTTCAACAATCAACCAGCAAAAAAAAAAAAAAAAAAAAAAGAAAGTCCTCTGTTTCATATAACAGCAATTTTGCAAGAAGAGACAAAATAAAAAGTCTCTCATCTAACAATAAATAAATACATAAACAACTGTACATATGAAGTCATGTGCAATTCATGTATGATGTATTGCAGAAATTTGTCTATGATCTGTCCTCTAGTGGTTGTGATATGCAAGTAAAAAATTTTAAATTTTTTCATCAAGGAATCTTGGGCAAAATAGGACTGATGGTGTGTGTGGATATATAGTGGATATATAATTATTTATTTATTCAAATCACAACATTAGGCCTACGATTGTTAATGTGTGTTCAACCTATTTTGGGGGAGAAAAAAAAAAAGCCCTTCAGATAATGTCCAGAAGTATATTTTGGGTTTAGGCTATTTGAACCTTATTTCAATTAATTAGTGTGCAAAGCATGTACAAGACTATGACTGACTGAGACAAGCTCTTTAGCCATTAAGCCATTACAGAAATCTGCGTCTATGATCTGTCCTCTAGTGGTTATGATATGCAAGTGAAAAAAGGTTGCTTTTTTAAATACACACACACACACACACACACACACACACACACACACACACACACACACACACACACACACACACACAGATCAGGCATAACATTATGACCAAATATTGTGTTGGTCCCCCTTTAACTGCCAAAACAGCCCTGAACCGTCAAGGCATGGACTCCACTAGACCCCTGAAGGTGTGCTGTGGTATCTGGCACCAAGATGTTAGCAGCAGAGCCTTTAAGTCCCGTAAGTTGTGAGGTGGGGCCTTCATGGATCGGACTTGTTTGTTCAGCACACCCACAGATGCTCGATTGGATTGAGATCTGGGGAATTTGGAGGACAAGTCAACACCTCAAACTCGTTGTGCTCCTTAAACCATTCCTGAACCATTTTTGCTCTGTGGCAGGGTGCATTATCCTGCTGAAAGACGCCACAGACACTAGGGAATACCGTTTCCCTGAAAGGGTGTACATGGTCTGCAACAATGCTTAGGTAGGTGGTGCGTGTGAAAAAAAGTAACATCCACATGGATGGCAGGACCCAAGGTTTCCCATGCAGCAGAACATTGCCCAAAGCATCACACCGCCTCCGCCGGCTTGCCTTCTTCCCATAGTGCATCCTGGTGCCATGTGTTCCCCAGGTAAGCGACATGCACACACCTGGCCATCATCCAAAACGTGGTTCATCAGACCAGGCCACCTTCTATATAGCCTCATTTGCAACAAACTGCGATGCACTGTGTATTCTGACACATTTCTATCAGAGCCAGCATTAACTTCTTGAGCAGTTTGAACTACAGTAGCTCGTCTGTTTGATCGGACCACACAGGCCAGCCTTTGCTCCCCACGTGCATCAATGAGCCTTGGCCTCCCATGACCCTGTCGCCGGTTCACCACTATTCATTCCTTGGAGCACTTTTGATAGATACTGACCACTGCAGACCGGGAACACCCCACAACAGCTGCAGTTTTGGAGATGCTCTGACGCAGTCGTCTAGCCATCACAATTTGGCCCTTGTCAAACTCGCTCAAATCCTTACGCTTGCCCATTTTTCCTGATTCTAACACATCAACTTTAGGGACAAAATGCTCCCTTGCTGCCTAATATATCCCACCCACTAACATGTGCTGTGATGAAGGGACTGTCATAATGTTATGCCTGATCGTAACATTATGTGCATCACAGCGTGGTATGGGAACAGCACCAGTCATGACCGCAAAGCCCTGCAAAGAGTCGTGCGCTTATCCTGAGCGTATCTCAGGGTCAGCTCTCCCGTCTCTGCAGGACGTCTACACCAAACGCTGCAAAGGTAGAGCTACTAAAATCATCAAGGACTCTAATCACCCTGCAAACCCTCATTTCACGCTGCTGCCATCTGGTAAGCGCTTCCGAAGCCTGATGGCCAAAACTGAGAGACTCAGGAGAAGCTTCTTCCCCCAGGCCATCAAACTCCTGAACTCAGTCACTTAACGTCACGTGACTTCACTTCAGGATAAACATCAATACACTGACATTGCACTGCACTTTCTGTTCTCGTTGTTACTGTGTAACAACCTGTTATAAACCTGTTTGCACATTATACTCTTTATACATTTGTTAACCACATATTTATAAGTCTACAGTTTACTCACTGCAAAGTCTACTTCAATTATTTTATTCCACTTTATCCTTATTTTTTACCTTTTTTTTTTCTCTTGACTTGATTATTTATAATTCGATAGATAGATAGATAGATAGATAGATAGATAGATAGATAGATAGATAGATAGATAGATAGATAGATAGATAGATAGATAGATAGATAGATAGATAGATAGATAGATAGATAGATAGATAGATAGATAGTACTTTTTTATTATCCTATTTCTATTATAATTTCCTCCTTGTGTTTTTAACTGTGAATTTGCACTGTCCATGGAGCGGACCTGTTTACATTTCACTGCCGGTTGTATATTCTGTATATAACTGTGTATGTGACAAATAAAACTCTTGAATCTTGAACTTGATCAGTGTATATATGTATATAAATTATACAAATTTTGGAGGAGAAAAAGAGCCTTTTAGATTATGGCCAAAATTATATTTCGGTTTGTCTGAACCTTATTTCAGTCAATTCTGGCAAAACTGAATAACACAAATTACTGTTCAGGTTTATATACTTACATAGCCTACAACAATTGTACAATAATATCTATAAAAGAAATTAAACAAACTCTAAAGGTAAAATATATAACTATAGTAATCATAAACTATGACGTGTTTCCTGTAATGTAATGAGTCACTGTGGTTACGGGATATGTTGCGATCTGTCCCACTGGGTGGTAAAGAGGAAACACAGTTGTGTTCATGCAAGGGCCCTAGTAGCGAGGCCCAAATCACCAGTTGCTCCATTGAGACGCATTCAAATCTCAGGTCCTATGTTGCACACTAAAACCTAAAATAATTGATTTTCTTTAATTTTTAATGATTGTTATCTAAAACATTAACACATTAAACATTAAAAGTTACCCCATCGTTCAATATAAGAAGATTTAAAAATATATTAACGTGTAATCTCAAACGGTTGTGATTGGTCCACAACGATCAGCGCCGAGAAAAGTAGTACCTGCCACATGACAACATCGTCGAAGCTCTATTTCAGCAGCAGTATGGACAATAATTTACAACGCCATAATGATACTGAGATACTGTGCATTTATATAGAATTAAAAATAAAAATTGATTTAGTCAAATTAATAAAATTATTATTTCGATTCCTTTTAACCCCGCCCCTTTTAACATTTCTGAAACATGCTAAAGGCCATTCTACGTATCTTTTTTTCGGCGAAATTACTGATAAAGTAAAAATACAGCCCACTTGGGCGGAACTTAAGTTTATCTTTTGGCATGTTGTTCGCCAGACATGTACCATAACGCGGAGTAATCATGCAGTGTTCTGCCTTCACAGTTCATGCACTTTGCTGTCTTTGTCTTTGGGGTATGTACACGATATTCTTTTAATTATGTAATGCCTAATTCGCTTAAAGATTTAACCGGTCGCTTTTGTCTATTTTAAAAATGTATTTATGTTTATATAAAATATAAAATTACATTCCTGAGAACTTCCAGTGTTCCTTTAATGCTTAAGCAGTTAGTTTATTATATTTATTCTTGTTATTAGCAAATCAGTTAATATTTTTAAATTTTTATTAGAAACTCCTTTTCATTTATCAATGATGTTATTAACTTTTGTAGGTGAAATCTATTTTGCATTTGAAATCTATTTTGATTCTTCATCAGGATGTGTTCTAGAGAGTATTCGTGCTTTACCTCATGCAGAGCAGTTTGATGTGGTGAGACCTAAAAGACAGAGCATCAATAAGGTACCTCCATATCTTACAGTTACAGCAGGAAGAAATGCCTAAAAAACAACAACAACAACAACCTGTTTAATTCTTAGATTTTTGTAAAAGCAACAGTGTGGATTATGTGTGGATTAACATATCAATCCTATGCAGGTACAATCTGATAAAAGTCCACAAAGCCATGAAATGTATCCTGATAGACTCACATATAAATTATTCTTTGGAGGGGAAAATCACGTGATTAATTTGGAAAAGAACAGGTGAGTGTTGCATTATATTTCATTTGAAATTTCCCTCAAAGATGTTTTTACGTTTATATTACACCATTGTACAATAAAGTACAATAAAATAAATATTCACTGTGGTTTAGGCAACTCATTGGACATAATTATACTGAAATATACTATCAAGATGATGGACTGATTGTGAGCAGCAATCCAAAAAGGTAACTTACTGTAATTTAACAATACCTATGTTGAGAACAGAATACTTCTCATACTATTTATGCTGTATATACTGTAGTATTTTACAGTAGATAAACTATTACCTTTACCAACATCTGCACTCAACTCCATTTCCCACTTGCTAAAAGAATTTTAAACATATCTGTATTTCTAAGATGATGATCATAAACCATATGAATAACTAAACATGCAAGGTCACGTGACAGCAATGTAGCATGCTAATGTTTGAAATGTTTATTGTTTTAAAACTCATACTTTTTCCACATACTATTTGAAATAGTATATACATGGCATAGTGTGTAGTTCCTGCTGGTATTCTATTCTAAACATGTTGTACATTCAAGTCACATAGGATTGATTGAAGTGCATGAAATAAATACTTTTGTATCATTTGTATCAGGAAAATTGCTATTATCATGGCCATATTCAGGATTTGGATGATTCCTCAGTCAGTGTGACAGTCTGTTCTGGAATCAGGTATCCTGCAGCACAGCTGCATGCTCCTATTACATCGTTCATTACAAGACATTTTTCATACATTTCCTAATGGAAATGCACTAGTATTAGAGGCCGTGTTTGTTTGCTGTTGAACAGTAGTATTCTGTCCTCTGTCCATAGAGGTTTTGTTAGGGTGAAAAAGCAAGTATACCTGATTGAACCCCTGACCAACCACACCAATGGAGATCATGCGATCTATAAGCACCAACATCTGAGGTGGAAGAGAGGTTCTTGTGGTGAGACAACCACCACTATTTATGATCATGAACCACCAGTGGCTGTCCCCTTAAAGTCCAGCAAATGGGTAATAACATCTTCTAGCATGATTCTAGCAAATTTTCTGCATATTAAAGCAATTTTACATAGATTTTAAACAATTGATATATCCTCTTTTGAAGCGTTTTCACACTCCCAGATTTGTGGAATTGTTTCTTGTGGTCGATAACACTGAGGTAAGAATTTCAGCTTTTATTTTATGTGTATTTTATATATATATATATATATATATATATATATATATATATATATATATATATATATATATACATACACTACCACATACACACAGTCAAAGTTTTAGAACGGTAAGATTTTTAAAATGTTTTTAAAGAAGTCTCTTCTGCTCACCAACGCTGCATTTATTTGATTCTAAATACAGCAAAAACAGTATTATTGTGAATTATTTTTACAATTTAAAATAACTGTTTTCTATTTGAATATATTTTAAAATGTAATTTATTTATGTGATTCAAAGCTGAATGTTCAGCATCATTACTGCAGTCTTCAGAGTCACATGATCCTTCAGAAATCATTCTTATCTGCTGATGTGCTGCTCAAGCAACATTTATGATTATTATCAATGTTGAAAACAGTTGTGTACAATTTTTTCAGGATTATTTAATGAATAGAAAGTTCAAAAGAACAGCATTTATCTGAAAATATAAAGCCTTTGCAACATTATAAATGTCTATACTGTCACTTGATCAATTTAATGCATCTTTGCTGAATAAATGTATTCATTTCTTTAAGTTCTTTCCCAAAAAATAAATAAATAAAAATTCTGACCCAGAACTTTTGAACGGTAATACAATGTTACAAAAGCTTTCTATTTTAGATATAAAATATATAATTAGATATATAATAATGTTCTTTTGAACTTTCTATTCATCAAAGAATCCTAACAAATTTTTTACACAACTGTTTTCAACATTGATAATAATCATAAATGTTGCTTGAGCAGCACATCAGCAGATAAGAATGATTTCTGAAGGATCATGTGACTCTGAAGACTGCAGTAATGATGCTGAACATTCAGCTTTGAATCACATAAATAAATTACATTTTAAAATATATTCAAATAGAAAACAGTTATTTTAGATTGTAAAAATAATTCACAATAATACTGTTTTTGCTGTATTTAGAATCAAATAAATGCAGCCTTGGTGAGCAGAAGAGACTTCTTTAAAAACATTTTAAAATCTTACCGTTCTAAAACTTTTGACCGGTAGTGTATATGTATGTGTGTGTATATATATATAAACTACTATTATTTCTCAATGACTGATGGTGGTGAAAATATCCAGGCATTTAATTCTTGCTGATATTTAAAAAAATGCTGAAATGAAACAAACAAATGTTGTCTGTTTGATTGTCTTCCTGGATTATATATTAGTGAATCACTAATATTTATGCCTTACTGAGTACAGTAGTACTGGTCACAATACTTCAAGAAAGTACATTTTCCAAAAACAAAACAAATGATTGCTATATTTTACTCTTACAGTACAGAAACTATGATTCTAACATGGACATTATCAGAGCCAGGATGCTGGAGGTTGCAAATCACGTTGACAAGGTATATATTCATATATTTGATTCTAATAGCTCATTCTAAGTCCAACGTACAAATATTTACTTGTACGATATTTGAAAATCAGCTAAAAGAGGTCCTATTTTGTTTTTCTTTCAACTTTCTTTAGTGTGTAATGCTGCTGTTTTAGCATGAGAAAGGTCTGCAAAGTTACAAAGTCACTCCAAAGGGAGATATTTTCTATGTCAGTAAGCACTGTTTCTGAATTCCCTAAAACGCCTCGGTTGTAGTCTTGAGTTTATTTCCAGAAATGTACACATCACAATTTTCCTCATTTAAATAATTCCCAAAGCATACACAAAAAAAGGTCGGATTGAGTCCTAAGCACGTTTGAAGCGTTTGCCCAATCACAGCGCACGGGACCAATCAGAGCATATCGCGCTTTTCAGAATAAGGGGCTTTACAGATACAGCAACTAAACAGAGAGTTACTGACAGACTGTGAAGAGAGGTGCTGCAACAATGTGAAAAATAATGTGTTTTTTGAACACCCATGTATGAAAACCTATTCCAGTAGACCCTAAAAACAAAATTAATTGCTGCGTCCGAAGTCGAATACTTCCCACTGTATAGTATGCGAAAAACATAGTATGTCTGAATTCATAGTATTTGAAAAACAGTAGGTGAAAAGTCCCTGGATGACTTACGACTTCCGGCAAGATTGTAAAATGCGTATTCGGTTGAAATTTTACTATCCCATGAGGCCACCGGAGGGGATTTATAAATCAAGCAGTGCCAGTTCCAGTGACAACATGGCGGATGTAGTACGTCCAAATTTCATTCATACTACTCACATTCATACTATATAGAACAAGCTTTTTCAACGGGCATGAGGTAAATTCAAATTCAAATGTAGTACCTACCCTGTACGCAATTTCGACGGAGTGAATATTTTGAAAAAGCATAATAGGTCCCCTTTAGTAAATGTCATACAGAAATATAATATAATAAACACTTCTTTCTTTTCTCAGTTGTATCGACCCCTTAATATCCGGGTTATGCTGGTGGGTCTTGAGGTTTGGACAACACAGGACCAGTTTGTAGTCAGTGTGAGTTCTGATCTCACTCTTAGTCGGTTTATTGAGTGGCGAAAGAGCAATCTGCTTAAAAGGGTCAGGCATGACAATGCTCAGTTTGTGACGTGAGTATATGACCTTCACTACACTATAGCATAGCAGAAACTAGCGTACTTTAATATAACACTTACAATAAGGTTACATTTGTTATCATTAGTTGATGACATCCACACATAACATGAATTTGCAATAAACAATACTTCTAACCCATTTATTAATCATATTTAATGTTAATTTCAACATTTACTTATACATTAATGTAATTATTAAACTTGTATTTGTTAACATGCGATGTGAACTAACCTGAACAAATAATGAACAATTGTATTTTTATTAACAAAGATTTATAAATGCTGTAAAAATATATGGCTTAGTTAATGTTAGCTAATGCATTAACTAATGTTTAGAAACAAGAACATAATGTAAAGCGGTTCTGTTTTATTTGTTGGTTTTCTTTTCTTCCAGTGGAATTGATTTTTTGGGTGACACAGTTGGTTTGGCAAACAAAAACGCAATGTGTGCGGAAAGCTCAGTAGGAGTCAATCAGGTATTTATGATCTGAGTTAGTGATGAATTTCTGGTAGTGAATTACTTCCTATAATTGAACAAAAAAGAGGATTTCTTTAAAGGCACATTATAATTACATATGATGATTTCTTAAATGGCTATATGCTGTTATTTTTCAGGATCATAATGAGAACTCAATGCTGGGCTTGGCATCTACAATTGCGCATGAGATGGGTCATAACATGGGCATGTCCCACGATGAAGGTCACTGCACGTGTGGCTCATCAATGTTCAATTCCATCTGTATCATGACAGAGCGTGTGGGGTAAGCAGTATTTGTGTAATATATTTTCAATGTACTGTTTATTTTTGCTTTGGTTAGAAATCAGATCTGTCTGTCACTCACTCCCTAAACAACCACTGCATTGATCAGGCACCAAAAATGCCCTGGCAACCACTCATAACACCTTAGCAACCACATAGAAGCCAACTAGCAACAACCTACAATGCCCAAGTAACCATTCAGCATACCCTTGTGAAAGAACAACTTATTATGGGAATAATATACTTTAGAATATACTTAAGTGTCAACTTAATGTAATGTTTTCGGACAATTGATTGAAGGGTATTTACAGTTAAATAAAAATGTATTGTACTGGTAGTTTAAATATAAAATGCAATTAGTTGAACATAAGAGTGGTTTTTTGACCCACTTACATATAATTTCATAATTACTTTTTGTCTTTGAAATATGTTTAAAGTGTTCTGACAAGCATTTATGGTAAACTTATATATACTTTAATGTAATTTCTTTTGAAACGTGCATGTCATGTATTTAAATGTATTTGTAATGTCCACTTGAAGTTTAGTACATTTAAATTATATTAACTTTAAATGTAATAGCAAACAACACATTACAGTTACACACTATAATCAAGTATTTTACATGTGCTTTATTATGTTAGTCAACGCGTAAAAATAAGTGTACTTCTTTAAGGCATGACAAAAGATTATTAAAACAATGATTTAAAAAGTTACTGAAGTGCGCCTTTTGAAAGTGTACTTAAGTGTGTTAAGAAATATGAAAATGTACTTTCTTTAAATACACTTAAGTGGCCTTTTATTTCATTAATATTATATTATATGCAAGTACATTTAAAAAAACATTTACACTACAACACTACAACTACACACAGCACTAGTACACTACAAGCGCACATTCAGTACAATTAAGCACACTTCTTTTTCACAAGGGTAGTAACGCAAGTGCATGAAACTCTTTAAACTTTACGTTTCACTATACTTAAAACACATTGTGAGTCTTCTCTTGGAGATAGATCATAGTAAAGACAACAATGTATTTGGACTGCTCTGCCTTGTAGCAATTTAAAGTGTGGACTGTTGAAAATGACATATTCTGAAATTGTCTATTTAGCACGCAGTTCCCGGAGCTCTTTAGTGACTGTAGTCTAGAGCAGCTGAGTTTTTTCCTAGACAATGCCAACCCCAGCTGCCTGCTAGACATCCCCGGATCACACAGACTCTACAGTGGGCCTGTCTGTGGTAATGCTTTCCTGGACCCTGGAGAGGAGTGTGACTGTGGAACAGTGGAGGTATTGCGCACACATCCTGTGTCTGTAGTGACTCAGTCAAGGCCAGCTTTGAAATGATCCTTCTTAAATGACATCATTAATGCATTAATGTAGGTTCATCTTTGACTCACATCTCATATCTCATTGACTATGATTTACCGTCTTCTAAGGAATGTGAAAATCCATGCTGTGATCCCAAGACCTGCCGACTCACTGAAGGCTCACGTTGTGCTGACGGAGATTGCTGTGAGAATTGCCAGGTAATGTCAATAATTTACTTTGTGTTTTTAATTTCACTGTAGAGCATTGTGGATAAAATTACTGGGATGAAGTTGGCTTGTGTGAGTGGTGGAATAAAATGATACTGTGCTACTACTAGAAAAGTTCTTCAAGTCTATTTTTTAACAAAATGTCACTATGAACTTACACTATAGAATATGTATTTATTAAAGGAATAATATGTGACCCTAGACCACAAACAGTCATAAGTCTCACGGGTATATTTGTGGCAATAGCCAACAATACATTGTATGGGTCAAAATTATCGATTTTTCTTTTATGCCAAAATTCATTAGGATATTAAGTTAAGATCATGTTCCATGAAGATATTTTGTAAATTTCCTACCATAAATATATCAAAAATGTATTATTATAAGTAATGTGCGTTGCTAAGGACTTCATTTGGACAACTTAAAAGGTGATTTTCTCAATATTTAGATTTTTGCACCCTCAGATTCCAGATATTCAAATAGTTGTCAAAATATTGTCCTATCCTAACAAACCATACATCAGTTTATTTATTCAGATGTCAGATTATGTATTAATCTCAATTTAAAAAAATTTTTTTAAAAAGTTTTTGTGGTGCAGGGTCACATATGCACCTATCAAATTAGAACAGAACAACCAAATTTATATAGACGAGATCATACAAAGAACAGAAGAAACACAAGGCTTAAATAGGCAGACAAACCAATCAACGAAAACAAACCACAGGTGTAACTGATAATCAAACAATGAATAATAACCAAGGTAACCAACTGGGGTCCATTCTTCATACCTCGCTTAATACATCTGAGATGATTTGACAGATTCCAGATCTTCTAGTTGTGATAATTGAGCTCTGGCTAATTTGGTTCTTCAAACAAATTTGCAGATTGGATTAAAATATCCGGATTAAGTTGTCTGAGATTACTACGCGTTCTTGTGTTCCCTGAAGAGGGCAGATGTATCGATACTTGAAACCACGATCAGCAATGCAGCGATTGGCTGGTGGCAAGACAGCAACATAATGACATCATATAATTAAAAAAGCCACCTGGTGAAAAATTTAAATAAATAAAAAAATAAAAAATAAAAAAACTATGAATTTTTGGACCTTTATAAGGAAACAGCCAATCGACCAGGTTTAAGCTTCCGGACCTGTTGCTATGATAGCAAGTCCAGGATGAGCGACGAAGAACAAAACAATCCGAGATCATGCCAAATCGTCAACAATCAAATCCAGCTAACCGAGTTAGCGACGTACGAAGAACGGACCCCTGAAAAGGAAACAAATCTAAACACATAGCAAACCCACAATAAACAGAAACAAACCCAAAGTATGCCGTGATTCTGTGATCACTGACTTTAATGCAAAATCAAGCAAACTGCATATTTTTGTCTTCTTTATGCAATTTTTACGCAAAATGTTAACCTGAGAGGGTGGAAAGCTAGACTGGGTAAACCCAGCCTGATCTGCAGCTCAGTCTGGAAACCTGTACATTCATTTCTATTGCTTCTGTTACACTATTGCAGGAACCAATCACAGACTGGCTTATTCACCTGGCACGCTATTGGCGGGTTTAACATGATGACGGATAGAGAAGCGATGGGTCCTTGCCTGTTGATCACGCCTCTTGTGGTCTGATTGGTTGAAGGACTATCCAATTGTGTACAGAGTCATTTGAATTATGCTCGTTTATCACGCCTCTTGTGCAGTAGAAGATACAGAGCAGACTCCCCAGACCAATGTTCAATCTTAAATTGAGCTTGGTCTAATGATAGCCAGACTAGGGGAAAGCAATATTAGGTAATAAAAATCCATAAATCAGAGTTCAAGCTAATTAATCAATACGTGTTCAAGTTTACTGCTGTATTGCAGTACATTTTGTTGTAAAGTAACATGGAATACGGAGCACCAGGACATCCGTTTATATACAATTTACAGGGTAATATTTAATATTTTCAAACCATTCCTTCATGAGCTACACTTCTCTATTATCTTTTCAACCTGTTTGCTTTCAAAATGTATGAGAGAGACACGACTGCACAAGTGACCCAATGCCTTTTTTATATTTACGCATTAAGTGCGTGGGGCAAAATTAAAGTTTCTAGAGGTTAATAATGTGTTGTGTTAACATTAAGATAGGCTGTGGTTAGTCTCTTGTAGTCAGACCTTCAGACCGACGGCAGATCTGGACTCTATCACAGCTTTTTTTGGTCAAGGACCGCCCAAGAGGACGTTTGACTGAAATTACTTTGTTTTGTTACGTGCCATGTTTAGGGGCGTGAAAATGTAAAGTCGATGTCAAAGAGACCGGTGTGCATCTGTTAAATTATTCATTCAAGAATGTTGTGCAAATTTAATTCAACAATGGAGCCCCGAACTTCACATACTTCAGCGTTTAGTTGATCCTGGTAAGCGCTCGCATGATGGCGATCTTCTTCCACGAGGGAGTTTGACGTCAGGGCATTTGTTTCCAGGCGGACCGTTCAAGAATGCAACACACACGTCTCACAGACGTCCTGTAGAATTTAACCAATCAGATGGCGATTTTGAAACTCCTGATGTGTTTCCAGATAAGTGTGCCATATGCACCAGACGTTAAGCCAATGGGCTGTGGTTGAAAATTATTGTTAGTTACAGCTTTTCTTTTTTCTCTTTCCATGCTAGATAAAAGATGCTGGAAGCTTGTGTCGAGCAGTTGTAAATGAGTGTGACGTTCCAGAGTATTGCACAGGGCTCTCAGAGCAGTGCCCAGAGAATGATTTTAAGATGAATGGCATACCTTGCAGCTCTGAACTGGGTTACTGCTACAATGGCCAATGCCCCACTCACCTCCAGCACTGCCAAAGACTTTGGGGAACAAGTAAGCACGAGCCCAAAACTTGTCCAACGACATTCCCTAATGCAGGGTTCACAAGGAAAGGGGGTTTGTGAGTTGTGGAAATGTAATAATTAAATTGAATGTAACATTAAAATAAACAAATGGGGCTGCACAAACTGAAACCGCAATTATCAAAAGTGATTTAAAATATATAGTCCACTGCGCTGCGTGTTTCAGAGTGAAGAGCAGCTCGGTTCGCAGTAAATGCTGCTTCTCACAAACTTCACTTTATTTACGGTCACATTTGCATAATTGCCCAAAGACAGAAGTTTACAGCATTTCATAAATATTCTGCCAAAATAAAAGCTTGATGATATGACGTTAAAAGCTACACATTGAGTAACACATTGAATTAAACATTCAATTTTGAAGTAGAAAGACTGAAATAGTATGTATTTTAACGATCTTTGTATTATTCACTACTTTGAAAAAATGTTTTACATGGCACCTATTTCCATTAGCAGTAGAATCTTTGTTCTTCATTTATGGATATCTCAGCAATAGTAATATGACGTGTGATAAGATACCTATGCCATGTATGATATGTATGAAATGTCAAATTGCAATATATGACAAAATATTTACAATATTAATTTGTGGCCAAGTCATGCAGCCCTATATATAATTAATGAAAAAATTCAAAACACTTGCTAAAAAGATTAGATATTTTGTCTACATGTCCAACATCAGAATACCATGAACATGCAAATGTGTTGTTAAATTATTCAAATATTAACTTAAGTAGTCATTTTAATATTGTGATGCAATGTGACGCAAAGTGTTTTTTGCTAGTTTCAGCTCGACACAGTTATAATTTTCACGTCCAGCGTCACGTTGTTTAAATAGCAAATGCACTCACGCCCATCTGTTCGCCCATGGGCGTGCTGGTCTGAAAACCAGATGTGTTCAGGTACATTGTTGGCGCGTTGCTATTCTGAGAAACTGAAAACGACTGCACCATTGACTAACAAAAACCTGCTCTAAAGTCAATATTTTTTGTGTTATTTAAAAGGCGCGTTAGTAATATGTGGCTATAGGCGCGTGCACAACACACACTGGGACGCACAGAAGCACACAAACATTTTTAAATATTAAAAATAAAAGGATTCCTCAAATGCGCCATGGTCCAAGCACAAATGGCTTTTAAAGGGAATGTGAGATGAGACTCTGATTGGTTTATTGCATGTTACGCCCAGAACACACCCAATACTCATTAAGAGAATAGGTACAACCCTTTTGCACCATGCACTTGGCGTGCCAACCGTTTGTTCCATCGTTAAACTAGCAAAAGTGGATTCGGACACACCCTAAGTGTACCTGTGTCATGCTCTTAAAATAGGGCCCTCAGGGTTTAAATCTGGGTTGTAAGGTTGGGAGCTAAAATACTGTGCACTGCACCACTGCTTCTAATTACCATGGCAAAATACATGCTTTATTAGCTGAGTTGTGAACCTTGCATTCTGATTTGAATGTGACAAAAGAAAGATTGACTATAATGAGCGGATTCGTTTACCAAATCTCCAAGAAGGACCAGTTATTCATTCTTCAAAAACTAAAATAAATATATATTTGCTTCAATGTTGTGTCTCTGATTATTTCACTAGGTGCCAAAGTGGCTTCTGATGTATGCTTCAATCTAAACACATTAGGAAAAAATGATTCTCACTGTGGAAAGACCAAAGATGGCTACAGAGCCTGTACAAAACCGTATGTGAACTTTTATAATTTTCTGTGTGAAAATAGCATGCAAATTTGACTTTTCCAGCATCAGTATTTACAGCACCTAGTGTAGACTGATTTTGACACGATTTACTTTTTTCCTTATATAGAAACAAGTTTTGTGGAAAGATATTTTGCGATGGAGGAAATGACTACCCTGTTACCGGTCAGAAAGCTGTCATATTAACATTAACGAGAGCTGTGTGCAACATAGCTGGGGACCAGTCAGAGGAGGAGGCCCTCAGCATGGTTCCTACTGGCACAAAATGTGGACATAATAAGGTAAACTTGTGAGAATTTTATTTGAACTATCACTGCAGGTATTTCTGTCTTGTTGGGACTCAAATTAAATCTCTCGGTTATGTTTCAACAGGTTTGCTATGATTATATGTGCCAAGACGTGAATGTTTATGGCAGTAATGAAAACTGCTCACTGAAATGCAATGGTAGAGGGGTAAGATCAAACCTCCATTTCAGTGAAACCAACAGGAAAATGTCACATTTATAATTCATAATATAAAAAGCCATGCTTAGAATGTTATTGTTTCCTATTTTATAGATTTGTAATCATAAAAAACAATGCCACTGTGAGCCTGGTTGGGCACCTCCTTTCTGTGAAGTCAAATATTCCGAATTGCCTTCTGGTAATTAAACTCGATCTTTTTCCTTCCCTGAAAATTCATAAATGTGTTTAAATTACCTGCAGTAATGTTCTATTTTAACAAATTCTTCTCTTCATAGGAAAAGCAAAGACTATTGGCATCTTAGTAGCAGTTGCAATCGCTCTACTTGTACTTGTATGTGGAGTAGTGCTTTATCGTAAAAAAAGAAAAGGGATCATCAGCCGCAAAACGTGAGTTGTTTGATTTGACATGCTTTGCCAAATGGATCATGAACAGGGTCTTAAAGGGATAGTTCACCCAAAAATGAAAATTACCCCATGATTTACTCACCCTCAAGCCATCCTAAGTGTATATGACATTATTCTTTCAGACGAATACAATCAGAGTTATATTAAAAAATGTCTTGGCTCTTCCAAGCTTGTGAATGGCAACCCAAGATTTGAAGACCAAAAAAGTGTATCCATCCATTATAAAAGCAATCCACATGGGGATCTCATTGGGAGCGCCTCTCGCAGTTCAAAATGCTTACGCTACGTCCAACGTCATCGTCTCGCCAGTTACACTTTAAGTTGAATACGGAAGGTGCGCCGCCAGAAGCTAGATATTTTACTTTTTAACGTGTTAAATATGGATATTTTTCTTACAAAGACCCATCGATTCACTTCAGAAGGCCTTTATTAACCCCCCCCGGAGCCATGTGGATTACTTTTATAATGGATGGATGCACTTTTTTGGGCTGCCATTCACTGCCATTATAAAGCTTGGATTAGCCAGGACATTTTTTAATATAACGGCGATTGGACTCATCACAGAAGAATGTCATATACACCTAGGATGACTTGAGGGTGAGTAAATCATGAGGGTAATTTTTGGGTGAACTATCCCTTTAAATAAACTAAAATTAACTTTTCCCCCCAACCATTAATATTTTTTAGTGGCCAGTATGTAGTATTAGTATCAGTATTAGTATTTTTTTTTATTTTTATGTATTTTTTGACCCACTAGCCATCCTTCCAGGGTGTCCCTCCTTTGGCCTGAGATGCTGGGATAGGCTCCAGCATCCCCATGACACAAGTCAAGTCACATTTATTTATATTGTGCTACAATATAGAAAAGCAGCTTCAAATTAACAAACAGCACAATAACTTTGGTCATGTTTTAAAATTCATTTATTATTAAACAAATTCAATTTCAGCTGTAAAGCAGCTCTACAGAATAAGATAATAGTGTCATTATTCAACTCAATTTAGCTCAATGCTGTTTCAATTAAGTTCAGTAACTGCGTCAGTGTTGCAAAGTTCATCAATTATGAAACAAGTTCAATTGAGCTATAAGCAGCTCTAGAGACGACAATAGTGTCATTGTTCAGATCAGTTCAATGTTAGTGTCATTATGGTTCAGATTTAGTTCTCATTCAATAAATGTAATTGCAGTAAAATCGATAATATTACAGAACATCAATTGTCTTTTAAACCTCAAGCGAGCAAGCCAAAGGTGACCGTGGCAAGGAGCCAAGTGACAGTAGTGGAGGGGAAAAAACCTTGGGAGAAACTAGGCTCAGTTAAGGGTCCAGTACTCCTCTAGCCTAAATGACATACACAAGACAAGCGATTTTGAGAATGAATGGTTGGATGGACTTTTTTGCCAGTGTGTCATTTAGCTGTTTTTCTTTGCATATTTTAGACATCATCAAATGTATGATAAAATATGTAGACTCTTCATAATTTTGTTCCTCAAAATGTGTTGTGCCAGAGTTCTTAGAAAAACTGATAGTAAATGTTATTAGAAAACATGTAAGTTCAACTCATGTGAGGGTACATCATTTTTTTCAGAAGTACTATTCATGCCTTGTGTGTAAAACGTGTTAATGGAGGTAAAATTACTGTTAAATATGTTATGGTGCATCGTTACCATCCAACTTATTTGCTGGAAGTCTCTTGGAAATTCATTGGTTAGAATGTGTGGCTAGCTGTGAGTTTATGTAATTATAATCTGTCCGTTCATTTTACATCTATCTGTTTGTTTACAGAAATGCTCCATCTTCAGGGCAGTTGAGCCTTCTTATTGAGAACAATAGTGTCAAGAAGGAACGCCCTCTGATCAGCCAGCCCATATTCATGGAAACCACCGTAACTCAACCCTGCACCCCTCTAACTGCTAGAGTGAGCCCGGCCCGTCCTGCCCCCCCAGTTAGTACAACCTTTATTATGATGCTGCCCATTCATTATAATCTTAAAGGGTTACTTCAGCGATTTAGCATTAAGCTTTGTATCAGTAGAAATCCAGTAGTATATAGAACCCCCTCATATCCCCCTGAGACGAGAGATTCATGTATTTTATGTCTGGAAAAAAGCCTCCAAGATCGTCATTTTGTGTCATCTGAGGCTTTTTTGGCCAGAGACTACAGCCAGTAGTAGGAGCTAGTTGCGCATGTTTTCAACCCGCCCATAGGGGGTGGGATCTCACTCACAGAATGTAAAACACAGACGGCCACATGGACATTCATAAAGGAGTGCTGCGGAGCAAAGCGAGTGTTCTCAATGAATTCCTATGAAAGTTAAGCTTCCATAGGCATGAACTGAAAACGCGCCAGACTGGACACGCACTGTGCGGCTGTGAATGAATGAGGCCGTGAATGAATGACAATGCGGCCGTGAATGAATGCCGGTCGGTTTAAAATTAGCTGCAAATTCTAGGGCGGTTTGCTTGAATTGTGGGTTCATGAAAACACAACAATAAAACGGTACAATGACAAACTCGATTAAATAGGCGCATTTGGCTTTGAAACCAAATCTTACGCGATCATTTTGTCTGTCAGCTCCTCACTCTCATGATGAATGAAATCTGACTCATCCGGCTCACGCTGTATTGAGCAGACACGTTCAGTTTTTAATTGTAGTGTCTGTTCTTTAACTGAACGAAATAATTTTATTACTACAAAAATCTAAACGACGGTGGGGTGGTGCCGCGGTGGGCAAATGATGTAACCGGTAGGCATGGCTTGGGAGTGGCCTTGTAGGGCAGCGAAGCAAGTGCATTCTGGGCATTGTTGTCTTTCATCCATATGAGCCAAAAATACATTTTATGGCTTTTCTCAGTCTAGAAGGCACCAACTTCTAAAATAATTTCACATTTCTACTACATAAATGACCCAGTTTAAATACACATTCATCTTTCCAGCGGTGAAGTACCCCTTTAAGGTCAAAAATCTATTCTCACTGCATGAAATGTAGAATTTTTCTCCCTATTTGAGACATTTGAATGTGAAATAAATGGGTCAAATTAGTATTGTTACCATACTTGGATATTTGCATAATGTCTTGCGTAAAGTAATCCACATTGCAGCATATTCTGGTCAGGAACCACCCATCTTGATGAAAATAGACCATCTGGCCAACTAATGCACCCAGTCACAGTTTCTACATGCCATTTAGGGCTGGGTAAATCTAAAATTATTCATACAAGAATAATAGACTGCTGAAACTAATTGTGAATGGACTTGGGATCAGAATTTCTCTGCCCAAAAGTTTTGATAATATCTTGAACAATTTGAATATAAGTTCTGCTCATGGATTTTTAGTTAACCTAACTCAAGTATTGTTCAAAGATTTGAGTCCACAATTGTTACAGCAATGCTTTCCAGTTTTGTTTGCAATATACAACAGGCATATACACAGACTAAAGGTAAGACTAGGGTTAAATTCTTGTAGTTTCACATATAATTCCCTTCCACGTTAGGAAAGAATCAAGCATCAAGTCTTTTTGCTTCTCTGTAGAAACATAAAAATACATTTGTTCTCATATTCCGCTTGCAGCTTCCAGAAAAACCGCAACAGACCATAGGTAAACAGGTAAGATCCTTTTTTTAGTTTTACCTAAAAAATGAAAATTCTCTCATTATTCACTCACCTGGTTTTTACACCTGTAAGACTTTTCGGTTGAACATTAAAGAAGATAGAATGTTCCCATTTGAATCTATTTTAAAAACACATTTACCCAAAATGTATTTTAAGATTAGAAATGCCTTTTCTCGCACATTTTCATATTTTAGCATTTGAAGGTTTAAATTAAGCATATTTTCAATTTCCTGTTTACATATTTCAAAATATATTTTAAATATAGGCTTCTCCAAAATCATCGCATGCACTGTAAATGTATCATAAAAGTAGTGTAGTACAGTTACAGTAGATTAGTACTTAATTAAACACATTGTTAGTATAGAAACATGCTACTGTTTTTCCAAACTGTTATAATCAGGGGTGTAAAACGCTTTTATTATTGCAGGGAATTTGTACTTTACTCAAGTAATATTGAAACTGAATACTTGTAGTCTTGCACAATTGCTTTTCCAGAAGAAAAAGGGATACTACTTTTTACTCCTTTCATTTAGTCTTTCAAAGTAAAGACTATCCATTCTGCCGTGTCTGTGTTACTGATATTGTTCAGACAAACACATAGGTCCGTATTTTAATGATAAAATATGAAGCACATGGCACAGGTACACTTAGCGAGTGTCCGAATCCACTTTTGCTAGTTTATTGACAGAAAAAACGTTTTGGTGCGCCAGGTGCATGGTCCAAAAGGGTTGTACCTAGTCTCTTAATGAGTCATGGGTGTGTTTTGGGCGTAACGTGCAATAAACCAATCAGAGTCTCATCTCCCATTCCCTTTAAAAGCCAGTTGTGCTTGCACCATGGCGGATTCGTTATTTACATGGCGGAATTTGCAAGCGGAAAGACTGAACGCTTCTCTAGAGAGGAATCCTTTTATTTTTAATATTTGGCGTGTTTGTGTGCTGCTGCGCATCCCTGTGTGTGTAATAAGCAGAGTGTATGTGCGTTGTGCACCCACCTATAGGCGCATATTACTAACGCCCTTTAAATAACGCAAAAAATACTATTGACTTTACAGCAGGTTTTTGTTAGTCAATGGTGCAGTCGTTTTCAGTTTCTCAGAATAGCAACGCGCCAACAATGTACCTGCACACACCTGGTTTTCAGACCAGAGCAAGTGCATTTGCTATTTAAACAACGTGACGCTGGACGTGAAAATTATAACTGTGTTGGGCTGAAACTAGCAAAAAACACTTGCGTCGCGTCCTGGCGTCGCATTGTGTGTCTTGTCAATTACCACTGAAAAGGTTTTGTAACAGATCTAATGAGGTTTGTGTAGTTTCATTGTGTTTGTTTAGTTTATACATCCTCTCAGTTTGATCCTCTGTGTAATTGTAGGCAATCAAGCCGACTGCACCTCCTGTTCCACCAGTGAAACCATCTTTAGCAACAGGATCCTGGAGGACAGATCAAGTTAGTTACTTGTGTTTACTCTGAAAATGATTGTATTGTGCACTTACATAATAAACAGTTTGTCGTGTTATGTTAATGTAAGCTACACTAAAAACAAAGGTTCTTTAATGGCATCTATGGTTCCATGAAGAACCTTTACCATCCTGTATCTTTTCATTCCACAAAATAGTGTAAAAAAAGATGAAATCTGCATTCACCTATTAGTGAACTGTAGACTTTTTACATTGCAGGTCACAGGAGATACAGTGAAGGTTGTGTTGAGACCCCCCACCATTCCAAGAAGATGACCAGACGTGAAATCATAATGTGACTCATTTAAACAAACTACAGTCCTTCTTTTAAAGTGTGGGGGTGGCTGAATCACAAAGTGCTTTTTTAAACCATGCTTTAAAACACACACACACACACTGTTGTGCTTGGCCTTGAGTAAGAGCTGGTTTTTGTCTTGTAAAGTAGTGTTTATGATGGTATATTTATTTAAAACATCTTAATTTGGTTGAAAAATAATCAACATGCCAAAATGTTTTTTTACATGTATGTATTTAATTCTGAATAAAGGTTATTTCACGCTTCCTGATCTGCCTTGGTTTTAAATAACTG
Organism: Paracanthobrama guichenoti; assembly: GCA_018749465.1. Lineage (NCBI taxonomy): Eukaryota > Metazoa > Chordata > Actinopteri > Cypriniformes > Gobionidae > Paracanthobrama > Paracanthobrama guichenoti. The sequence continues at coordinate 18,154,754 of CM031954.1, forward strand.
ATTGCAAATGGAATATGCAGAATATTAGTAATAAATGAATATCATAAAATAAAGATGCAATACTTAAATAAAATACAAGTAGTCGAAATTTCAACATTATTTATGAATAATGTCAATTATGACATGATAATTAAGAGTTAATGACTACACACAGACACAAATTAGGCTTCATTGTCAGATATTAATTAATTGGTAAATGGTCCTTTAGTAATAAGTTTAACTTTTAGTAATAAGGTCATTTTTACCTAATTTAAAAATTTTTTTTTTTTTTTTTTTTTTTATGAAGTGGTTCTTTGAAAAGGGTTCTTTTAAAAATATTAGTAATAATACTATTATTATTATTATTATTGCATCTAATAAGTGATGAATATTTTATAACAATGAAGACAACTATAAGTATTATTAAGCATAAAAGTTTATGATAAAAGTTCAACACTTTGAACTTATATGGTGTTCAATTTCTGGTGTGCCACAAATTACATTCCCCTCTAGTTGAATTGATTTTGTAAAATGTCCAATTAAAATAATGTAATATCTATTTTTGTGTGCAAAATTGCAAAACAAAGTGTGATTAATAATCATTGTTAAAAACCTAGAAAACACACACACACACACACACACACACACACACACACACACACACACACACACACACACACACACACACACACATTTGTTTTTGTGAATTGTGGGGACATTCCATAGGCGTAATGGTTTTTATACTGTACAAACCGTATTTTCTATCCCCCTACACTACCCCAACCCCTAAACCTACTCATCACAGGAAACTGCACATTTTTACTTTCTCCCAAAAAAACTCATTCTGTATGATTTATAAGCCTTTTGAAAAATGGGGACATGGGGTAATGTCCTCATAAGTCACCCTCTCCTTGTAATACCCATGTCATACCCATGTCATTATACACATTTGTGTTCTGATATGTCACAAAAACACGTGCGCGCACACACACACACACACACACACGCACATACAATGAGCACACATAATGCCCTCACACCGCTGCTCAACTCCTGACGAGCCCAGATAATATTGTACATGACTGATCCTGTATTTAGTGCAAGAATGTTTCCCTAACCTTTGAGATACAGGCTGTACACTGATTCACGTGTGCCTTTTTGATTCTATGTGAAGTGTGACTCAATGATTCATTGTGATTCACATGGCGCATCTGTATAATTTTCCTGTGGTTGAAGATGGAAATACTGCACATCCCAGGCTCTTGTGAGAGGATAAAGTGATACACTTGTCTGTGCTTGTCTTGAGGTTGTGCTTATATATCTGTATTAAAAGCAACAATTTTTAAAGTTCATAAAACAGAGGTGTACAAAAGGCTTCTCATAAGATAAAAATGTGGTATAATTTACGGTTGTAAACTGGTAACATCACACCTCTATCGCATGTACACACACACACACACACACGAGAGACAGAGAGATATCAGGGAACATGAAGAGACTGAAAAGGAAAATGGAAGTGAAGGTGCAGTTCAAGAGAGAACTTTTGATTATTTTGCATGGCCCCAGCCTATAAGGATTTAAACCTTTTTTATGTGATGGCCATACAAAAAAACAGGATTGTCCGTGGTTTCTGAATTTGTTGTGGGTATATGGGATGGCCTGGATGAGTGTGAGTTTTCCCAGCCAGACATTTTGTCCCAGTCTGACCCTGTTCTACATGATAGTTGTTCAGTCCGATACATTCATTAGCTGACAAAATTTGAAATGTAAGGTTTTTTTGTATTTAATTTTAGAGTTATTTACGATTGCTTACACACTCAAATTAAAATTAACACACAGTTAGTGAAACCTGACACTCAAGGAGCAAAACCTCATCTGCACAACTATAAGCACATTTTCAGCTTCACACTTTTTGCAAAACACTAAACACACTTCTCTACATTAGACAGAAATCTAACCTGATGTCACTTATTTGCCATTTCAAGGCACTGCTTTCCATAATACCACACCTATGAAGCAACTGATCAAACACATCTGTCACATCTGACATTTAGGTGCTTAACTGTAAACTAAACAATCAGGTGTAAGCACTATAAAAAGGCAACAGGTGAGTTTACCTGTCTTCAACAAAAATGGAAGACAATGCCCTTACAATACGGCCCACATACTCTCATTTTTAGACCGACTACACAACATTGAGATACATTCTCATCTGGGACAATATACACCCACTTAAAGGATTATTAGGAACACCTGTTAAATTTCTCATTAATGCAATTATCTAATCAACCAATCACATGGCAGTTGCTTCAATGCATTTAGGGGTGTGGTCCTGGTCAAGACAATCTCCTGAACTCTAAACTGAATGTCAGAATGGGAAAGAAAGGTGATTTAAGCAATTTTGAGCGTGGCATGGTTGTTGGTGCCAGACGGGCCGGTCTGAGTATTTCACAATCTGCTCAGTTACTGGGATTTTCACGCACAACCATTTCTAGGGTTTACAAAGAATGGTGTGAAAAGGGAAAAACATCCAGTATGCGGCAGTCCTGTGGGCAAAAATGCCTTGTTGATGCTAGAGGTCAGAGGAGAATGGGCCGACTGATTCAAGCTGATAGAAGAGCAACTTTGACTGAAATAACCACTCCTTACAACCGAGGTATGCAGCAAAGCATTTGTGAAGCCACAACACGCACAACTTTGAGGCGGATGGGCTACAACAGCAGAAGACCCCACCGGGTACCACTCATCTCCACTACAAATAGGAAAAAGAGGCTACAATTTGCACGAGCTCACCAAAATTGGACAGTTGAAGACTGGAAAAATGTTGCCTGGTCTGATGAGTCTCGATTTCTGTTGAGACATTCAGATGGTAGCGTCAGAATTTGGCGTAAACAGAATGAGAACATGGATCCATCATGCCTTGTTACCACTGTGCAGGCTGGTGGTGGTGGTGTAATGGTGTGGGGGATGTTTTCTTGGCACACTTTAGGCCCCTTAGTGCCAATTGGGCATCGTTTAAATGCCACAGCCTACCTGAGCATTGTTTCTGACCATGTCCATCCCTTTATGACCACCATGTACCCATTCTCTGATGGCTACTTCATAGCTTGAATCATTTCAAATTGGTTTCTTGAACATGACAATGAGTTCACTGTACTAAAATGGCCCCCACAGTCACCAGATCTCAACCCAATAGAGCATCTTTGGGATGTGGTGGGACGGGAGCTTCGTGCCCTGGATGTGCATCCCACAAATCTCCATCAACTGCAAGATGCTATCCTATCAATATGGGCCAACATTTCTAAAGAATGCTTTCAGCACTTTGTTGAATCAATGCCACGTAGAATTAAGGCAGTTCTGAAGGCGAAATGGGGTCAAACACAGTATTAGTATGGTGTTCATAATAATCCTTTAGGTGAGTGTATCTTTCCACTGTTCTGCTCTGGTCCAAAACTGGTTTCACGAGCATCCACAATTTTCACTCCAATACCTCCTGCCATACTCTCCCTTCCTTAACCCCATTGAGGGAGGTTTGTTTGCGGCATTGCAGTTGAAGGTTTACGATCTCCAGCCCTATGTAAGGATATCCCTCATTCAATGTAGGCGGCCTGTGACCTAACTAATGCAGGGTCTGTGCAAGGATGGAGTTGCCATTCAAAAAGATTCTTCCCTTACTGTCTTGAGGAGAGGACATTGCCTGTGATGTGGATGAAGTGCTATGGCCATATTTTTAGATTTTTTTTTGCTTTCTTTTTGTCACTACAAAGGTTTTTGTTCATATACTATATTGTATTTAGAATATGTTAAGTTTTTTTACATGCTTTTTTTCCAAATGCGCTAACACAGTAAAACGACATGCACAGCGCAATTATTTAAACTGACACACAGAGAGCAAAACCTCTACTCAAGTCTCCTAAAGTCTAAACACATTTTCTGCTTTTTTGCAATTCAAAATTGCACTTTTTAAATGCACTGAACACGGTTCTCTGGATAAGACACAAAAATCTGACATAAAGTCACATGTTTGCCATTTCAAAACACTGCCATTCAAAACGACACTACATGAGCTAAAACACCTCTTTGGTTAATGGTTATCACTTCAATCAGGATGTAAGCACTATAAAAAGTACCTTTTTTTTTACAACACCTTTTTTTTTTTTTTTTTTTTTTGAGCATATTTTTGTTCAGTCCAATGTAAATATATCTGCTGTGCAGATGTTGCACTGACTGGTTTGGTGAAAATTAAAAAACAGCATGTGTGTGTATCTGCAAATTTCTGTGCATGTGAACAATCTGAAGAATTTTCATATTTTAGTATAATGGCAAAGCATATTAAAGATGAGAGTGCTTTTCGTTATGCCCAACAGTGTGTAGTTGGTTAGACAAAAATCTGGTAATATGAATGAAGTGTGTGCCATTTCATGCAAAAGTTTGATTTTGATAATGCTGTATGTGGTTTTGATTGCAGTGCTTCATTTTGCAGATTGGGTGTGTGGTTTTGTGAATTGTGTTAAGTATTTTGATAAAACCAGCCTAGTTTGCAAAATTGTGTGTTAGCGATTGGAATTTTTTTTTTTTAATTATTGTAAAGTTTTGAATGAAGTGTTTCGTTTTGCAAAAGAACTGAGTTGTTCTGCTACTTTACTTATGTGTGTGGATGTATGAATTATGTGTAGTGTTTTGACAAAATTAGCCTTGTTTTTAAAATTGTGCTTAAGCAATCGTAAAAAACTGTAATGTATTAATATGATGTGAGGCCCGGTTACCAGCGTGACACTAAAACAGGTAGTAGTAATGGCTACTTTTTACTTAATTACATGCCCATACTTTATTTTAACTTGAGTAAAAAAAAGTGTAATCCGTACTTCAACTTTGTAAACTGTACTTCTACTTGAGTGAAGGATGTGTGTACTGACAATTTACATTGTTTTACACTGCCCAGTCGCAAACTGACAATAAAAACAAGACAAATCTGAGGTTAGTTAAACGTGTTGCTTTTAAAGACAATTTACAGAAAAGAGCATATGCAAACATTTTTAAGGGTTCATCTAGTTGTTTCCTGTAAGTTAGGTCACAAACTTTTCTTGTTGTTGTGAAGCAGTGAGGAAACAATTTGTTAAGACATCATCAGTTTGCAATAAGAACAGCGCTTTTGTAATCTGTGTAATTTGTAAGATGATGTGGAAAATAAACATTCGTACATGCAACCAAACATTGCTGTAATGGCTAAATTATTTCATTATTTCTCTGTTGAGTTCTTCCTTTATTCACATTTCAGTTTTTACGAGTGAATCTGTTCTACTGGTCAAAAGTTTGGAATTATTACGATTTTTAAATGTTGTTCTTTTTGTTGGTTTTTTTAAAGAAAAAAGTGATTGTTTCTTATGCTTACCAAGGGTGCATTTATTTGATCAAAAATACAATAAAAACAGTAATATTGTGAAAGATTATTACAATTTAAAATTTGTAAATAATCTGTTTTCTATGTGAATGTTTTGGGACGCCTGCCTTTACATGCACATGAACTTTAATGACATCCCATTCTTAATCCGTAGGGTATAATATGGAGTTGGCCCACCCTTTGCAGCTATAACAGCTTCAACTCTTCTGGGAAGGCTTTCCACAAGGTTTAGGAGTGTGTTTATGGGAATTTTTGACCATTCTTCTAGAAGCGCATTTGTGAGGCCAGGCACTGATGTTGGATGAGAAGGCCTGGTTCACAGTCTCCGCTCTAATTCATCCCAAAGGTGTTCTATCGGGTTGAGGTCAGGACTCTGTGCAGGCCAGTCAAGTTCCTCCACACCAAACTCACTCATCCATGTCTTTATGGACCTTGCTTTGTGCACTGGTGTGCAGTCATGTTGGAACAGGAAGGGGCCATCCCCAAACTGTTCCCACAAAGTTGGCAGCATGACATTTTCCAAAATGTCTGAAGCATTAAGAGTTCCTTTCACTGAAAAACAACCCCACACCACAATACCCCCTCCACCAAACTTTACACTTGGCACAATGCAGTCAGGGAAGTACCGGTCTCCTGGCAACCACCAAAACTTGTTCACTGGATTGTCAGACAGAGAAGTGTGATTCATCATTTCACTCCAGAGAACACATCTCCACTGCTCTAGAGTCCAGTGGCGGCGTGCTTTACATCACTGCATCCAACGCTTTGCATTGCACTTGGTGATGTAAGGCTTGGATACAGCTGCTCGGCCATGGAAACCCATTCCATGAAGCTCTCTACACACTGCTCTTGAGCTAGTCTGAAGGCCACACAAAGTTTGGAGGTCTGTAGCTGTGGACGCTGCAGAAAGCTGGAGACTTCTGTGCACTGTGTGCCTCAGCATGCGCTGACCCCGCTCTGTGATTTTGCCTACCACTTCTTGGCTGAGTTGCTGTTGTTCCCAGTTGCTTCCACTTTGTTATAATACCACTAACAGTTGACCGTGGAATATTTAGTAGTAAGGAAATTTCACGAATAGACCTATTGCGCAGGTGGCAACCTATCACGGTACCACGCTTGAATTCACTGAGCTCCTGAGAGCGACACATTCTTTCACAAATGTTTGTAGAAGCGTCTGCATGCCTAGGTGCTTGATTTTATACACCTGTGGCCATGGGAGTGATTGGAACACCTGAACTCAATGATTTGGAGGGGTGTCCCAATACTTTTGGCAATATAGTGTATTTTAAACATAATTTATTCTTGCATTCTTGCATTTTCAGCAGCAATTATTTCAATCTTCAGTATAATTTGCTGAATAATGCAGTCAAAGAAATGCAGTCTTAGTGAGCATGAGACAAAAAAAAATAAATCCCAAACTTTTTGTGAATATAACTTTTGTGAATAAGTGAATATATTTAAGACATGCATACAATTTGAGTTTCTTCTTACAAATAGCTTTAATACATTTAATAATGTATAAATGAACTTGTCATAAACATTTGTAAAACATTTTTTTACATTCCTTTTCTGAGTCTTTTGATGACTCGGGTACCATAAAATAAAGATCCCAGTTCAGCAGTGTGAAGCACTTGGAGCACAATTGGGAAATATTTAACAGACAGCACTTAATCCTATTTTGTTGGATTCAAAGTACTAGGGATCACAAGGTCTGTCCCTTTTCCTTAGTTGCAGTTTTCTGCTGACCATAGTATGTGTATGCTCTCCCAGCACCACACACAGACTAACAGACATGTACGGCAGCAGTAGCAGTCTCAAGACTCCCACAAGTCCCCAAGAAGAGGACAAAGGAGAAGGAAAGGTCTATGGGAATGTTTTTGCAGAACTGGAATCAGTAGACCTGCCCCTAGGAACGACTTTAAGGTAAAGTTCTAAAATAATAGTGTTTTTGATGGTTGCATTAACCGTATGTCCTCTTTTTATATTACATGTAATAATACATATTTTACATGACTTATTCATTATTACACACAATGCAACCATATTGTGAAAGGCATGCCAAGAAATTTATTGAAGAGGTGCTGTATAAGACAATATAGTAGTACCCTAATGTTATATTTATACACCACTAGCAAAATAATTAAAATACCAAATAATAACAAATATTTCAAATTGGGGAAACCAAATTGTGAAGGTTTAAGGGATGTGTGCCTCTCATTGTCCATGATGGTTATGGCTCAGGGGAAGATGCCCCCCTTAAAAACACATTTACTTGTAAATTGTAAAAAGTTTAGATACGTTTAGAATGGTAGTTCTAGAATGGTAATGATCAGTGTTGGGGGTAATGCATTACAAGTAACGTGAGTTATGTAATCAGATTACTTTTTTTTCAAGTAACTAGTAACACACTTTTAAATTTACATTAAAATATCTGTTGCTTTTTCAGATGTCTTTGTTTTCCCATTTATTGACTGACAGCTCCTGTCCCCATGTTGAGAGAATCAAGAGTAAGCTCAGAGGCGCTGTGTGAACATGATGCTTATTGTAGTTCTAGACTAAATGAGCACGCATTCACTCATCTCACTTGCACAAACAGCCACAAAAAAATGTGAATTTTAATGCCACAGAACATTTTCCAGAGACACTAAATTAGATCAATAATAATAACCTCAATATTTTATGGTCAAGAGATAAAAAGATAAATTGCACACATAATCATAAAGTTCCGCTTACTTTAGCTCGATCCTCTATTCTGCCCTGCACATCCAGCGAGCTGCCAGACTGGCGCAGCTCCCCCTTTCGGTGGACTCGTGTTACTGCATCTCTCTCGGTATTGTCACAAATGAACACTGTGACGATTAGAGCCAACATGGCGGAGAGCGAGAGCTTGGAGACTATCACCGAACATGAACGAATATTACAGGAGATCGAGAGCACGGACACGGCGTGCGTGGGGCCGACGCTACGGTGAGAGATGCGCATCGTCTGCTCTTATTTAACGTTCAGACGGTGATGTGATGTTTTCTCCTGTCTGATGGGTGGAAAGCAGGCCTTTGTTTGCTAAAGATGCAGCCCGGCAGGACATTGTCATTGCTGATAAAGCTATCAAATAAAGTGCTGATCGACTGGATGTGATTTCGTGTTTTTTCATATGAATTATTTGAATGGTCGCTGTATGCTGTCCTGACACTGATTCAAACACACATTCAATGACACAGGTCGTTGTTTTCCTGTCATTCAGCTAGTAAGATCGGCTGATGTTATGTATGAATTATTTGTCATAATGTGCCATGCATCTGTCTGTCTGTTTGGTGTTGTGATTTAGTAATATAAGATGTAAACATCTGAGGTGAAGCAGCACAGGCCCAGTGACGGTCTCACTGCATTATGAATATGATGGAGCTGTCGACAGGTGGAAAGCTATTTTGCTCCGAGCTTTAGTTTTTCCAAATGGACAGCTCGGTCAGGTTAAATACCCTACAGTATAATCTTCTTTTTCCCTTTTCTAAGCACATTTCAACTACGGAAGAATGAAAGCTGACGAAATATTGGGTGGGTGTGGCGTTAGCAAATGAGTCTGTACATTAATATTCTGCTCTGAGCTCAGCTCTAGCTGGATCATTTCAGCAGAAATCATGATGTCACTCACAATTCGGTGATTTCAGCACAGTTGCATTTCATCATGAGATATTCGGCTTGTCTATTTCAGTAGAAATCATTTTATGATGATGCGTTTTATTCCAGTAGAGATTTGCTAAGTCCTGTCATTTTATTATAAAATCTTGATTTTAGTAGCATTAAGCTACATCCCATAATGAGATCTTTTGCTAAAATCATGACTTCAGAAGCGTTCATCTACATCCCATCATGAGATATTTATAGTTAGTATGATTTTTTTTTAAAGAAAAATCATGATTTTGGTAGCACTAAAAGAAGACGGTAGCACTCAGCTACATCCCATCATGATGCCTTTGGCTTTATGATTTCTGATGAAATCATGATTTCAGTAATGCTCAGCTGCATACTGTCATGATGTCTTTGGCTTTATGATTTCTGATGAAATCATGATTTCGGTAGCGCTCAGCTGCATACTGTCATGATGCCTTTGGTTTTATGATTTCTGATGAAATCATGATTTCGGTAGCGCTCAGCTGCATACTGTCATGATGTCTTTCGCTTTATGATTTCTGATGAAATCATGATTTTGGTAGCGCTCAGCTGCATACTGTCATGATGTCTTTGGCTTTATGATTTCTGATGAAATCATGATTTCAGTAATGCTCAGCTGCATACTGTCATGATGTCTTTGGCTTTATGATTTCTGATGAAATCATGATTTCGATAGCGCTCAGCTGCATACTGTCATGATGCCTTTGGTTTTATGATTTCTGATGAAATCATGATTTCGTAGCGCCAGCTGCATACTGTCATGATGTCTTTCGCTTTATGATTTCTGATGAAATCATGATTTTGGTAGCGCTCAGCTGCATACTGTCATGATGCCTTTGGTTTTATGATTTCTGATGAAATCATGATTTTGGTAGCGCTCAGCTGCATACTGTCATGATGCCTTTGGCTTTATGATTTCTGATGAAATCATGATTTCAGTAATGCTCAGCTGCATACTGTCATGATGTCTTTGGCTTTATGATTTCTGATGAAATCATGATTTCGGTAGCGCTCAGCTGCATACTGTCATGATGCTTTTGGTTTTATGATTTCTGATGAAATCATGATTTCGTAGCGCTCAGCTGCATACTGTCATGATGTCTTTCGCTTTATGATTTCTGATGAAATCATGATTTTGGTAGCGCTCAGCTGCATACTGTCATGATGCCTTTGGCTTTATGATTTCTGATGAAATCATGATTTTGGTAGCGCTCAGCTGCATACTGTCATGATGCCTTTGGTTTTATGATTTCTGATGAAATCATGATTTTGGTAGCGCTCAGCTGCATACTGTCATGATGCCTTTGGTTTTATGATTTCTGATGAAATCATGATTTTGGTAGCGCTCAGCTGCATACTGTCATGATGTCTTTAGCTTTATGATTTCTGATGAAATCATGATTTTGGTAGCGCTCAGCTGCATTCTGTCATGACAACTTTGGCATTGTGAATAGACAACTACATGATTTCAGTAATGCCCAGCTGCATTCCATCATGATGTCTTTGGCTTTATGATTTCTGATGAAATCATGATTTTGGTAGCGCTCAGCTGCATTCCATCATGATGTCTTTGGCTTTATGATTTCTGATGAAATCATGATTTTGGTAGCCCTCAGCTGCATACTGTCATGATGCCTTTGGCTTTATGATTTCTGATGAAATCATGATTTTGGTAGCGCTCAGCTGCATACTGTCATGATGTCTTTAGCTTTAGCTGCATGATTTTGGTAGCTGCTCATTCTGTCATGACAACTTTGGCATTGTGAATAGACAACTACATGATTTCAGTAATGCCCAGCTGCATTCCATCATGATTTTTGGCTTTATGATTTCTGATGAAATGCGCAGCTGCATTCCATCATGATGTCTTTGGCTTTATGATTTCTGATGAAATCATGATTTTGGTAGCGCTCAGCTGCATTCCATCATGATGTCTTTGGCTTTATGATTTCTGATGAAATCATGATTTTGGTAGCCCTCAGCTGCATACTGTCATGATGTTTTTTGGCTTTATGATTTCTGATGAAATCATGATTTTGGTAGCGCTCAGCTGCATTCTGTCATGACAACTTTGGCATTGTGAATAGACAACTACATGATTTCAGTAATGCCCAGCTGCATTCCATCATGATGTCTTTGGCTTTATGATTTCTGATAAAATCATGATTTCGGTAGAGTTCAGCTGCGTTCCATTATGTCATCTTTGGCTTTATGATTTAAACAACAACAACAACAACATGATTTCAGTAGTGCTCAGCTGCATTCTGTCATGATGTCTTTGGCTTTATGATTTCAGATAAAATCAAGATTTTAGTAGCTCTTCAGTAAATCACAAATTCTAATAAAACATCATGAATAATGACATCTTTGACTTCATTAGAAATTCATTGGAATTTGACATGACATTTTGTTAGTTTTTTATTCCAGTAGAGCATGGCTGTATCCCATCATGAAATTCTTAGCTTTAGTCATTATGAATTTTGATTTAAGTTTAGCTACATCACACCATGCGTTTATGAAATTATACATTTCAATAGCGCTCTGCTGAATCTCCTTGTGAGGCTTTCGGGTTGATCAGTAAAGTAGAACTTGTGATTTTCAGCAGAATTCAGTTGACGTTTGCACCATGAGTGCATGCTCTGCGCATGTTTGTTCTCTCTGTGGAAAGAGTTTTTCAAGAATGGAAAATTGTAAACATTGTATCTGAATTTTAATGTGAAATATTGTCAGAACTATTCTGTTCTAGTAGCCCTTTAGGCTATAACTTAAACTTCTGGAAGCCATAATTCACTTTGCAATTTGTTTTGAATTAGAAATTAGACTTGGATGGCTCATATTACACACTTGATCTTATGATATTGAACTATGTGACTCATTCGTTTGGATGTTAACCAGACCAGCTGTTGATAAAGGCCTCTAGAAAGCAGATCTTCTGGACATGCAAATTTGTCGACATTCCAGCATGTGCGACGAGTTGAGGGCGGCCACATGTTCTGTACTGATATTCACACTGATTGTTTCCAGTACGAAAGCTGTATTTTCTCATTCCACAGATATGTTATCTTTGATATGTAAGTCTTTGAAGGGAAGCTTCACCTGCTTTTAACAATTTCACATTGTATCTCAAAGGTGTGCAGGGAAAGTGCTTTATCATGATGTGCCTCAGCTTTTCCACTTGAACATTGGTGAGTTGACTGGGTATTTTAATAGTCCTTCACTTGTGCTGATTGGGTAGACATGTTGATTGCTGACAGCTGGTTAGGGCTGGGCACCGAGCAGCGATACTTTTATGGGAATCGAACGAAAAATTCAGATACTATGAGTATCGAAAAACTATTTATCTTTCGGTTACAAAAGCCAAGCGCCTGTGTCTGTGTGAGCCTGTAGCATACTTGCATGTAAGGACCTAAAGCACCGGCGATTGGCTGTCCACCACCACGTGACGGGTAGGATTTCTGAAGATACCCGCAGTCACACAACACAGGTGTAGTTGTTTTTCCCCATGTGTTCTACCGCGTCGTTTTACAATGCCAAAGAGGTCTAAAGTGTGGCTACACTTTATAAAAGTGGATGCCGAGTCAGAAAAGTGCAACATATGCGATAAGAGTATTGCAACCAAAGGCGGCAATACCACCAATTTAATGAAGCACTTGACCATGCACGGGATCAATATTAAGGCAGAAAATTGCACTGTATTTGACTGTAAAAAGATGGAACCAGAGGAGCCTTTCAATTCATCGCAGTCAAACCCGCCCCCGTCAACATCATCTGGCATTTCTGGGATTGTAGCAGTAAGAAAGGTCACCTTTTTTAGCGAACAGAAGTTAAAGTAATTGTTTACTCCAACGTGAGTGGTTTGAATGTGTGGATGCAACACTGCGTTGCTATGTAACGTTACCTAGGAGCTATAACGTTATTCTTTAACCAGGCAGGCAACATCTTTGTTTTTCAACGTAACGTTAAGGTTACACATTTTAGAAATACTTGACAGTTAAGTGTAATTTCACTACTTAAACCGAATGCATCCCCATAACGTTGACTACAACTTTATGTATGTTAGCTTGTGCTGCTAGTCGGTTTCTGTAGCGTTAGCGCTGTCTATTTCCCCCTTCACATTAGCCTCTGCACCGGTCCACCCTGATGTTAGGAATAGGAAGACAATACCAGAAAGTGTCAATCCCTTCACGCTGTCAGCAAGAGGAAAATATCCATGCAATGACGAGATCAGTGCCACAGAGCAGTCACAGAGATTATTGTTAAAGGTTTGCTACCTTTTTCGACAGTGGAGGCCCCATGGTGGAGGTGAGCAAGCTATCCAAAAAGCACAACCAGTTTTATTAATAATGTTACCCTGAGTGAGAAGTGTTACCAGAATTTGTTTTAATTGAGATGAAAAATAAAAGATTTGTGTTTAATGTATTTTTGTTGATGTTGAAATGGATTTTAAAACATATGGTATCGAAAAAAGTATCGTTAGGAACCGGTATCGAAACTGAGGTATCGAAATTGGCACCGGATCGAAAGATTTTGAACAATACCCAGCCCTACAGCTGGTTAGAATGACATGATGATTGGATGGATCATTTGAACATGTTCCTCCCGAACTTTGTTAATGAAACATCATTTTGAGGCCGTTTTTATGGCGTTAAATGTTGAGAGCGCATTATTGTAACGTGAGAGTGCATCGCTGTAACAAATTAGAGGTTGACCGATATATCGTTATTTGTCATTTTTTTTAGTATATCAGCATCAGCTGATATCCGTGTTTAGTAGCGCCGATTTAAAGTCAGGCACGTCTGTGGGCAGCCCCGAGTTATTGGTGCGGTGGAACTGGCATAATGCTACAATGCTTGCTGTTACCTTTAAGGACTATAGTCAAAAACTATCAGCAGCTTGCTTGTCAACATATTAGCTTGCCTGGTGTTATAAGTTCTGTTTTATTTTTCCTGTATCGGAGTCGGAGAGTTTCACTCTGTGCGTGGGGTGGAGAAAGCAGCAGCTCTCACAAACACTGCAGCGGGGTTGAGGGGTACGTTACTCCGCCCCGCTCACAGACAGTACCGTGCTCGGAGACACTCCTGGAGCAGCCCAGAACAGTGCATGACAGGCTAACCTTGTTTATACTCGACGCATCCGCACGAGCGCGGAGTGGGCGGTCGTGCGCAGTGATCGGAGGCGCGAGCGCAGTCAGCGGAGGCTCGCAGAAAGTAGAAACAAGGCTGCAGCACCCTCAAACGCAAGCAAAAGCACCCTCAGTTGATACTGTAATAATATACTGGCGGAACAGATTGGGCAGATTGGGCCCTAAAAATCGGCTCCACATATCAGCCATCGGCTGTCCCTGACCTCTAAAAATCGGCATTGGCTATAGAAAAACCCATATCAGTCGATCTCTCCGCTCACAGGCGGATTTCTTTCACTAGCACAAAACTTATTGACAGGACGCACTCGAACTTTGTCCAGTGTGCCCTCGTGCATATCTCCTTGCTCTTTCTCTAGAATTGTCTTCTGATTTGTCCAGAAACCTGCCATTTTCACTCCAAGGATAATTTACTTAGCACGCAGTCTTTGCAAGGGACTTGCCACATCGTCATGGCAGCGGTTCATGTCCAGGTCAGATTACGTCAGAGTTTATTGTCGTTTGTTGGAAAATAACACCACACTGCTCAGACATCCCACGACCCAACAAACGCTGATGGAACATGTTCAGTCGGGTGAAAACAAACGTCGACCAACGGCAACAGACACCGACAGGGGTAACGCACTGATCCAACAAACTTTAACAGACTTGTTTATTGGCATTTGTCTGTGCAGTGTGAATTGACCTTTACAAACGCTACTGTAAACACTATATCAACACTAATGTGAGCAGGCGAGCAGAGGCAAAGCTTCGCCCTTTACATCGGAGCAACAACATAAAACGTAAAATTGGAACTGTTAATAGAAAACACAACTCGAAATAATAAGACATACTTACAAGTTGTGATCCACAATTTTTGTTTGTGGATCCTGTGAAATTCTGTTCTAACAAATACACAGATAGACGTCGGGGTTAAAATGCTCTTACATAAATGAGTTTTGGAAACGGGTGGGAAAAGTGTCTCTTTGACATAACGACAACACTCTTCACTAATGCAGCTCAACCAGGCCTTGCACCTTTTTTTGCGTATTCCATGGGCAGATTTTATTTAAATGAGTAACATTGTGACTTCACATGATCTGGAAAAAACACGTTGTAGTCCAAATGAGTCGTTCATTGTAGTTCTTTGCCAGTGGATGCTGTTAAATAAAAGATCTCCCTTTGGAGTTTGAGCTTTGTAACATTACACACTAACTAAAGTTGAAAAAGTGAAAGCATTATAGGACCACTTTAAATTTTTTGGGTGAACTATCTCTTTAACGATCCCTTTTATGTGTTTACATGACCACATGCGCTGTGTTCTCTGTCAAAAACCTGAGTGTCGTAAACCATTTTGTCTTAATCCCTTTAAGTCCCCCTTTAGTCAATAATTGTATCCTTTAAAACTCATCTTTGATGACCAAAATTACATTTAAAATTGACGTAAAAAATGTCTTTGTGCCTTAAAATAGCTTGAATGTAACTCTACACCCTTGCTTAATTTAGTATGTGCGGATTCATGAATATGCAAATTAGCCCCACCACAGTCGGCCAATTTACTGAGGTAAACGCGGCACAGTGGCGCTCTTTACAACGTCGGACATGTAACGATAATTAATATGATTATACTTTTGCTTGACTACGTTATTAAACCGCTAATAGTGCAGCATCCTTAGAAACGCTTTTAACAACTTAGAACATCAGTGGAGAAAGACATATAGTTCATCATAACATCTAGGGCTGCACGATTTGGGGAAAACAGCGATTATTCTGGTAAAATTACGATTTAAAATGCAATTTTTATTTTTACAAATTAAAAGTGTGTGTGTGTGTATATATAATGTGTATTGTGTTTATATATTAATATGACTTATTAATATGACTTAATATGACATAATTATTATGATTTATTATTATTGCTAAATAAAAATATTTAACAAAATGAGAAATATTATGTAGTTGTATGTAGAGTAGTTGTATTATGTAGTATGTAGAGTATTTAAGAATAAATATAATAATAATAATAATAATAATAATAATTATTATTATTATTATTATTATTATTTATTATATTTTTACAGAAAACTTATTTTACAAAAAAAAAAAAAACAACTGCTGGGTTACCTGTTTATATGCAACAAAAACTCCTGTACACTGAAGAAAAACATTCCCTAATGAGAAGCAGTCGCTGTGTAGCTGCATAAACAGAAGATAGAAACTCTTTGACTGATTAAACATGAAGAATAAACACAACAAGATATGGTGTATTTGAGTTCTTCAAGCCTTCTCGGTATTTTCATAATGAAGTATGCAGTGCTGATTGACATAGACTTTTATCACTACAGAATACTATAAAATAATGCATTGTCTGCCTCATTCTGTTATAAAGAAGCCACATCAGCTCACAAACACTCGACTGACGACATGAAGTGAGTTAAAACGTGTTATTAAATGTATTTTGTTAGAACGCTTCGCATTACTAGTTTGTGAAGATGTTTGACGCGTGTTGCTTTTTTAAACTCCCGTTATAAGCGTGCTTTCAGACGGAGCAGCGTTTACTCCTGATCACAGAGCCGCTCTTCACTGACACGCTGGGCATATATTTATTTCATTAAAATCGCAGCCTTCGCGCTTTCATAATCGCACACAAGCAAAATCGCGATTGTGGTTTGATTTCGATTAATCGCGCAGCCCTAATAATATCGTAATATACATAATTCACCTGCTGTATTGCTAAATCTACCTGGTGTTTCATGTCAACAGAAAAATATACAGGGATAACCCGCTTCTCTTAAGACTCCTCCACTGCTTCAGAGAATAGTTAATGATATGCTAAAGCCCGTCAGCAAGTTGACGTGATTGGTTACAAGGTAGTTTGTGACATCAGAAACACCAGCGATTTCAAATCACGTTTTGAGACCGTCTTTGGTTCACTGCAGTTTTAAAGAGAAAATACTCAACAATGGTGTTGACTTGTGAATTTGCACATGGTTTGTCTTAAAGTGTAGGCCTATTAAAAACACCATATAGAGACAAACAACATTAAAAACTTGATTTTTCACCACAGGGGACTTTAAACGGCATAAGAACAACACCGTTCATGTTTACATGATGTTTCAGAATGCTGCTTTTTGCAAAAACCCTGGAATAACCTTATTTCCTAGAACTATTTTCTTAAAAGTGCATGTAAACACAGTTATTGACACACATTCAAGCTTGTGTTACAAAAGGGTGTAGTTTGGTTTCATGAACTACCCTGTGGCAGTAGTTGTAGAGGTATAATGTTCTGTGTTTTGTGTTTGAGCCGTAAATGAAGAGGCTTGACTTTTACTCGCTCTGTGTTTCTTTTTCCTTCAGTACCTCCTGGCAGTTGTCCGGAACTTGCCGCTCTTTGGTCTGTTGAAGTCAATAACAGGAAGGAGGAAACTCATTGTGACTATGATTCTGCTGATAGTAGTTCTGTGTGCGTGTGTGCAGATTCGCAGAAAGGATATCCCATTATGGTGTGTAATATGACCTTCTGAAAGGCAGTGGAAGTGGGTACCGATTTTAGAAAGCTTTGAGTGTTTTCATTAGAAATTGGCCCTCAGCATTTTCCATCTGGGTGGCAGGAAAGGGCCGATCAGGTAACACACAAGGGATGGATGTAAAAATAAATAAAGAAATAAAAATTGGGCAACTGTTTTGTAAAGCTGAATACATCTTAGTTGGCCTAGGCCCACACATATATACATACATACATACATACATGTATATATGCTGGGGAAAATTAATTGTGATTTAATCGCACAAAAATAAACGTTTGTGTTTACTGTTTACATAAAATATGTATGTACTGTGTATAATTATGTATATATAAATACACATGCATGAATGTATTTAAGAGAAATTTTATATTTTTGTAAAAAAACAAATATTTATATATAAGAATTTATATATACAGTATATACATGCAAATATTTTTAAATATATACATGCATGTGTATTTATATATACATAATTATACACCGTATGTACTTATATTATGTAAACACAAACTTTTATTTTGGATGTGATTAATCACGATTCATTTTTCCCCAGCATATATAAAAAATAAGCAATCGCCCAAATAAAATTACAACTGAACAAAGATATGATTGAAATAAACGGTGTTTCAGGTTCATTTTCTATTTTGTAGTTTGATTAATGTAATTATAGAGTCGGCAGCAGCAATATTAGACTGCTGTCATTTTAAGAACTGCACAGATCCAATGTACTGTTGCACATGCGCTTTCTTTGTCAACTGTTACGTTCACTTAAGATATAACAACCGACTGTGTTTACGAGGGTATTTTGAGATGATGTTGTGTGTATTTGTCTGTTCAAGTGCAGAAACACACAGAAGAGAACTCAGTTCAGTATTGCACAGTATTCAGTAGGGCTGCCCTCAACTAAAGATTTTTCTAGTCAACTAGTTGTTCATTTAAGCGATTAGTCTGACATGCACTGAAAATGTCCGGAACTATTCAGCCTTTTGTGTTCAAACCAGAGTCGGGCAATGATGGAGAGGCTCAAGAAGTGACAACATGTAAAATGCAACAGGACGTTGATGAATTTATGTAGCTGATGTGGAGTTAACTATATTTAAGTCATTGTTTTAGCATGTTCTGTCATGATCTATAAATCGCTTGTGTGGGAACTGTTGTAAAATGCCTACAGAGCCAGAGAATATGCTGCATGAAGATAGAGCAGGTATAGTTTAGTTTAATTGCAGTTATAACATCTTGCTTTTATGACATACTATTGCACTTGTGTTACGTACTGTATTGCAATAAATGTGAAAAGACGGATGCGACAGCTTGAGCTGACTCCTAAATGTGCTCTACTACAATAACTTTGTTGCGTGTTCCTGCCACAATGCACCGGCAAAAGTAATGATTATTAATGTGTCCTGAAAAAGCAGAAGGAGATTGTTTAAACATTTTATTAAGTTATTGATAATGTTTTCTGTGTTTTCGGCTGTAGTGATTGTCGACAATGCTGACTCTCATCTCCGCAGTAGTGGACGCGCTACTCTTCTCTTTCTAGAGGTCGACTGATATATCAGCTGAGACCCACAATAGAGGTTTTGCCTCTGTAGAGGACATTATATTGTAGTGAATTTCTCTGACGACATACACAGTTTTGTCTGGATATTCTTAGAAAATATTCCTTTTATTACTCTCATTATTACACGTCTTTTTACATTACATATTGTCAAATCAAATCAAATCACCTTTATTTATATAGCGCTTTTAACAAGTCCAATTGTTTCAAAGTAGCTTCACATTGTTAACAGGAAAATAATGCAACAGAATTTGTACAGCCGTTCTGGTGAAACGGTGATGTTATCCAGTTAATTTCAAGTATCATATAGTGTCAATGCGGGCAGATTGGTAATATAAATGAAATTTAGGTGTCCCCAACTGAGCAAGCCAAAAGCCAGAGGCAACGGTGGCAAGGAACCAAAACTCCTTCAGGATGTTAAGATGGTGGAATGCAGTTTTACAGATGTTATAAACGTGGCTTTCAAATGAAAGATTGGTATCAAAGAGCACACCCAGGTTCCTAACTGACGACGAGGACTTGACAGAGCAGCCATCGAGTGTTAGACAGTATTCTA
This sequence comes from Paracanthobrama guichenoti, assembly GCA_018749465.1. Lineage (NCBI taxonomy): Eukaryota > Metazoa > Chordata > Actinopteri > Cypriniformes > Gobionidae > Paracanthobrama > Paracanthobrama guichenoti. The sequence goes on from CM031954.1 coordinate 18,174,563, forward strand.
GGTTACTACTTGCAGAGTTTTTTTGTCCAATAATTAAAAATGCATTTTTTTCTGAATTAAGTTGCAGGAAATTACTAGACATCCAATGTTTTATATCAGCTATGCATTCCGTTAATCTTGTGAATTGGTAAGTTTCGTCAGGGCGTGAAGAAATATAGAGCTGAGTATCGTCAGCATAACAGTGAAAACTAATGCCATGCTTCCTAATGATATCTCCCAGTGGTAGCATGTACAGGGTGAAGAGCAACGGTCCTAGCACTGAGCCCTGCGGTACTCCATACTGAACTTGTGATCGGTGTGACATTTCTTCATTTACTGCTACAAACTGATAACGGTCAGGTAAGTATGATTTAAGCCATGCCAATGCAGTTCCACTAATGTCCTAAAAACACATTACTATGCAAATTAGATATAGTGTATAGATGAATTTCATAGAATGGGAATGGCATTTATGGCCATGTTTATCATTAATACTTGGTCGTTTTATTGATTTGTTTGGTTAACTTTGGATAAATATTTTATTTTAATACCATACAGTTCACAAAATTAAGATTCGAGAGATGGTTCAAGTCAGTGTTCAATAAATTAAGTTTAGAAATGTTGTGCATCCACTTATTAGTGTGACATTTTAGCATGCAAATGAAGGTGAAAACTTCAAGATCTCAGCCCTAAAAATCGGCTGCACATATCGGCCTTCGGCTGTCCCTGACCTCTAAAAATCAGCTCTATTTCTTTCTTTACATATATTTCTCATGTCTGTGAGGCAGGTATATACGCTAAGTGTCCGTTAATTTTTGTGATGCTCAAGTTCACTGAGAAAAGCAGAAAGCTCGTCAGGGAAGTGAATGAGGACAAACACACTGTTTTATCGAATCATACGTCATCATTTAGTTAATCGAACCTGGGTGTGCACCAAAAATGCTAGTGTGAAAGCACCCTATGTCATTCCCAATACTTCCTGGGATTGTAGTTCTTTCCCTCATTAAAGCCATGAAGTACACAGCCTTTTATCTTTGTCATTTTGTCTCATTTTCAAATACGTTTTGCTTCAAATTAAAGTTTGTTAGGTTAAAAGTCACCTCGTAGCTGGCTGGTTTGTTAAAGAGTTATAAGCTATGACTTAAAAAAAAAAAAATCCCAATGGGAAAAATGAATGGAAAAAGTTCTTAGTGGACAGGCTCTAATGCATTGTATTGACCAGTTTGAGCTGCATGAGCTGAAGCTAAACAGTGAATGAACACCGGTAAATGAAAGTACTTTATAGTAGGTTAATTGACAACCAAATGCATCTTATATGAGATTAATCTGATATATACTAACATAAACTTAAAATTAAACAATTCACATTATTAAATGCACTCACCTAAAGGATTATCAGGAACACCATACTAATACTGTGTTTGACCCCCTTTCGCCTTCAGAACTACCTTAATTCTACGTGGCATTGATTCAACAAGGTACTGAAAGCATTCTTTAGAAATGTTGGCCCATATCGATAGGATAGCATCTTGCAGTTGATGGAGATTTGTGGGATGCACATCCAGGGCACGACGCTCCCGTTCCACCACATCCCAAAGATGCTCTATTGGGTTGAGATCTGGTGACTGTGGGGGCCATTTTAGTACAGTGAACTCATTGTCATGTTCAAGAAACCAATTTGAAATGATTCGAGCTTTGTGACATGGTGCATTATCCTGCTGGAAGTAGCCATCAGAGAAGGGGTACATGGTGGTCATAAAGGGATGGACATGGTCAGAAACAATGCTCAGGTAGGCCGTGGCATTTAAACGATGCCCAATTGGCACTAAGGGGCCTAAAGTGTGCCAAGAAAACATCCCCCACACCATTACACCACCACCACCAGCCTGCACAGTGGTAACAAGGCATGATGGATCCATGTTCTCATTCCGTTTACGCCAAATTCTGACTCCCATCTGAATGTCTCAACAGAAATCGAGACTCATTAGACCAGGCAACATTTTTCCAGTCTTCAACGGTCCAATTTTGGTGAGCTCGTACAAATTGTAGCCTCTTTTTCCTATTTGTAGTGGAGATGAGTGGTACCCGTGGGGTCTTCTGCTGTTGTAGCCCATCCGCCTCAAGGTTGTGCGTGTTGTGGCTTCACAAATGCTTTGCTGCATACCTCGGTTGTAACAAGTGGTTATTTCAGTCAAAGTTGCTCTTCTATCAGCTTGAATCAGTCGGTCCATTCTCCTCTGACCTCTAGCATCAACAAGGCATTTTCGCCCACAGGACTGCCGCATACTGGATGTTTTCCCTTTTCACACCATTCTTTGTAAACCCTAGAAATGGTTGTGTGTGAAAATCCCAGTAACTGAGCAGATTGTGAAATACTCAGACCGGCCCGTCTGGCACCAACAACCATGCCACGCTCAAAATTGCTTAAATCATCTTTCTTTCCCATTCTGACATTCAGTTTGGAGTTCAGGAGATTGTCTTGAGGAGGACCACACCCCTAAATGCATTGAAGCAACTGCCATGTGATTGGTTGATTAGATAATTGCATTAATGAGAAATTGGAACAGGTGTTCCTAATAATCCTTTAGGTGAATGTATATTGTTTTCACAACAAAGAAAGATTTCTTATTTTTTTTTGGCACATTTAAATGTGTGTGTGTGTGTGTGTGTGTGTGTGTGTGTATATGGCAGAGTACAGTTGACTAAAAATTAATGAATGTATGACAACTTAATATAAAGGTTATTTTCATCACACAGCAAACATTGACAAAAACAAGAAATAAACACTGGAGCTGTTTGGTTTATATTCTTTTGTCCCCTTGTGGACAATTGAAAAAAAAATCTGGTGTTCGCTCTTCATTTCCTCTATTCAAATAGAAAATTGATTTTTGGAAATATTTTGTGAACATTTCAAATCTGGTTTCTCAGCCCTGCTAGCAGCCACTTAGAACACCCTAGCAGTTGTATCACATTGTGGTAAAAATCTCTCAGAACTAGCAACATTGTGTAGTTGTGCCGTTTTAAAGGTTGCCATTCACAGTCTAGACGTTGAGGCCGTGTTGCCAATGGCAACCTGGATTTCATCCGAACCGTCTTGTTGGCATCCAATGCATCCGAGAGCCAGCTGGCGGTTTTATTAGCCGTGAGCCATCCAAGACTTCGCTAATTTATGAATATCTTTTTGTAGTTTTGGTTGAGATTTATTTAATGCAGTTCGTTTCATGTGACCCCATGCTAATTGCTGCCACTGTTCAGATGCTGCATTTCCAGTATGTCTCATGAAGTAGTTTCAAAGTAAAATTTCCTCTGACACAGACACGCCTATAAACAGAGGAAGCACCTGCTGCTGAGTCATAGAGATTTTAACCATTCATCCTTTCTGAATGGATCTTTGAACAAATGTTCAGAGTAAATCTTGGACATCTTGAGTCTATTATTCTCATCATGATTCATAATGTTTTCTAATGAGTTCCTTTGCATTTTCACTTAAGGCAGTCACCTCTATAAAACAAGGAAGCAAACAAATAGCAGAACTTTGTTAGCCTAACACTGTCATCACACTTTATTCTGCTTATTTATCTTGTATTTTAAAGTGCCTTATTGTGTTTTTTCGGATATTACCTGTCCTGTAATGCATACTATAGCTGTTTATGAATGTAAAAGGTCTGCAAAGTTTCAAAGATCAAAGTGAGATAAATGGAGTTTTTTTCTCCCAAAAGAAAGAACCAATTCTGAACTTTCTGAAATGAGCTGTCAGTAGTTCCAGTCTCTCTTCCTGCGTGAACCTATGTACACTATATTGCCAAAAGTTTTGGGACATCTGCCTTTACATGCACATGAACTTTAATGACATCACATTCTTAATAGGGTTTAATATGGAGTTGGCCCACCCTTTGCAGCTATAACAGCTTCAACTCTTCTGGGAAGACTTTCCACAAGGTTTAGGAGTGTGTTTATGGGTTTATGGTGCGCAGTCATGTTGGAACAGGAAGGGGCCATCCCCAAACTGTTCCCACAAAGTTGGGAGCATGAAATTGTCCATTGTCTTGGTATGCTGAAGCATTAAGAGTTCCTTGTGCCAAAGCCCAACCCCTGAAAAACAACCCCACACCATAATCCCCCCTTCACCAAACTTGGCACAATGCAGTCAGGCAAGTTCTATTCTCCTGGCAACCACCAACCCCAGACTCATCCATCGGATTGCCAGACAGAGAAGCGTGATTTCGTCACTCCAGAGAACACGTCCCCACTGCTAATCCAGTGGCGGCGTGCTTTACACCACTGCATCCAATGCTTTGCATTGCACTTGGTGATGTAAGGCTTGGATACAGCTGCTCGGCCATGGAAACCCATTCCATGAAGCTCTCTACGCACTGTTCTTGAGCTAGTCTGAAGGCCACATGAAGTTTGGAGGTCTGTAGCTGTTGACGGTGCAGAAAGTTGATGACTTCTATGTGCCTCAGCATGCGCTGACCCCGCTCTGTTTTTATTTTTTATTTTTATTTTTTTATTTTTCTTTTTATTTATTTATTTTTTTACGTGGCCTACCAGTGCATGGCTGAGTTGTGTCCCAATTGCTTCCACTTTGTTATATTACCACTAACAGTTGACCGTGGAAATATTTAGTGTGCCAATTTCACGAATAGACCTATTGCACAGGTGGCAACCTATCACGTTACCACTCTTGAGTTCACTGAGCTCCTGAGAGCAACACATTCTTTCACAAATGTTTGTAGAAGCGTCTGCATGCCTAGGTGCTTGATTTTATACACCTGTGACCATGGAAGTGATTCAATGATTTGGAGGGGTGTCCCAATACTTTTGGCAATATAGTGTAGGTTTGAAGTAAATTGCATAGTCAATTTTCTGTCAAATCATAATCGGTTATTTTTATTTAGAAAGTAATTACAAACAAAACAGAGAGATCAATACAACAGAATGAAATGACGTTAACGTAACGTTAAGGTATATTAGGCTGCTGTAATTTTTAGAGGGAATGCAAGGATCCAATATACTGTTAGATGTGCGTTTTCTTTCTCAACTGTGTATGCTTACTTAAGAAATAACCCACAGCTGTTTACGTGAATACTCTCCAAAAAGGCATTTTGGCATTAAAGCATGCACACAGAAAGCCGCCTGGGGAACAGTGTCTCTTTTGCAGCTAAATGCGCTTTTAATAACACTGTTTTTAATATCAAACAAGTCCCGCAGTTTAGCAACAGTAGTGCATTTTACAACACTCACTTATTCGGCTGATTTGGATGTGAAGCTTGGGTTTTTAGGGAGGAACGAAAAGCGCACCACTGTGAAGGAAAGGAAGTTCCTCTGGACAATGCGGCAGCAGCACAATAATCGTTTTTTCAATTATGATTAATCGATAATCGGTCTTCATTGGCTGCCACACAACTTTGACCTACCCCCAAACACTGTAGTTGTAGCTGAGGCCTGGAAGAGTTTGCTTTGTGTTGTCGACATGTTGAAAATACTCTGCGCTATCAAAGCAAATCCGCTTTGCATGCACTGGCTCGGATTAGTAAGGCTCTCTGAAAGAAGGGGTTTAGAGATTGAATCCCATTTCAGACACTGTGCGAAAAGAGGTGATGCTGCAATGTATATTATAAGAAAAGGAAAGATTTTTTTTTTTGTATAGTGGCACTTTAACAATATATTGCCATTCTAAAACAGCACATGAAAAGTTTTTATGCTAATGTATTTTATTTTTATTCTATATATGATTTATATTTGCACACATGAAAGGGATATCATTTAAAAGAATAAAATGATCCATAGAAACTGTCAAAAATGAACGGTTTGTGATATGCTGCTCAAACACATTCCCCTTCTGAATGTTGTTAGGACTGTCATGTTGGGTCTATGCAATGCATGGTAATATTGATGAATTGTAGTGTTTGTTTTTTTTGTTGTTTTTTTTAGGATTACTTGTGCACATCACTTTTGTTACATGTGTTGAGTAACTGCTTCATTAGTGTAAACTTGCTTCTGGTGCAGAAGCACTGATCTATGGGGGCTGGTTTGGATTAAATATTTGTGCATCAGCGATTCAACATGCATCCCTTGTTGTCCACAAGATGGCGCACTTGGAGAACAATTTGTGCATCCACCATTTTTTTTTTTTTTTCTTTTTTACAATCATTTTTGAGGGACTCACTTCCTAAAATACAAATGCAGCTACATTTTCTCATGTATAAAATATGTGAATATAAAAAATATATAACCATTTATATGGTGTGTGTATAATAATAATTTAAATACTATTATAGTTTTTATTAATATTTAAGATTGGATTTATTTTTTTATATTTTACAAATATATATTATACAACTTTTTTATTAGTTTTGTTTAATATCTATAACTTATTGTTTTAGGCAACTAGCTAAAATAAGGTTTTTATTTCATTTATTTTTATTTTCAAGTAACACACACATTATATGTATGTGTGTATGTATGTATGTATGTATATATATATATATATTTTTTTTTTTAACCACTTTTTTTATCCACTTTTCTGAATACAGTCAATCAATAATGGGTAAAAAAAAACATTTTGAATGGTCATCATTCTGTTTCGCTTTGAAATACATTATGGAAATAAAATGGTCTATTCACGGTTTCATGTTGATTTGTAAATGATAATTCATGCGGCAGTTCCCTTCACACTTCCCGTCTGTGTCAGGAAGAGAGTGCAGACCCTGAATCATCTCGGACTGTTCTTCTTCTTCACTGTGAGAGACGGCTCTCTTGGCCATCTGGAGCAGTGAGGAGGGCAAAACACTCTGCGATCTCACAGCACACTGAAGCAGCAGCCCATCTGTTGGCCTCACTTCGCCAGCTCTCACTGCTGTACACAGGCTACCACAGCTACTGATACACACATGCTCTTAGATTGAGAACACCACCTGCAGAGTATTGAAGGATAAGCGTGTGTGTTATCTGAAGGGGAAACGCAAGGTGTGGACATCAGCGCCAAATGTGTTTCTGTCCTGTAATTACATTAAAATGATAGAAGTTAAAAAATTTCTCTAGTGGTGCTTCTCCACGAAAAAACTGTTGATGAAATTTCCTGCTGAAATACAAATCGTTTTGAAGGGTTTATAAATGTAAAAATATTAAATTCATCATTGACGCATCTCTCTTTATTCATGAGGAAATCTGGGACACTTTAAAGAAGATTTCTTTGTTGTTGGAAGTGGTTTAATGTATTAATTAGAATTTTTTTTTTTTTTTATAGATCCGTTTACGATGATCAGCCCAACGCACACAAAAGGTTTATGGAGAAACTTGATGCCAGAATACGCAACCATGACAGAGAGATTGAGAAAATGTGCAACTTCCATCATCAGGGATTCGTGGACGCCATCACAGAACTGCTGAAAGTCCGAGCGGATGCTGAGAAACTGATGGTGCGTGGAAATCATGATCAAAATCATTTTAAGGATTAGAAATTGTTATTCCTTATTATTGGGAAAAAAATTTCTCCTAGTTATATGTTGTGACAATACTATGGTATCAGATGGTAAAAACCATGGTACTGGAAAATATAAACAGGGCTGCTGATAAAAGGAATAATCACAACTATTCACCGATTTGCTGGCCATCAAAAATGATGTGAATAATTTAGTGATTAAATCCTGTTGAAAAGCTTTTTATTACATTCCATAGAATCAATTCAAAATGCTTTGTTAGTCCTGGCATTTTGTACATATGTTGTAATAAGAAATACATGTAGGTAAACTAAATATTTCTTATTACGTTGTATTTTTATATTGCTACATATACACTACCGTTCAAAAGTTTGGGGTCTGTAAGATTTTTGAAATAAGTCCCTTTCTTTCTTGAACAATACAGTAAAACCTGTAATAGTGTGAAATATTATTACAATTTTAAATAAATGTATTAGAGGATATTTAAAAATCAGAATTTTACAGCATCATTACTCCAGTCTTAGTGATCAGAAGTCATTCTAATAAGCTGATTTGCTGCTCAAGAAACATTTCTTAATTTTATCAATGTGGAAAACAGTTGTGCCGCTTAATAGTTTTGTGGATACTGGGATAGATTTTCTTTTCAGGATTCTTTGATAAATAGAGAGTTCAAAAGTATAGTATTTAAAAATTAAAAATTACATAGAAATCTTTTGTAACATAAAACATTTATTTTCTGTCACTTTTGATCAATTTAACGTGTCCTTGCTGAATAAGACTAATAATCTCTTAAAAAAATCTTACTGACCCCACACTTTTGAATGGTAGTGTATAAAGGAAAATAATAATAAACAAAATATTATTCCTTGTGTTCATTTAGTGAAAAACAATGTAAAAGAAAAAAAGTCTTTTAAAGGGATAGTTCACCCAAAAATGAAAATTATCCCATGGTTTACGCACCCTCAAGCCATCCTAGGTGTATATGTACAATCAGAGTTATATTAAAAATTGTCCTGGCTCTTCTTAGCTTTATAATGGCAGTGAATGACAGCCCAAAATTTGAAGACCAAAAAAGTTTCGGCGGAGCACATTCTGTATTCAACTTACGGAGAAAGTGCAGCGCCTCTCGAAGTTCAAAATGTTTTAATATAACTCCGATTGTATTCGTCTGAAAGAAGAATGTCATATACACTTAGGGCTTGAGGGTGAGTTAATCATGGGGTAATTTTCATTTTTGAGTGAACCATCCTTTTAATAATGATTTACTGACATAATAAAGCAATTGATTCTCAATATTGTTTGTGCATAATGTTGTTAATAACTTTTAGGTATTTTGCCCATAGACAGGGGTGTTTCATTTCAAATGCATGTTTAGACAGTATCAACCTTTAAAAAGGCTGTTGCATAAGTTCATATACATTCTTCTACAGTGTAGTATACAGTAGACTTTTATTTTGCCTTGAAATGATATGTAAGGTTAAGCACCATTCTCCAGAACAAAGTTTGAATGCACAATTAAATTTTATAGTTATTGTGCTATTATTTGTTGGTTTCCGCAAACTCCCATTGGATGGAGAGACGCCCATTGCGTCTAGCTTTCATCCACGATGGATCGGTCAATGCGCGTTCATGAAGTTCAGCAGCGCGCTTCAGACCTCGCACTGGAATTGCACGCCAATTCTCTTTAGCTCCCTTTCCACTTCCCAGAGTGAAATATGGTGACCAAACGGCACAGGAGTGGCTCACCAATCCTCGCAATTAGATCCACATTATATAAAGCATATTCAGATAACAAGAGAGCACATACGGCATCAATGAGGTCGCTGGGCCTTCATTGTTCATGAATAAATGAGATTTTTAATAAACTCAAAAAGCGGTTCCATATTGCGATGACCTAATGAGACTTAATATGTGGGAAAGTCTGTGGCCGTACGGTCCCTGCACCTGGGGCACTATACTGACGCAGTGGTGTGGAGGTCTTCACATTTGATGTTAATCAGCCACCCAGCGTTTGTGTTCAGCCGAAAAAAAAGAAGAAAAAAAAGAATGTTTAATTACCAGAAAATGCAATCCGCTTTTTACCCCAGACAATGAATGGCACATAGAGCTCATTGAAGTTACCAACAAGGGACCAATGGTCAATTGGGTCATTGATTTGAATTGTTTGACAGAGCCAGAGGAACAACCAAAGTTCAAAAATCCCAAGTAAAATTGAGAAGTTTGTCACAGAATCTGTTAGAAAGGGCTGTCAGAAGTGATTACCGGCCATAAAAGCTCCCTACCGACCAAAAGTTCAAGTTCCCGCTGCACATTTAATTTGAATTTGCATGGCTTTGTTCTTGACTCCTCATGAAGTATGATCTGATTACAAGGGTGAGCAGCTACAACAGGGAATTGTGGGCTTATTTGTCTAACAAAAGTGATATTATGTTTTAAGGGCCAAGTGAGTGACACCAATCGAAGACTTCAAGACGCCGGACGGGAGGTATGACACAGTCTGGCTTTGTTAGCATGTCTGCCGTTATATGGGCAGAAGAAAAGAATGTCGATTATCAGACAATAGCACAGAGAGGACTGTCTCGTTAATTGAGAGGGCTTCACACTCTTTGACCTTCCCTTATGTAAGGTGACGGCCCAAACGGAGGAGGTCATCCGCTGCCGGGTTCAACAGAGAAACATGGCCACCACGGTGGAGAAGTTGCAGCTCTGCATTCCCGGTGAGACGGTGCATTTGCGTAACCGAAAGGCACTGGTTAAAATCTCGCCGTATTGCCTGCAAACCACTCTTGAGATTTTATCAAAAGACTATTAAAACAATCAGGAAACTGTAAATGTGAATGTTCCCAGGTTTCTTATTATAGTAATGAGTCCAGGTTCTCATTAAACAGTGCTCTGTGTTTATATCTTACTGTCTCTCTGAGAAAAAAAAAACGTAATACCTATTGGATGATGTTCTAGATAAATAAAGTTAGGAATAATAGAGATTGAGCAAGTGGTTTCAGTACACTGAATTAACAAAATGTTTCAGTTTGATTTACTTTTTAATACAATGTCTTTTTCCACTATATTAACCTCTTTTATTTACATTTCTACAGTCCTGGAAATGTACAGCAAATTGAAGGAGCAGCTTGATTCGAAAAGGTAACATTACTCAGTTTTTATCTTTATTGCAAATCAGTCATAGTCATTAATGGTGATGACAACTCTTCCAAAAGGAGTTCAGCAAAAGGTGCTGAACCTTCAGACAGTGTTTTTCATCCACCTCATGCAACTAAATATTATGAGCTTATATGAGTTGTTAAGTTTGAGGTTTGCAGTTTAAAACTATTATTTGAATGATTTGATGTGTTCTAGAAATAAAAATTAAATAAAGTTAAATAAAATGTGTACACAAAATGATGGTTACAATCAGCAAGGTTGCAGATTTAGTCAAAATGACGTCGTCACTAAGTAGGCTTGTTTAGGAAAAAGGTTCCTTAAATGAAAGGGGGAAAAAATTAATACTCATGACCATGTAATATCTGTCATAATAAATGAATGAACGAGCTTGAAGAATGTAGTCAAAACTACAGTTAGTGTAAATTTGAGAAAAATTAATGAATTACAAAAAATAAATTACTAATTACAGCTTGCTGTAGAAAGGGTCCAAATGATGTCACTTCCTTGCAGGCACAAATAAATGTTTTGAAATAGGGTGAAAGTCATGTGATGGTTGCACCCAAAGCAATGAAATATGTGATTGGTAATTTAAAATAATTAAAAAATGAATTCTATAATGAATTGAGCGGACATTGGAACTCTTTTATCATTAAAAGTTATCTATTTTTCATGTTGTGTGTGTATATATAATCAAAAACATTATAGTTTTATGTAAAATAGTAATTTATCTAAGATATCTAATAGTTTTCATTTCAAAGAAGATATGTGTGCCTTTACTTTAAAAAGAAAAGGAGTTTGTGGAAAGTGCTAGTGTTTTGCTGAAATCAATTGAACTATTATAATTCAGCTAAAACGCGTTCAAACCCCTTTCATGAAGTGTTCGGTCCTTTCTCCTGGAATGAAGGGATGAATGTAAGGTCACGTTGAACTTGAAAATAATGACCCTTCTTTGTCCATTAATGTCTACTTAGTCAGTCATAACACATCATGAATAAATAAACTATTCAAACGCAAAGACAATTGACCTTGTGTGTGCCCTTCTTCACAGCACTGCCCTGTACCGGCAGGCCCATGACAGGCCTCCTCCAAATTGAGGCAATTAGCGCAATGTGTTTTTCCATTAATCTGTGTGTCGCCACTGCGCGCTAATGACTAGGCTGGGACATGGTCTAATCAGGCAGGGATTCTTTCGCAGTTCACATGTAACACTCGCTGGGAAGGGCGCCACTTTGGCCTTCCACACGGACACACGCACACTTCAGAGCGGTGAGGTCAGGGAGCATTCAGAGGCACCAGCTAGTGTGGTACAAGTTAATAAACGTATTAATACGTTGAATATGGACAGGCACAATCATACATTGTACAAGATTGTTATCTTTGAGCCCATGTCTAAAAACAAAAATTCTTTGGTGTGAATATAGATGGAAAGAATAAAACATTCAGATAAATGTCTGTGGAGAACACAGGCTAGTAAGAACACAAACCTTTAATAAACTTGTTTATAACGCTGCATTCACACTGACTCGACCGTCATAGTGACAACAGCCAATCATATAACTTTTCCAGTGTTGCATGAGGGCTGCGCTAGGGCAAGGGCCTATATGCATGCTGACGCCTGCGTTGGCGCTTGAAAAGTTGAAAACTTTTCAACTTCTGCCGCGAGCAGCCTTCAATTCAGTTCGGCAAAGCATGACGTCACCCATTCAGTAAATGAGAATGCAGAGTAACTTCTTTAGATATTATAAACTTCTTATGAGATTTTTTTCTGCAGCACTTTGATGTGACTGCTTCAGTTATTGGTCTATTCTTCCCAAAGTTTGTTGTTGTGCTGGTGTTGTTGTACAGTGATGATAAACTCCCATCTGTGATACCCAGACACTTTTTCACTTAACGCAGCAAAGTTGCAAAATTGCTTAATAGCCATCTGCTGTTAACTATGAAAACTCTGACAAATAATATTAAAGCTTTTATGGATTATGAGTGTAAATCGGATGTTTCATCATCATATGATCTGTCATAAACTTGTCAAATATTTGATGACAGCTGAGTAAAATGCATAGAACGGTCAACAGACATGAGTGTCAAAATACTGGTGCATCTTCAAAATATTTTTTCTTGCACGAATATATCATATTGTTACTCATTTGATCGGTCGTGGAAAATATCAATTTATATCAATAATTTATTGTTACACCCTAAAAAGTGCCTCACTGTAACCCAGATTTTTCTTTTTTTAAAGAATATTGATCCCATTTTACTCTTTATTGATGATCATATTGCTGTTGTCATATAGAAATTTCAGTGATATTAATTTAAGGGGTTTTATCTTTTATGGACTAGTAAAGTGGTGACTGACATGAATCTTTTCCATTTCAGATACTACTCTGCATTGAAAACCATGGAGCAGCTAGAAAACATTTATATTCCCAGAGTGAGCCAGTACAGGTTCTGCCAAATTATGGCGGAGACGCTCCCTAAACTCCGAGAGGAGATTAAGGAGATCTCCATGTCCGACCTGAAAGACTTCTTGGAGAGTATCCGAAAGCACTCAGACAAAATTGGTGAAACCGCAATGAGACAGGTGGGATTATTTTATTTTATTTTATTTTATTTTATCATTAGTTGTCACAATGAGTGAGAAAGGTTTACATGAAGCCACTAAATCTCAAACCTCCGGGGAATCACCTGTTTTAAATAATTTATCATGTCTATTAATGGGTATAGCTACAGCAACATCTTTAGCTAGTCAGCTTGAGATCTACACTGGTTATACCTCTTAAAGGGATAGATCACCCAAAAATTCTGTCATCATTTACTCACCCTCAAGTTCCAAACCTGTATGAGTTTCTTTCTTCTGTTGAACGCAAAAGAAGACATTTTAAAGAATGTTGGGAATCAAACAGTTGACGGTAGTCATTGACTTTGGGATGCTGTACATTAGTGATGTTTGATTCTTAAACAAATCTTTCAAGCTGGTAGCCAGTCAAACCAGTTCACAGAATTTAACTGAATCAAACTTTAGTTCTTAGTTGATGATCTAAAACATGCATCTGAAGTAGCGCTCACATTTCTTGCATGGCACCGAATTTTTCCGAGGTTATCTTCTAAAACTTCAACAGAACTGGATCGTTCGGTTCTTTTTGAGTCTGTTCTTTTGTATCTGTTCATTTCAAACTGGTTCTCAACTGGTTGTTGACTTAAAAGAAAGATTTGTTCAAGAATTGAACATAACTACTTGTCTGGCTATCACCAGACCAAGCTCAATTTAAGATTGAGCATTGGTCTGGGGAGTCTGCTCTGTATTTTCTACTGCAAGAGGCGTGATCAACGAGCATTATTCAAATGACTCTGCACAAAATTGGATAGTCCTTCAACCAATCAGGCCACAAGAGGCATGATTAACGGGCATAGTTCAAATGACTGTACGCAATTGGATAGTCCTTCAACCAATCAGAGCAACGATCCATTGCTTCTCTATCCGTCATTGTGTTAAACCCGCCAATAGCGTGCCAGGTGGATAAGCCGGTTTGTGATTGGTCCCTGCAAATTTGTAACAGAAGCAGGATAAAACAATGTACAGGTTTCCAGACTGAGCTGCAGGGTGAAATCAAATCGCCGGCAGATCGGGCTGGGTTTACCCAGTCTACATAACTACTGTACATTGGCGTCTACACATCACGCCAAGTGCATAGGAGATTAGACTTGATTGATTTTAGTAGAGCTTGACTTTAGCATGTTAATGCTGCCTACCTTTTGGAACAGCCTGAGCAAAACCGTGATGCTTTAAAATGCTGTCTATGAAGAGACCTAACTAGGTATTGAAATGTGTGCTAAATTAGCTAATAGAAATCTAAAGTTGCAAACTCGTTAGTTCAATACATATGGCGTGACTGGTATTCTAGGCTGTTGAAGTTATTGTTTTTCTTCTCTCCGTCACCTTGTTCTTGTAGGCTCAGCAGCACCGTACGTTTAACAGTGCAGTGCAGAAGCAGGATGCTCTGAGCTGTGCCAAACCTCTGTACGGTTTGAACGGCCGAACACCCCTCCATCACAACGGCCTGAGCACAGAGGCAGCGGATGAAGAGGAGATGGATGAAGAGGTATGACATAGTCACATTTTGAGGATGTTTAGCATCATAGTGTCCAAAATAAATGTTGTTGTTTTTTAAGCACTATACCATGGCTGCCTGGCCAAATTTAAATAATTTAAATAGGCAAATGCTTAAGAGTCTATGTTTGGATCATTATTGCAGTGATTTTTATGTTTCTAGCATGTTATATGTTTGGCAACAGTTTTTCTAACCCGAATTGATGGAGTATGTAGCTTTTCATTTCTTAAACAACCATGTAGGAAGAACATCATGGCCATATTCCAGGATGACAATGTCAAGATTCATCAGGCTCAAACTGTGAAAGAATGGTTGGAGGGAGCCTGAAGGATCATTTTCACACATAAATTGGCTCTTCTGAGTCCAGACCTTAAATCCACTGAAAGTCTTTGGGATGTCCTGGAGCTGGAGGAGACTTTACAGAGTGCTTGACTCTTGCATTGTCAATACAAGATGTTGACTAAAAATTGATGCGCATCTTGATAGAAATATATGTTGTGATGTTATATTCATCAAGAGGTGCATACATTTTTGGTCAAGATCTTGTATTGACAATGTAAGAGTCAAGATATATTTGACTCTGCCTACATTTCCTACATGGTTGTTTAAGAAATTAAAAGCTACACACGCTATCAATTAGGTTAGAAGAACTGTTGCCAAACATATAACATGTTAGAAACATATTAATCACTGCAATAATGATCCAATCATAGACTCTTATGCATTTGCCTGTTTAAATCCAAACAGCAAAATTTTTTTGGGCTTGGCAGTGTATTTGACAAACCAATCTGTGTTTGTGTGTATTAAAAGTATTAATAAAATACTACATTTTAATGCAAAATACCTTTCACTGGAGACACATTTATTTCAAGACGCATGTTAATATGAGGTGTAAACAGCAATCTGTTGTTTCATAAATGAATTATGCCTCTAGCAGGAACTGTGATTTGAAGGTTTTTTTTATATATATATATACACACTCACCTAAAGGATTATTAGATATTTGATACACCTGTTCAATTTCTCATTGATGCAATTATCTAATCAACCAATCACATGGCAGTTGCTTCAATGCATTTAGGGGTGTGGTCCTAGTCAAGACAATTTCCTGAACTCCAAACTGAATGTCAGAATGGGAAAGAAAGGTGATTTAAGCAATTTTGAGCGTGGCATGGTTGTTGGTGCCAGACGGGCCGGTCTGAGTATTTCACAATCTGCTCAGTTACTGGGATTTTCACACACAACCATTTCTAGGGTTTACAAAGAATGGTGTGAAAAGGGAAAAACATCCAGTATCTGGGCAGTCCTGTGGTGAAAACGCCTTGTTGATGCTAGAGGTCAGAGGAGAATGGGCCGACTGATTCAAGCTGATAGAAGAGCAACTTTGACTGAAATAACCACTCGTTACAACCGAGGTATGCAGCAAAGCATTTGTGAAGCCACAACACGCACAACCTTGAGGCGGGTGGGCTACAACAGCAGAAGATGCCACCGGGTACCACTCATCTCCACTACAAATAGGAAAAAGAGGCTACAATTTGCACGAGCTCACCAAAATTGGACAGTTGAAGATATATATACACTCACCTAAAGGATTATTAGGAACACCATACTAACACTGTGTTTGACCCCCTTTCGCCTTCAGAACTGCCTTAATTCTACGTGGCATTGATTCAACAAGGTGCTGAAAGCATTCTTTAGAAATGTTGGCCCATATTGATAGGATAGCATCTTGCAGTTGATGGAGATTTGTGGGATGCACATCCAGGGCACGAAGCTCCCGTTCCACCACATCCCAAAGATGCTCTATTGGGTTGAGACCTGGTGACTGTGGGGGCCATTTTAGTACAGTGAACTCATTGTCATGTTCAAGAAACCAATTTGAAATTATTCGAGCTTTGTGACATGGTGCATTATCCTGCTGGAAGTAGCCATCAGAGAATGGGTACATGGTGGTCATAAAGGGATGGACATGGTCAGAAACAATGCTCAGGTAGGCCGTGGCATTTAAACGATGCCCAATTGGCACTAAGGGGCCTAAAGTGTGCCAAGAAAACATCCCCCACACCATTACACCACCACCACCACCAGCCTGCACAGTGGTAACAAGGCATGATGGATCCATGTTCTCATTCTGTTTACGCCAAATTCTGACTCTACCATCTGAATGTCTCAACAGAAATCGAGACTCATCAGACCAGGGAACATTTTTCCAGTCTTCAACTGTCCAATTTTGGTGAGCTTGTGCAAATTGTAGCCTCTTTTTCCTATTTGTAGTGGAGATGAGTGGTACCCGGTGGGGTCTTCTGCTGTTGTAGCCCATCCGCCTCAAGGTTGTGCGTGTTGTGGCTTCAAAAATGCTTTGCTGCATACCTCGGTTGTAACGAGTGGTTATTTCAGTCAAAGTTGCTCTTCTATCAGCTTGAATCAGTCGGCCCATTCTCCTCTGACCTCTAGCATCAACAAGGCATTTTCGCCCACAGGACTGCCGCATACTGGATGTTTTTCCCTTTTCACACCATTCTTTGTAAACCCTAGAAATGGTTGTGCGTGAAAATCCCAGTAACTGAGCAGATTGTGAAATACTCAGACCGGCCCGTCTGGCACCAACAACCATGCCACGCTCAAAATTGCTTAAATCACCTTTCTTTCCCATTCTGACATTCAGTTTGGAGTTCAGGAGATTGTCTTGACCAGGACCACACCCCTAAATGCATTGAAGCAACTGCCATTAGATAATTGCATTAATGAGAAATTGAACAGGTGTTCCTAATAATCCTTTAGGTGAGTGTGTATATATATATATATATATATATATATATATATATATATATATATATATATATATATATATATATATATATATATATATATATATATATATATATATATATATATATATATATATATATATATATATATATATACATATATATATATATATATATATATATATATATATATATATATATATATATATATATATATATATATATACACACACACACACACACACACACACACATTATATTTGTTGTTTGATCAAGTCTATTTAAAACATACTTGAAGCGTCATTGTTTAGTATCCTTTACCAGCAAAGCCGCTCTGGTCAAGAAATGTTTCTTGAACCTTGTTCATTTTCTTTTTAAGGTCTTGACAGCGCAGGATCTGGTGGATTTTTCACCAGTCTACCGATGTCTTCACATCTACACTGTTTTGGTAATGCCCAGTGTCTCCTTCACTACAGACATGTCGTGCACACAGTGAACAACTAATATAACCCATCTCATAACATGTTATGAAATCCTGTTTGGGTTCTGCATTACAACAGAATGTGTTTTATTGAGAAACATTCCAGCCTCTGAAGTGACAGTGCGTTTTCACTGAAACGCTTTCTCCCAAGCGGCTCCTCAAACATTAATGGCTTAAATAAGCAAAGGGATTTCCAGAGTTTTGACGGTCGTGCCATCAATATTATTTTTGCCTTAGACCAAACGCAAACTATAGAGAGGTGAGATCGAGTTTGTTACCGCTTGGTGCCATCGCTCATCTGGTCAGAACTAATCCAGAGTCCATCAGCACGCCAACAAAAGGGGTCAGACTGCAGCATCTAATGGGATTGACCGAGCAGTAACCCCCTTTCGCCATAAAAACAAAGCAGTGAAAAAGTTCTTCGCTTCGGCATTCAGATTGTGCACAAACTGCAGTGCATTCACTGGACGTAGGATGAGTCGAGCGCTTTCCCCTCAGTGGTTCAGTTAATGAGAACACGAGCGCTTTTGACCGCTGTGCTACCCAAGGGCTCACAAGCGCTGGCAGGGGCAGGGGCCTTCAGCCACACAGAGAGAGGAAGCCCCGCAGGTGCTTAACATTCAGAGAGGTTGTATGTTTAAACCAACCTTGTGCTTATTGGATGTATATTTGACTCTGCCTACATTTCGGAAAAAACGCAAAAACATAACTATACCTACAGTCGAGGCAGCGTCCAGATAAAATGACCACTAGAGGCAGCAAAACGGCAACTATTCCTTTTCTCACCAATTATGATTACAGGTCAAATGACTTATTTTAATGCAGCTCCTTGCTCAATGCTATGTTATGACCTCAAAACACTTTACCATAGAGCCTGATATTGTACACATTTTGATATTTGCATCACATAACCAACTCCATATGTATGGCTTTTCTGATGTAGTAAACTAGCTCGGTAGCTATTGCACTTGCACTTGCGTGATGCGGAGCACTCCGGTATGAGTCCCATGAAACGCGAGTCACAACATCTTTGAAAAAAAGCAAGCTAGATAGAAGCAAGCTAAAATGGCATGATTTGTTCAGCAGATGTTTTTTTTTTCTCTCACATTTGCTTTTGTTAACACTAGGTTTTAACAAAAGGTTAGGTTTGGGGTAGGATTAAAGTCCCAGTGAACCGGAAGTAGCAAGTGAGTTTTCTTCAGTGCTGTGACGTATTTCCAAGTGAAACGGAATATTGAATAGAGGGCAGGGTTTTACTTCAGCGCTCCTCCTCTCCATCTCGCTCTCATTGCAGACTAACGGTTGGAGGGGAGTGCTTAAGCATTTTCAAACCTAAGGCATCAAACTGACATCATCTGAGAAGGAACTCCATTTCCAGACCGGAAGATACTTTTCCGATTTTGATTAAAGATTACCGTGACAAACAATTTTTTTCTGTGTATTAACTTGTACGCATTAATTGTTCACTCTAAGACCTTTAATATGTGCTAACAAAGTAAATTTTGATTTCATGAGGACTTGGTGTACATGGTGTACTCACACTAGGCACGGTTGCCTTGTACTGTGCCCGAGCGCGATTTTCCCTTCAACCAATCAGACCAATGATCCATCGCTTCTCTATCCGTCATTGTGTTAAACCCGCCAATAGTGCGCCAGGTGGATAAGCCAGTTTGTGCACAATTACATGCAAATCCAAAGTTAAATGCTCTTGTATAAATTAAGTTATATATGAATTTATTTAAACCTACATTAATTCCATATTTCTTTTTTTAGGAGACAGAGAGACGTTTGAAAATTACTATAGGAAGCAAAGAAAAAAACAAGCAAGACTAGTACTGCAGCCTCAATCTAACATGGTTAGTATTCTTTGCTCTTTAAACAATCCCGTCGATTTTATTTGTTTTTATATGCTTTAATTGTAAGTTTTTCACTCCAGCATGAAACAGTGGAGGGCTACAGGAAGTACTTTAATCAGATTGTTGGGTAAGTAAAATCTGCATTTATTTGTGAAGTTATTTATGTGCAGAGCAGTATGTCCATTTACTTATTTACAGAGTTGATTTACACCATGTAATGCCAAATACCATCATGCTTTACAGGTTCTTTGTGGTGGAAGATCACATATTACACGCCACACAAGGTCTGGTGACCAGAGCCTTCACAGATGAGCTGTGGAACATGGCCCTGTCCAAAATCATCGCAGTGCTTCGCACACACTCTGTGAGTCCTGCAAACACACACTTGTCTCGACTATTGTCACAATACCAAAAATTCAGTAGTCGGTACCAGTACCAAGGTTATTGGTATCAATTTCGTTACCATAGCAAAAATTATTAATACTACTAATAATTGTAAGTAAATCATATATTTTTATAGCCTTCAAATATTCAACTAAGACATCAAATGAAAAGTTAATAAAATGAAAAACAAAGAAACACATTACAGGTAACAGAACACATGGCAGGTCACTTACACTGCAAAATGTAAAACTTCAAAACTAAAATTATGTCATTAATTACTCACCCTCCTGTCGTTCCAAACCCGTAAGATGCACTGCATAAAATGCTTTTCTTACTTAGTATTTGTAGTATTTTTCTATACTTAGTACTTGTTTTAAGTCCAAATATCTAAAAATTCTTACATTTAAGAAGCATTTACTAGACAAGCAAAAGTTTTTGTCTTGTTTTGGGAAAAAATTACTCAAAATTAAAATAATCTTGCTTACCCCATTGGCAGATTATTTTGCTTGTCTAGTAAATGCTTCTTGTTTTAAGAATTTTTAGATGTTTGGACTATAAACAAGACAAAAATACTAAGTAAGAAAAGCATTTTTTGCAGTGTGTCTGTTCATTTTCAAAACACAAATTAAGATATTTTAAATGAAATCTGAGAGCTTTCTGTCTCTCTATTGACAGTCCATGCAATTACCACTTTGACAAGGTGAAAGGTAAAACTAATCCATATGAATTGAGCTGTTTAGTCCAAATTTTCTGAATAGACACGATCACTTTATATGATGAATATATTGAATTTAGACTTCACATATAAACATTGACTAGCGAACATAAACAGAAGCTCAACTGAACCTGCTTGATGCACAAGAACAAACCTCATTGGTTCTTGCAGAAGCTCAAACGTGCTGCGAGACACGAGAATGAACCTCATTGGTTCTTGTGGAAGCTCAAACGTACTGCGTAACACAAGAATGAACATCATTGGTTCTTGTGGAAGCTCAAATGCGCTGCTTAACACTAGAATGAACCTCATTGGTTCTTGTGGAACCTCAAACGTGCTGCTTAACACTAGAATGAACCTCATTGTTTCTTGCGGAAGCTCAAACGCGCTGCTTAACACTAGAATGAACCTCACTGGTTATGGTGTGGAACCTCAAACGTGCTGCGAGACACGAGAATTAACCTCATTGGTTCTTGCGGAAGCTCAAGCGTAAAACGTGAGAATGAACCTCATTGGTTCTTGCAGAAGCTCAATTGTGCTGTGTAACACTAGAATGAACATCATTGGTTCTTGCAGAAGCTCAAACGTGCTGTCTAACACCTAGAATGGACCTCATTGGTTCTTGTGGAAGCTCAAATGTGCTGCGCAACACACGAGAATGAACCTCATTGGTTCTTGTGGAAGCTCAAACGGGCTGCGTAACACAAGAGAATGAACCTCATTGGTTCTTGTGGAAGCTCAAATGTGCTGCGCAACACACGAGAATGAACCTCATTGGTTCTTGCAGAAGCTCAAACGTGCTGCGTAACACAAGAGAATGAACCTCATTGGTTCTTGTGGAAGCTCAAATGTGCTGCGTAACACTAGAATGAACATCATTGGTTCTTGCAGAAGCTCAAACGTGCTGCGGAACACAAGAATGAACATCATTGGTTCTTGCAGAAGCTCAAATGTGCTGCATAACACAAGAATGAACATCATTGGTTCTTGTGGAAGCTCAAACATACTGCGTAACAAGAATGAACATCATTGGTTCTTGTGGAAGCTCAAACATACTGCGTAACACACAAGAATGAACATCATTGGTTCTTGTGGAAGCTCAAATGTGCTGCTTAACACACAAGAATGAACCTCATTGGTTCTTGTGGAAGCTCAAATGCGCTGCTTAATACTAGAATGAACCTCATTGGTTCTTGCGGAAGCTCAAACACGCTGCTTAACACTAGAATGAACCTCATTGGTTATGGTGTGGAACCTCAAACGTGCTGCGAGACACGAGAATGAACCTCATTGGTTCTTGCAGAAGCTCAAATGTGGTGTGTAACACTAGAATGAACATCATTGGTTCTTGCAGAAGCTCAAACGTGCTGTCTAACACTAGAATGGACCTCACTGGTTCTTGTGGAATCTCAAATGTGCTGCGTAACACACGAGAATGAACCTCATTGGTTCTTGTGGAAGCTCAAATGTGCTGCGTAACACTAGAATGAACCTCATTGGTTCTTACAGAGGCTCAAACGTGCTGCGTAACACTAGAACAAACCTCATTGGTTCTTGCAGAAGCTCAAACGTGCTGCGTAACACAAGAATGAGCATCATTGGTTCTTGCGGAAGCTCAAATGTGCTGCGTAACACAAGAATGAACATCATTGGTTCTTGTGGAAGCTCAAATGTGCTGCGTAACACAAGAGAATGAACCTCATTGGTTCTTGTGGAAGCTCAAATGTGCTGCGTAAC
Organism: Paracanthobrama guichenoti; assembly: GCA_018749465.1. Taxonomy (NCBI): domain Eukaryota; kingdom Metazoa; phylum Chordata; class Actinopteri; order Cypriniformes; family Gobionidae; genus Paracanthobrama; species Paracanthobrama guichenoti. Next base: position 18,197,196 of record CM031954.1, read on the forward strand.
ACACGAGAATGAACCTCATTGGTTCTTGTGGAAGCTCAAACGTGCTGCGTAACACAAGAATGAACCTCATTGGTTCTTGCGGAAGATCAAACATGCTGCTTAACTCTAAAATGAACCTCATTGGTTCTTGTGGAACCTCAAACGCGCTGCTTAACACTAGAATGAACCTCATTGGTTCTTGTGGAACCTCAAACATGCTGCGTAACACAAGAATGAACCTCATTGGTTCTTGCACATCTCACACAGCTTCTGTTTACCACAACTAATATGTGCGTTGATGAATGTTTATATGTGAATAAAAGCCTAAATATTTGTTCATCATATAAAGTGATTGAGTCTCTTCAGCAAATTTGGACTAAACCACTCAGTTCATATGGATTAGTTTTATGTCTTTATGTACTTTTTGTCAAAGTGGTAGTTGCGTAGCTGTCAATGGAGGGACAGAAATCTCTTTCATCAAAAAGATCTTCATTTGTATTCCGAAGATTAACAATAGTCTTACAGGTTTGGAACGACATGAGGGTGATTAATTAATGACAGAATTAAACATTTTGGGTGAACTATCCCTTTAAGTATCAACTTGGTACCGAAGTACTGGTACTTTTGACAACACTAATCTCTACTGAGTCGGAGTATGCAGGGGATGCACTAAGGAGTCTCATGTAAAGATTTGACCAACCCCCTCTCTTTCTCTTTCTGCTGTGCTCTGGCCCGAGTCTCTTTTTTGTGATTGAAAGTTAGCTAGCAGTGGGAGAGAGCAGGCTTGACCCCTTTGTTCGGGCCAGAGGACTCAGGCTGTGAGCTCCAGCCGCAGGGTATTTGCATAATCCCTCACTGATTTACAACTGACTGGCCCTCCAAACACACTCTCAGCCCCAGCAGTTTAGAATATTCACAGTTAATCTGCTGTTATTGTTGCAATCTGTCCTCATTAGGCCCAACTGACCTCTCCATTAGATCAGATTGAATGGATGGCCACTGAAAGGGCTCACCAGGAAATGCTTCCAATTATCATTCCAAATGCCTTGTTTTGAAAATAAACTTCACTGAAAGACACGACTAAAGCCCTTTTAGCTCCTGAGCTGCCTAAAAGAAAAAAATAGATAGTTTTTAGAGACGATTGTACAGTCATTTAAATCTATTAATTCCAAGAATTGATTCCTGATATGCACAATTAAAACCCCAGAAACCTCATAAATAGTAAATAGTTAAAATCGTAATAGTCTTAATTAATGACTGGAAAAGTCTTGGAGAGTCATTTTTTAAAATGTGTGGGAACCTTGAGTGTATAACTCACTGGTCAGGCTGTATTCACACACTCATAAAAGTGTTTTCTTAACATAATATGTTAGTTTAGAAAATATGGTTTCATGTTAAAATGTGTATGTCATGGTTGTTTTCTTCAAAGCAATATTGTGTGACATATCTAAGTATAATATAAATGTTAATCATATAGTTACTATAAATATAAAAGACAAATGTAATTTTATTTTCAAATGACATAATTATTAAAATACATTTAGATCATTAAATAAAAAAATAAAATAAAGTAAAAATAATTACAATAGTAGTCTATAAAAATATTTGCTTGACTTTGTCCATTTCTAAGGTCTTTGCTTTGTTCCTCTTTCAGGGGTTTTATATGCATATGTGTGTGTTTTGTATTCACGTTCACATGCTTTGTCAATGAAGTACATCATGTCCTGAAGTGTGAAGTGACGGCGTGTGTTGCAGCTTGACCAGTGCTTATTTAACCGTGTGATTTACGCACTCACTCCCTACGTCTGAGAGGCAGGCCACTGCGCCCTATCTAAATGTTTAACAAGAGAATCACACTAGTGCAAGGAGCTGTAAATCAAACCTGCAGCTCCTGTACAACCACCCTCACTATCAAACCCCACCAACCTGGAAGAGACTCGTCTGGCTCATGGTTAAAAGCTCTAGAGATCTTTGCGAATGCTGAAGATTTCAGCCGTATGGTATATCTCATAGCGTTTGGACGAACTCACATCTGCAGTTTACTGTGAATCATTAACTACTTAAAAACTCATTAGTAATTGATTGTATGGGAGATGTTTTTCCACCGTGAGATATAAACTACTGAAAAAAAAAGTCAGAATTGCAAGATAAACTTGAATTTGAGAGGGAAAAAAGCCTTTTTCATGGTGATTTGACGGGGAAAAAGCCAGAATTGCGAGACTTGAACTCAGAATTCTGAGGGGGAAAAGCCAGAATTGTGAGATGTAAACTTAGAATTCTGTGGGGAAAAAATTCAAATTGTGAGACGTGAACTCAGAATTCTGACGGGGAAAAGCGAAAATGGCAAGATGTAAACTCAGAATTTTGAGGGGGGAAAAGTCAGAATTGCGAGATGTAAACTTAGAATTCTGAGGGGAAAAGCCAGAATTGTGAGATGTAAACTCAGAATTCCAAAACAAAAAGTCAAAATTCCAATATGCAAAATTACAATTGCTAGATATAACTTGCAGTTGCAACATATAAATGAGAAAAAAAGTCTGAATTGTGATATATAAACTCACAAACATAATTAACGTTATTTTGTAGTGGAATCAAGCTTCCATAAACTGAGAACTGCATTAGATTGCCAAAAACTGGGGCAGCAACATGTTTCTATTGCAGTTCTAGCTTGAATTGTTTTTTTTTATGATAATGAAATGTGTTTGAGTGTGAACACTCAAATCCTCAAGGATTTGTGCTGCCCGGTGCCGTGTGGTTTCATACAGCAGTGGGTGGGCAGGTCTGTGTGCTCAGACATTCACTAACCCTGTCAGTCATCACTCCCCTGCCTGGGTCAAGCACTGCTCTCTCCTATTTAACCTCATGGACAGGTCTCCATCAGTGGTGGGGGGAGGGCTGGACAGCCTCATTTAGATGCTAATGTAACCTAAAAACTCATTAAGACTCATTATTTGATCAATAAGTGACTGGCTGTGAGTTACCCATTTAGAGAGAAATGCTGAACCTAAACTAATCTGTTCCACAGAAGTGTGGTTTAGTGGGTATTGGTTCCTCTGTATGAATCAATGGATAACACAAGTCTTTATTGAGCAGTTGTAGCGAATCGAATGAAATAAATGTCTCACATTTAACCCCAAAATTAAAAGGAAAGAAAGATATTTAAGCTTAAATCTAAGACCATTAAGAAATGTTGGCACCAAGACTGCATTTATTTGATCAAAAATACATAAAACAAATTATTGCAATGTAAAATAACTGTTCTCTATTTTATTATATTTAAACACGTAATTTATTCCTGTGATATAAAAGCTGAATTTTCACATTTCAGGATTATATATATTATAAGAATATATTTTGTGATATTGTTGCATTTTTTGTATTGCAATATTTTGTATGTATATTAGGGATGCACGATATGAAAAAATTGAACCGATACTTAGGTCCTTCTCATGGCTGATTCCGATACCCAATAAATTCATATTTTTATATTATAATTTTCATATCTGCAGTTTGTGCACCCTGGAGAATAGAAAATCTAAGATGCACTGATGAAACTAATTATAATGGCAAATGGAAGTCTCTTCAAATGTTTTTAATTTTTGTGTAATGAACCACAATACTTAGTAACAGAAATTGACATTTGTCAACCTCGAAAAAAAAAAAGAAGTTTTACAATTTTCAAAGGCCCTAAATTTTTAATTTTTTTATTGTCCTCCGCTGCTACCAAGAAATACTTCCAGACCGGTGAAGGCATGTTCACAGATAATGACGTAATTAGCGCGACACCGTTTTAAAGCTGCAGTCACTTGCGCTCGGAAAGCGGATGAATCAGAATGATTGACTGATTTACCAGCAAGCGTACTTTATCGGAGCAATAAAAATGTCATTTTCACCCATATCGCCCGATAATTTATCGGTCCAATAAATATCATGCATATATACATAATTTTAAGACCGGAGGAAACGTTACAATAGTCTCATTTTGTGCTGGCGGATCGTAACCGGGTTGTAAGAACTGCTTCAAAATGCCAAAAGAATAAACAGGAGCAAGAGACAAAAAAAGTAGGCAATTTATTGTAAAACTGCATTTAAACTCAAACAGGCTGTTCATGCTACCAGTTCTTAGGTAGAAGCCTATACATGGGAGCCTGACAAAAATGCTTATTTTAAAGCGAAACATCAGACGGACTTGGAGGCTTTTGCATCTGAAGTCTTCTTATATACAGATGCTGGTCATATAATTAGAATATCATCAAAAAGTTGATTTATTTCACTAATTCCATTCAAAAAGTGAAACTTATATTATATTATATTCATTCATTCCACACAGACTGATATATTTCAAATGTTTATTTCTTTTAATTTTGAGGATTATAACGGTCAAAACGAAGGAAAATCCCAAATTCAGCATCTCAGAAAATTAGATTATCACTTGCTTCGAGTCGATCAGTCTGTGGCACTGCTCAGGTGTTATGAGAGCCCAGGTTGCTCTGATAGTGGCCTTCAGCTCTTCTGCATTGTTGGGTCTGGCATATCGCATCTTCCTCTTCACAATACCCCATAGATTTTCTGTGGGGTTAAGGTCAGACGAGTTTGCTGGCCATTTAAGAACAGGGATACCATGGTCCTTAAACCAGGTACTGGTTGCTTTGGCACTGTGTGCAGGTGCCAAGTCCTGTTGGAAAATTAAATCTGCATCTCCATAAAGTTGGTCAGCAGCAGGAAGCATGAAGTGCTCTAAAACGTTCTGGTATACGGCTGCGTTGACCTTTGACCTCAGAAAACACAGTGAACCAACACAAGCAGATGACATGGCAGCCCAAACCGTCACTGACTGTGGAAACTTTACACTGGACCTCAAGCAACGTGGATTGTGTGCCTGTCCTCTCTTCCTCCAGACTCTGGGACCCTGATTTACTTTCATCAGAGAACATAACTTTGGAGCACTCAGCAGCAGTCCAGTCCTTTTGTCTTTAGCCCAGGCTAGACTGAGAGAGCATTTAAAGGCCTTTGCAGGTGTTTTGAGTTCATCAGCTGATTAGAGTGTGGCACCAGGTGTCTTCAATATTCAAACTTTTCACAATATTCTAATTTTCTGGGATACTGAATTTGGGATTTTCCTTAGTTGTCAGTTATAATCATCAAAATTAAAAGAAATAAACATTTGAAATATATCAGTCTGTGTGGAATGAATGAATATAATATACAAGTTTCACTTTTTGAATGGAATTAGTGAAATAAATCAACTTTTTGATGATATTCTAATTATATGACCAGCACCTGTGTGTGTATGTGTGTATGTGTGTATGTGTGTATGTGTGTATGTATGTATGTATGTATGACCTGGACATTTCTGGAGAGATTCACCCATAGATGCTTTGTTCTAAACACATTTGTGATTTAAGAATGTTAATGTGAAGTTGTACCATTTTGTTGTCATTCTTATCATTCTTCTTCTTTTTTTTTTTTTTTTTTAACACAATAGTCCTACTGCAGTGATCCTGACCTGGTCCTAGAACTGAAGAACCTGATTGTTATATTTGCAGACACTTTACAGGTATTCTTCCATCAAGCATATCCATATTGACATTTATATTAATCTTTAATATATTGACAAATTCTGGTCCATTTCTACATTTTGGCTGCTTACTCGCTATAATTGTTTTGCTTTTGTAGGGTTATGGCTTCCCAGTGAACAGACTTTTTGACCTTTTGTTTGAGGTTCGAGATCAGTACAATGAAACATTGCTCAAGAAATGGGCCCTGGTGTTCAGGTGAGCTGAACTGAACTGAACTACAACTGTATTGTTTTTGATGTTAGTGAATTATATGGTTCTGTTCGTTGTTATACAATGACATCTGTGTTTCCTCTGCTGAAACAGAGATATATTTGAGCAGGACAACTACAGCCCCATTCCAGTGGAGAATGAAGAGGAGTATAAGGCTGTGGTCAGTCGCTTCCCCTTCCATGATGCAGAGATAGAAAAGGTTTGTCAAACACTCAAAAACATGCCTTGTATAGTGTCAGAATTAATATATTTACCAAAAGTGATGATTCATAAAAGCACAAATGTAAATATTTCTTTGAAATATATCAGATTACAGAAGTAAAATGTTGACTAGATATGTATCTTTCTTCACTAAACAGCAACAATTTCCAAAGAAGCTGCCCATGTCCCAGTCAGTGCCTCAAATCTACTCTCAAGTAAAGGAGTTTATTTACGCCAGCTTGAAGTTCTCAGAGTCACTCCATCGCAGGTAAGCAGACTACACAACACCCATAAATCTTCATCAGCTTGTTCCTGTTCAGATCAAAATTAAGATAAGATGGAAATTCTGCTTTGGGTGCAGACCCAAAGCAGATGACCCAAAGCAGATGACTGCACCCAAAGCAGAATGGGTTACCCATACAACCCAGTGGAAGGAGCAGAGCTTTAGTCATTCAGTCCTGTCACTCATCTCTTGTCAGTATGGGCTTGTGGAGCTGTTATCGTGACATGACTGTCTTCATGGGAAGCCCTCATTTACGGGTCTGGACTGTCTTTAAAACCACCAACCTCCCTCCACCTCCAGCCATCCCTTCTGACAATATTTGTTCTCTTTAAGCTCTGTGGCATTCGGCTGGCTGTTGTGAGGGGTCTGTGTTGTGCTTGTCACTGGCACCCCAAATTCTTTCCCAGAGGGTTAGATGTGCACATAGCCAGTGGATTTTACCTTCCATCCCTTCCAGGCGAGTAGCAGAAGAGATTAAGGCCCACTCACAGCAAAGTTCTTTTTTGTTCTTCGCTTAGGGGTAAAATGAAGTTTGAAATACCTTTGAAGTGGTATACTGCTAGTGAACATCCCAATGCCGCCCACACTGCTGGGTGTACCTTTAGTGAATATGTAAATTTGTGCTGCACACTTTCCTCTCAATAACAAAATAAACACTCAACAAAATGACATTGGTGAAAAAAACACGGTTAAGAAGGCATCTTATCATAACAATAGGGATATGTCAGCATATGCTCTGCAATTTCGCACCAGTTATTTATGTAGCACTTTATGCAATAGATTTGCTTTAAAGCAAGCAGCTTGACAGTATTAAACATGATAAAACAGTGTATCTTTCAATTAGAATTATAACTTCTGTTTCTACTATAAACCAGCTTTCCAGTGTTTTCATGTTTTTACTCTGACCTCGACAGTCTAATGAACCAGAGGAGGTTTTCACATTAAAAAAGGCGGAGCCTCAGAGCCATACCTATCTATTACTTAATAACTACGAGCCAATGGTAGTTCGAAGGTGTTTAATAGCTGGAGTAACTGGAAAGTTTGCTTTGGCAAGGTGTTTCAGACTCCAGAAACATACTTAAGGCCCCGATATACTTCAAGCAAAATCAAAGAACAAACTGATGTGACGTCATTTCAGACTAAATCAGGCCGAAATGAAGTTCGTTTGGCGTTCGTTTTGGGAATTTCAAACAGCTTTCCGGAATAGTTCGCTTTGGCTAGTAAACACCTTTATACTACCATCGGTCCGTGGCGATTACATAATAGGTGGGTGTCTGTGGAGGCTCCGCTGCCATTTCACGTGAAAATCTTTTCTAGTTCATTTGGCCTTTTCAGTCCGTCGAGGTCAGACGTCTGCGAGTGAAAACATGAAAACACTGGAGAGCTGCACTTCTGTCGTAATTTGTACTTCTGATGAAACGAGACACTGACACGTTTTTCATGTTTAGTACAGTAAAACTGCTTGATTTTAAGCTATCTATTGTATAAAGTGTGATTGATATATATATATATATATATATATATATATATATATATATATATATATATATATATATATATATATATATATATATATATATATAAACATGACTTTATTGGAGTGCCGTAGAGCTTGTGCAAACATATCCACGTTGCTATGATCAGATGCTTTTCTTATGCTTATGCTTGCTGTTTTCTCAGTTTTGTTGTGTTTATTTTGTTATTGAGAGGAAAGCACGCAGCACATATTTACATATTCATATAAATGCCACTTTTAGCAGAGTGGGCGTGTCGGATGCTCGATAGCAATTTATCGCTGGTTACGCATTTCAAACTTTGTTTTACCCCTAAACAAAGAATGAAAAAGAACTTCACCATAAGTATATCGGTGTTTAGTTTTGGCTTGATTTTATTCTAAATTAGGTCACACCAGTTTGTTCTTGTCATGCGAAGTGGGGCCTTTAGTGGTTTTCGATATTTTGACCAGTATTTGCACTCACCAGTGCTTGCCTAGGCATTTCCACAGACAATGAGCCAAACGATGAAACTTTTGTTTTGAGCAGGGAGAAGAGGCTGTCACAACACTTCTAGATTGATTTAACAGTCTTTTCCCCTCCTGTCGCTCCACTAATCAATGCAAACGACTGCAAATTTCACACTCCTCTCTAATGGTTTCTTTGTTATTTAAGCAAGCGATAATTAGCGAAGTATATCTGCACCTCTTCATGGAGCGTTTCCCACCTGATCACTCCTGACCAACACCTCACGCTGGGACATATAGTCCCCAACTGCAAAATCAACACCAACCAGCAGTGTCCTGTAAACACTCACACCTTACAAGCGTTCTGGCAGCAGTAGGGCTAGTTGTGGACCCGGTCAATACTGATGGGTGATATTTGAAAAGTGTTTTATTTATTTATTTTTGTCCATGCAATGAAAGTCCAGTGTTGTTTTGCTTTGCGTAGAAGAAAGTCATTTTGGGGAGTAAATGCAAATAATATTTTTCATAATGTTTTCAAATCAATGTAGCATTCAGTTAACAAGAGAATTTTTCTGGCAAGTAGCAGTGCAGCACAACAAACCGCTACACTCCTACGCTATTTTAGAATTTTCCTCTCTCTTGCTGAAGTACCGTTGCAAAGCCATGTTCCTTGTCTACTTACCAAATAAATAAATAAATGGACATGAAATATTGTTTTAAATTTAAACCATTTCATTATGTCAGAAGAAAGAGCGCAAGTGTTGTGGTTGATTTAAAAACTTGCACAGTTATGTAGGAAATCAGTGGCCTGGTAAAACATTCAATTTATTGTCATTATACAGAATTATGCAACAACTCACTGCTGCAACTGACCAAATAATTTCAAAATAATTTATTCTAGAGAGCTGTAATAAATTGAAATAAGAGTCATTCCACAATTTAAGGTACACTTCATGTCCATTGATCATTTTTCTTTTTCTTTTTTTAACAAAATCAAATTTATCAATTAAGGGGAAAGCATATCATCATCTCACACAAATATTTTGTGCATCCTATGTTTTAGTTTGCCCTAAATCACAGTTTTGAGGTGTCCATTGAGTGGGTCTCGTGTTAATGAATAATAATGAATAAAAGTTAGTCTACATTTATCAATATTACATTTATTTCTACAAACCCGGTTCCAAAAAAGTTGGGACACTGTACAAACTGTGAATAAAAACAGAATGCAATGATCTGGAAGTTTCAAATTTTAATATTTTATTCAGAATACAACATAGATGACATATCAAATGTTTAAACTGAGAAAATGTATCATTTTAAGGAAAAATAAGTTGATTTTAAATTTCATGGCATCAACACAAAAAAGTTGGGACAAGGCCATGTTTCCCACTGTTTGGCATCCCCTCTTCTTTTTCTAACAGTCTGCAAACGTCTGGGGACTGAGGAGACAAGTTGCTCAAGTTTAGGAATAGGAATGTTGTCCCATTCTTGTCTAATACAGGCTTCTAGTTGCTCAACTGTCTTAGGTCTTCTTTGTGGCATCTTCCTCTTTATGATGCATGCCAAATGTTTTCTATGGGTGAAAGATCTGGACTGCAGGCTGGCCATTTCAGTACCCGGATCCTTCTTCTACGCAGCCATGATGTTGTAATTGATGCAGTATGTGGTCTGGCATTGTCCTGTTGGAAAATGCAAGGTCTTCCCTGAAAGAGACGATGTCTGGATGGGAGCATATGTTGTTCTAGAACTTGGATATACCTTTCAGCATTGATGGTGCCTTTCCAGATGTGTAAGCTGCCCATGCCACACGCACTCATGCAACCCCATCCCATCAGAGATGCAGGCTTCTGAACTGAGCGCTGATAACAACTTGGGTTGTCCTTGTCCTCTTTAGTCCAGATGACATGGCGTCCCAGTTTTCCAAAAAGAACTTCAAATTTTGTTTCGTCTGACCACAGAACAGTTTTGCACTTTGCCACAGTCCATTTTAAATGAGCCTTGGCCCAGAGAAAACGCCTGCGCTTCTGGATCATGTTTAGATATGGCTTCTTTTTTGACCTATAGAGTTTTAGCAGGCAACGGTGAATGGCACGGTGGATTGTGTTCAAGACAATGTTTTCTGGAAGTATTCCTGAGCCCATGCTGTGATTTCCATTACAGTAGCATTCCTGTATGTGATGCAGTGCCGTCTAAGGCCTGAAGATCACGGGCATCCAGTATGGTTTTCCGGCCTTGACCCTTACGCACAGAGATTGTTCCAGATTCTCTGAATCTTTGGATGATATTATGCACTGTAGATGATAACTTCAAACTCTTTGCAGTTTTTCTCTGAGAATCTCCTTTCTGATATTGCTCCAGTATTTTTGGCCGCAGCATTGGGGGAATTGGTGATCCTCTGCCCATCTTGACTTCTGAGAGACACTGCCACTCTGAGAGGCTCTTTTTATACCCAGTCATGTTGCCAATTGACCTAATAAGTTGCAAATTGGTCCTCCAGCTGTTCCTTATATGTACATTTACCTATTCCGGCCTCTTATTGCTACCTGTCCCAACTTTTTTGGAATGTGTAGCTCTCATGAAATCCAAAATGAGCCAATATTTGGCATGACATTTCAAAATGTCTCACTTTCAACATTTGATATGTTATCTATATTCTATTGTGATTAAAATATAAGTTTATGAGATTTGTAAATTATTGCATTCCTTTTTTATTCACAATTTGTACAGTGTCGCAATTTTTTGGGAATCGGGTTTGTAAAATCTTTCATGCTCTGTGGAACACAGTGAGCACAAGAACACCTTTAAGAAGGGACAGGAAAAAAATGGGCGTATATAGTAATATAGCGGGTGAATTATGTATATGATGTATATTATGATGTTGTGATGAACCATATGCCTTTCTTCACTGACTCTCAAAGCATTTCTAAGGAGGCTGATTTTTAGAGGGTAGCTGTCTGACTCTGAGATGGTGAACGGGAACATGGTTTGTGTAACATTAGCAACACATTATTACCTGTTTGATAACATAGTGAAGGCTAATCATATCAATTATTGCGATGTGTCCAGCGTTGTAGAGAGCAATACATAAAACACATTACCATTCTGATGCATTATACTTGTAGACAACCCTGTATAACTCGTTCTTCTGAGTCAGTTCTGAATCAGTTCTTCAGATTAGGTAGTCCGAGCTGGTGTGATTGAGTAGAAGCGAATGAAGCAAATACTAAATATACTAAATGAAGCAAAGGTGTAGTTACATTAAAGCTATTTTAAGGCATGAAGAAATTATTTTCACAGGTTTTAATGTTATTTTGATGATCAAAGATGAGTTTTTTAAGGGATAAAATTATTGACTGCTGGGGACTTTAAGATTAACTTGCCTAACTGGATCTAGAATATAACATGTGGTAGGCCAGACAAAGCCTTCCATTAAAATTATGATTCAAAATGGTGGCATTGTCAACTAAGTTACCTCCTGTCAACTAAGTTACCCTGTAACATAGTTGTTAAGATCCTACTGGGTGACTGTGTCCACTGATGATGATGAATTGAAGTTTGCCTAACATCTCTTAAATTTAAAATATTTTTCCTGTCTTTAGTGACCATGCTGAGAAAATCATATATTCAAACAATATGATTCATAAAATTTTTAAATGGACGCTGTACATATGGTAGAATATGTGTGTAGGACTTAAAGGGTTGGTTCACCCAAAAAATTTAAATTCTGTCATTAATTACTTACCCTCATGTTGTTCCAAACCTGTAAGAATTTTGTTCATTTTCGGAACACAAATGAAGTTATTTTTGATGAATTCCGAGAGGATTCTGAACCAGCCTTAGGCAGCAATGTCATTATAACGACCGTATAACAACTTTATTGTTGCAGTTAACTTAATTTCGTACTCCATGGCAGTATTAAGCGTCATAGAAAAAGTATTCTGTATAGAAAGCTTGCCAAAACTATAGACTAAGAGTGCAGTGATTGAACATATTTTTTTGTTAACTTGTGTTTCAGCTCAACCGAGATTGATGACATGCTCCGTAAATCCACCAACCTGCTGCTGACGAGGACGTTGAGCAGCTGCTTACAAAACCTCATCAAAAAGCCGCACATAGGATTAACAGAGGTAGTGTTGATGCAATGACATATTCTTTCTGCAAAGCCCAGTTTGAAAATAACATACGCCTTCCTTTCTGTTATGTTTTGCAGCTAGTTCAAATTATCATCAACACCACCCACTTAGAGCACGCGTGTAAATACCTGGAGGATTTTATCACGAACATCACCAATGTTTCCCCGGAAACGGTTCACACCACAAGACTGTACGGGCTTTCCACCTTCAAGGTAAAGTCATTCACAGACATGTTCTTTAATTACACATTTCACTCGTATTACCGCCATGGGCACACACTGATCAGAGATCAGCCGTCTGGAGCAGTGCGCTCAAAGTAAAGCTGTCATCGACAGCATGGGACAAGAGCCGCCTCGGGCTTCATGAACTCCATAAAGAGCTTGTTTTGATGCCAGTGTGTTAAATGTATTTAAACTGAAGTGTTATCAGGTGACCTCTTTTTGAGTCATTGAGCACGCAGCAGCATGTTGGCATTGCTCAAGTTAATGTTGCATAAGTATTTACCCCGTCTTTCCACATTTTGTTGTTTTAGTGCATTTGAATACTTTTACTATTGAAGATCCACAAAATGTGTAGCATTTGATATGCATGCAAAATATGTTTGATTTTAGCATGAAAAGTTAAACAAAAAAGCAGACTTACACCGATCAGGCATAACATTATGACAGGTGAAGTGAATAACACTGATTATCTCTTCATCACGGCTCCTGTTAGTTGGTGGGATATATTAGGCAGCAAGTGAACATTTTGTCCTCACAGTTGATGTGTTAGAAGCAGGAAAAATGGGCAAGCATAAGGATTTGAGCGAGTTTGACAAGGGCCAAATTGTGATGGCTAGACAACTGGGTCAGAGCATCTCCAAAACTGCAGCTGTTGTGGGGTGTTCCCGGTCTGCAGTGGTCAGTATCTATCAAAAGTGGTCCAAGGAATGAATAGTGGTGAACCGGCGACAGGGTCATGGGCAGCCAAGGCTCATTGATGTACGTGGGGAGCGAAGGCTGGCCTGTGCATTCCCTGGTGTCTGTGGCCTCTTTCAGCAGAATAATGCGCCCTGCCACAAAGCAAAAATGGTTCAGGAATGGTTTGAGGAGCACAACAATGAGTTTGAGGTGTTGACTTGGCCTCCAAATTCCCCAGATCTCAATCCAATCGAGCATCTGTTGGATGTGCTGAACAAACAAGTCCGATCCACGGAGGCCCCACCTCGCAACTTACAGGACTTAAAAGATCTGCTGCTAACATCTTGGTGCCAGATACCACAGCACACCTTCAGGGGTCTAGTGGAGTCCATGCCTCGACTGGTCAGGGCTGTTTTGGCAGCAAAAGGGGGGCCAACACAATACTAATATTATAAATGAATAGTTTAAAAGCATTCCAGGATTTAACTGGTTGTACACATCTGGAGGAAGTTGAATGCCTGGTTTCTTATTTTTAGGATGCAAGACATGCAGCTGAAGGAGAGATATACACCAAACTCAACCAGAAGATCGATGAGTTCATTCAGCTTGCTGATTACGAATGGGGCATGGCAGAGTCGGACGGCAGGGCCAGCGGCTACCTCATGGACCTCATTAACTTCCTGCGCAGCACCTTCCAGGTCTTCACACACCTTCCGGTGAGTTCCACGTCATCCTGTTCACACGCAGTCTCGTCATTGTTTTGTGATCATTCTTCACCTGTGGGTTCATGTAATGTGTGTGGTGTCAATTAATGTTGCATTTGTAGCTGTTTAGATGGTCATATCTGGACATACGTTCTAGTTTCCCTCCAGAATGACACATTTTCTAGTTTCCACTGTTTGACATTGGGTGAAAATCAAAACATAAGCGCACAGAAATGTTGTGTAGGTGTCATTACACAAATATAATGTTCACAAAGACATCCATTCCCAAACCCAGTCTAATCTCTGTATATTCCTTCACATAATCAGCACAGATAACTCCCAACCCATCCATTAAAAAAGAACGATACAGCTTGCTTGCTTTTCTCTTCAGCTGCCCTGTCCTCTTAAACAAATTGCTTTAACCTCCAGTTTAAGTTGGTTATGCTTTGGTTTCTCAACAATGTAACATATTTCCTGTAAGTGAATGTATCCTTTGATTTATTTTCTGCCAGGCATGCTTGGTATTTCTGATTTTCCTTTGTCTGTCCATTTATTATCGCTATACTTTCTTTCCCTGTCCGTGTTTTATTTTCTTGGGGTTTCCGCCTCAGAATAACAACAATGATCATGCTGCAATGTCGGTAAGTAGACCCTCTTCGAACTGTAGAGGAGGAAGAGTAAAATTACAATTATTAAAAAGTTAAAGACATTAAAACTGCATGTTCATGTCAGCTCTGTGGACTTGCTGCCAGCCTTGTTTTGCTTCCCTTTTCACGTGTAATGCAGAATGTAAACCAGTTCAATTGGCATGCTACCCCTGATCTGCTGCCCATGATTGTCTGAAGCTGATACCAGTATCTGCAGAACACACGTGCCATTCTTACTTGAGATTCACTAGCACTAGTACCAGCATTTAAAGAGACGGTTCACCCAAAAAAATCTATCACCATATTCTCAGCCTCATGTCTTTCTTTCTTTCTTTCTTTCTTTCTTTCTTTCTTTCTTTCTTTCTTTCTTTCTTTCTTTCTTTCTTTCTTTCTTTCTTTCTTTCTTTCTTTCTTTGTAACATGAAGGAAAATATTTTGGATAACATTTAGCCTATAAAATTAATGTGAATGGGGTCTTGAACAACACTAGACCTCACTGACTTTCTTTGTATGGACAAAAGCAAATATCTTCTATTATGTTTCACACCGTTTTATTTTGATTTTGTGTGATCTGTCCCTTTAAGATGATAGTCTCAACAATGAGTGCGTCTCAAATCAGAATGCTGCTTTATTAATGCTGCATAATGAAACATTTTAACCTACTACACTATCAGGACAGCTATATGTCATTACCTTTAATAAGTATACTTAGATATTACATAATCAGTTAATTCACACTAATTCACTAATATGAGCAAACGTAGACACTATAAATATAGGGCGTTAATGATTGCATTTATAGTTGAAAGATGTGAGCACAGCATAAAGTGGTTCAGCTCATGCTTAAATTAAACCGTTCGCATTTTTCTAACACAATGGGATGCGGCAAATGGCAAGATATTTTGTTGATCGCTTGGTTTTTATATCTTGTGTTGCGATGGGTCCCGCCCACAGTTAAATCTCATTGGTCGAAAAGTCCACTCCATATCAGTGTTTAATATTATTAAGATTTTTAAGTAATATTTTTAAGATTTTTAATTTAATATTTTAATATTAAGTTTTTTTATATATATCATTTCTGTTTTTTTTTATATCTTTTGCTTTCATTTTAATTTTACTTAAGTTTTTAATAATTTAGTTCTGTGGGTTTGCCATTTTTATTAGTTTTAGTTTATATACACTAGTTTATATTACTTTTTTCCACATTTTGGTTATTTTAGAACATTAAGTTAAACTAAATGAAAAAGAGAAATGTTGCCCTGACAATTGGTCAATTGCCTGACAAAGGAATAAAATGTTTTTTTTATACATTTTATTTTATTTTATTTCAGTTAATGTTTCATTTATGTCAAATTATAGTTGACTATATTAACCTTGCTTCACATAACTGTATATTAAACATAAAGTATGTTCTGGCGTTATGTCATTCCGGTTTGGACACTTTTTGTTGTTGTTGTTGCAACATTTACACTTTTTTTGTGCAAAATAGTTTTTTAAGGGTGACATTTTATGTTTTATAGGGCCTGCTTTTCTAGCATCGATTTGCAATGTTTATATACATTTCTAGAAATAAAGAGGAATGTCCATGCATTCGAGTCTCGGAGGATTCTGAAGTTTTTGGCTTTGTGTTTTTTAATTATGCCTATGTTTGTTAAACGGGATTGGTTGTTCAGTGTGGTGCTTACACATAAAATAATACATATTTAGTCTTGTTTATAGCGATGTGTGTGTTTAATGGATATTAGCACGTGATAACATAATAACATAATTTTTGGGGAGAGCTTTGTTTGCATTTTTTGCTTTGGGTAGAATAACCAAAAGGAATTGTTTATTCATTTCTTTGCTAGTTGTCAGCATGTACTGGTGGAGCAGCTGTTGCATGAGTTTTACGTGTGTTTGAGTGTTTGACGTCTGTTATTGCCGGGTTTGACTGGTCTTTCACCTCTTTCCTCTTTACAACCCTGCTGATTATGAGCCGCGTCGGCTTGCATGAACGACTGCTGCAGATATGAGACTTGTTACTGTGTGTTTGTGTGTGTTTCCGAATTGAAATCCATCAGATGGTGGATTTTCAAGAGTTGGAAGGCCTTTGTCATCTTCATGTTGTGCCATTTATATCCACTGATTATATGTTGTTTAAGAATTTTATGAATTTTGGTATGTATTTGGAAATGAATCAACACACTTATCGCTGTGCTTACTGTCTTACATACACCCAAAAATAGTTCACCTTTTCTGTCATTATTTACTCACCATAATGTTGTTCCAAACTCAGCTGATTGTCTGTCCTCAGTGGAACAGAAAACTTTAAATTTTTTATGAATATCCAGGCTGATCTTTTAAAAATTCAATGAAAGTGAATGGTGACTAGAGCCGCCAAGTTAAAAAATTACACAACAAAAAAACGTATCAAGGTTACTGTTCGTCATACAAAGCTATATTATGACATAAGACTTGAAACATATGGACCACTTTTATGTTCTTTTTGTCTTTTTAGTTCTTGACAGACCCATCCCCCATTCACTTTCATTATATGAAAAAGAGTGTGTGTGTGTGTGTGTGTGTGTGTATGTATGTATGTATGTATGTATGTATGTATGTATGTATGTATGTATGTATATACACCCCTTCATTTTGGATGCAATTATACACACACACACACACACACACACACACACACACACACACACAGAGGTCTGGAATCATTTGTTTTTTAATGTTTTTGTAAAAAGCCATTTGTACTCAGCAAGGCTGCCTTTATTTGAACAAAAATACAGTAAAAACAGCAATATTGTGAAATATTTTTTACAAGTGAAAATAACTGTTTTATATTTGAATTTATTTTAAATTGTAATTTATTCCTGTGATGGCAAAGCTGATTTTAATTCCTGTCGTGGCAACATTTGTTTCTGAAGCTTATCCTTCAGAAATCATTCTAATATGTTGAGTTGCTGCTCATGAAACATTTCTTATTATTATCAATGTTGAAAAACAGCTGTGCCCTTTTAATATATTTAAATAGAAAACCATTCTTTGAAATTGTAATGATACTTGACAATATTACTGTTTTTACTGCGTTTTTGATCAATGCATTTTGATAAATACAGCCATGTTCAACATAAGAGACATAAAAAAATCTTACTGACCACAAACATTTGAGAGATAGTGTAAGACAAAGAAGAATATATAAGAAAAAGGGTGAAACTGCTATTCACACAGTTTCAAGTTCATGCTATGAATTCATTAAGACTTCAAGATGATCCCAACACTGTTGCCGTGTGTAGAAGAGGACACCTGTAGTAACAGTTTGTTGGTGTGTTTGTGTGCCGCTCCTCAGGGTAAGGTGGCACAGACGGCGTGTATGTCTGCCTGTAAACACCTGGCCACATCGCTGATGCAGATGCTGCTGGATACTGAACTCAAACAGATCAGCATGGGAGCCATTCAGCAGTTCAACCTGGACGTCATACAGTGTGAACGTGAGTAGCTAATAATTGTATATTTATAGCCTGACGTCATCATACTCAGATTCTAGTCAGATGAGTCTGATACTGCTCCATTGGGCTGTGATTATGGGGCGTGTTTCAACCGAACCAGGAAAGAAAATGCCTCTGCACTCAATTGGATAGACCTACAACCAATCAGAGCAACGGAGTAAGTGACGTATGTTGAGCGACACATAGTTGTCAACAGAACTCAACTGCACGCACGCTGGAAGAAGATGATGAGTGTAAACGATCTTTGCTGGTGTTGTAAAAAGAATTTCAGGATACACGGAGTACTTACCAACACGATCATCATTTCTGAGAGAAATAGTAAAGGTGAATGCATATACGAACAAGTTCTCTGTTTAGGATTAGAACGAATTCAACACAAGCGCTCTTTGGTGACGTGGATGATAACGTTACTGTTAATCATCCAGCACCACTTTCAACAGGTTTCAACAGATCGTCCAATAGTGACGCTTCTGTCATAATATATCTTCCTCTTTCAGACCCCCTACAAATTATGTCCATTCTGAAAGTGAAAGTTTACGCATAAACCATTTTCAGAGCATAGTGTGGCTAATGCACTAACAGGTAGGCATGTTGATGTCTTGCTCTGTGAAGTGCAGCATGGTGGTAGATGCACTCATGCAGCATATATTATTGATGTTATCAGCTGTTATCAGAAGCAGTTATCTTAGTTATACTCTTTCAAAGAACATTCCTGATTACCCGCACTCCACCTGCTCATGGAAATCCACACCTGTTCTGATATGAACTGATATGGAAGAGTTATCCATTTGAACATTCATTCATTTGCTGTATTTGCATGCAATACCCACCCATATTAGGAACAGTTCACCTGAAAAGAAAATTAATTTACATCTCTAATAGTTTTTCAAAGCCATATGACAAGGCTGTCTGTGGAACACAAAATGAGATGTTTTATGAAATTAATACTTTAATTCAGCAAGGATTATTACACATTAAAAGTGTTTTAAAAAGTGACAGTAAAAATGATGCTGTTACAAATCATTTCTATTTCAAATAAATGCTGTTCTTTTGGTCTTTCTATTAACCAATTCACAACTGTTGATGGAAACAAGTTGATTCTGATTGTTGTCATTTATTTTAAATTGTGAAAAATATTTCACAATATTACTGTTTTTTTTTAATCAAATGAATGCAGCCTTGGTGAGCATAAGCCTATAAGGCTCTTTTGTACAGTAGTGTATAGTTAACTCAGATATGTATTACAAATATTTACGTTTTTGGACCAATTTTAAGTCCACTCGACCACTAGTGGGGTTGACCTTAAAATAACACTGTCCCAAATCCAAAGTCTTTATAGTATTCTCTATTTTTTTTTTTTTTTTTTTTTTTTTTTTTTTTTTTAAATACAGAATACAGAACCTGATCTTGTTGAGGTTTCATCTCTGATATCTCCCTGGGGAAGCACATAAGCCCCTTTAGTTCTGAATGGCACAATAGAGATGTCAGAGCAAAGTGTTCATCAATAATGCTAATATGTAGACAGCTCTTTGGTTCTAGCATCGCATCTTCTGCTCCTCGGCCATTTAAGGTTTCGGTCACGCTACATCACTGTCAGCAGAAGTGAAAAGGCCATGTGTGCGTGCTCGTACCTGTGGCCCCGGGTCACACACGTCTCGGGGTGAAGTAGAGTTTGTGAGGGTTCAACTGCACAGGTACGGCAGGGATCGCCTGACCCTTCTCTATGGTGTTCGTCCCATTAGCGGCAGTTCATCTTACATTAGTCAAAACAGCTACAGAAATACTTTTCCCATGTTGTGAGTGTACAGTCTGATTTGTTTGAATTTTATTATATAGTGGCTCGTTAGATAGTTGACAGAAAAGGTGACATGGACTCAAGCCTGGGTCCTGTAGAGTATGGTTTTGCATCATGTATACTTGGACAGATGAAGACTGGAGCTAGACTATGCAAAACCTCACTGTAGCTCAATTATAAGTGCATTTGTACACATAATGACTGACTATTAAATTCATGGCTTATGGTTGGTCTGTTTACACATTATCATAAAGAAAATCTCTGAGGAAATGATCTATCCTGGCTGTGTACCGGTTTCGATCACTGTCTGAACTGTTCTTCTCATAATTTGTCATTCTGATTGTTGATCCAGCATTCAGTGGTCAGAGATTCTTGCAGAAGTTCTCGGCCAATCTGAAAAATTGACAGATTTTCAACATAGTTGTGCTAGTTTTGCTCAGTTGTCCTTTTTTCCTATATTAAAGGGTACTTCAATGCTGGGAAGATGAACGTGTATTTAAACTGGGCCATTTATGTAGTAGAAATGTGAAATTAGTTTGCAAAATAGAGTTGCAAATAGATACAGCAACTCAAGTCTAAGAACAGTCTGAAGGTCTGACCTGAGTTTGGTGGATTTTTGGACACATTAGGATGAGTTAGTGTTAGAACATTTAGTCTCAGAAATAATAATAACAAGAACACGTTTAAATAGTAGATCAGTATGTTTGCTTTCTTTAGCCACAGTTTAGAATAATAGTAATGCTTTGTAAACATTGTTCAAGAGTTTGATTTGATGTCTTTATATGACGCACTCCAACTAATTGTTTAAATAACCCATATTAATATGGACTATTTTCCTATTCCTTTTGCAGTGTTTGCCAGTTCAGAGCCCGTGCCAGGATTCCAGGGGGACACGCTGCAGTTGGCCTTCATTGACCTTCGACAGGTACAGACCTCTCTGCAGACATGACTATTCTTGATCCACAGTCCCTGTGAGTGGAGCTGAGGGCAAGGGTGGAGAACACACAGCATTAACAGGCACTAATGGATTATCCCTACCTGAACACGCTTACCTTCAGGAGGGGAAATCACTTAGTCGCAGTGGGGTTCATTATGCTTTTTCTTCGTTTGCTCCTGTTTTTTGGGCTGCTTGGAGTTTGAACTTTTAATCTGGGCCTGAGGTGCTTAAGGTATAAACTGAGGTCATGTCAAGGTTTCTTCTACAAAGCTATGTCATATAAGGAAGAATTATTAAGGTGTGGTGTTACTAATTGCAAAATCCCTCTGGTTTCTAATACCTCTTTTGATGTAATACAGCTTCTGAAAGCTAAATGTCAGTGTCTTCCAATCACATGCACAGTAGTCAAGAACATCCTGACATACATGTTTTCTATTTGGATTTTCTCTATTTCTTTATCAAAAATGTATTTCACATCCTACAAAAAATGTGCAAATTGAAGGCTGTGAAAACAGTGAATTTATCCCTTCAGTTTCAATCCTCACTGTGAATCACATATACCACCTGTTCATGGGAAATGAAAAAACATGCGGCCCTGGCTTTATCTGCATGCCACACTTCAGTCAGGCTGGCGTCTTTCATCGTGTCACGACTGCGGCCGCCCGCCAAGACCTCTCGATTACCATTAGCATGACGCCGCTTTGATCCTCGTCTGGTTTCTTGGAGGATTTGCTGACAGCTTCTCTCAAGTGCACTCCGCGAGCTCTGGCTCCAGTTCGGACGGAGCGAGCTCGGACAGGGTCAGAGATAAGGAGAGCAGAGCTGGCGATCAGAATTTACCTATTCACCCCAACCCCCAACGTAGATAACCTTCCCATCACGCATTATAACGCAGATCTGCCCTAGAGCTCTTATCGCAGGCTGACGTGGAGTAGATTCCGGGCTAACGTTTTTTCCTTTTGAGCATGTGCCGACACTGAATAGAGAGGTCACAGTGTCCCTGCCAATCACGCAGCGGCTAATGGAGACTCTTGTTTACTCTGTCGTGTTTTAAACATTTCCTTAATCCCTTGTTGTCTGTAAGGTGATACTGTGCAGGGTTGCAGATGCTTGTACTAATACTGGTAAAAATTCACTTGTTCACATCACTTAACAGAGTAAAATGTCTTAAGGCACATTTTTGAACATGCCTAGTTTACAGTGTTCTTCACTTTTACCAGCTTCACAAATAAGTAACTAAAAGTAGCGACGCTGCCCTTTTTTCAGTAGTGAAACAATAGAGCAGTTGTTCTATTAGTCCAGCTTTTCCAGCATCTAGGTACTTTTTGCAACAATTAGCAATTAAAACACAACATTGAACACAACATCACTGTAAATAATAAATGCCCCCTTAAGCATCTTCAGCTAAAACATTCAGAAGTGCACTTTTCTGTAGAGCACTCATTGTGAACTTTGTCAGGTCATGTTGGGCTTGTGAAACTGTAGCCGTGAGACCTCTTAAAAGTCCAGAGCTGCCCTATGGGAGAAATGCACTTTACTGGGATTATAATCAGAGTTTGACATTAACTTTTTTGCTCACCAGCCACTGTGGTTAATGATTTTTCCAAAGTTACTAGCCACTCAGCATTTTCACTGCCAAAAATTTTGATATTGATACCATGTGGGAAAACTGCCATATAGATATTTTTAATAATGTCTCATAATTTGGCAGCATATATTAGGCTGCTGCCACTTTAAGATCTGACGCACGGATCCATTGCGCCGGTTTCACACCGCACACGCAAGCAGTGTGATGGCAGCGCAGAAGCAGTGCGTATGGAGAGCAGGAGCAGCGCGTGCCCGTTGTGCTTTCACACTGGCAGCATTACAGCATGCAAATACAGATGAATATTGTCCATTCTCTCACCTTTTCTGTGTTCTCCTCCGACCCCTGTCTGTCTCGTGCTTTGATTTATGATGGGCAGCATATATCTGCCGACAGCTTCTCTCAAGTGCACTCAGCGAGCTCTAGCTCCAGTTCGAACGGAGCGAGCTCGGACAGGGTCAGAGATAAGGAGAGCAGAGCTGGCGATCAGAATTTACCTATTCACCCCAGGTTCCCCTCTGTCTCAAACACATATGCATATAACATGCTGTATATAGGTAGTTTACATGATAAAAGTAACCTTGAAGTTAAGATATGCCTCTAGTTTTAATCATTTAAACAGGCCTTTAAAGTTTGGTCAAAAACTTCTGGCAGTGATGTGTTCATGTATTTTATTATTTTTTCACAGCGCTGGATGTCATATGGTGATTGTGAAAAACACTTCACTACATGATTTCATGGGGAAATTTGTTATTTTTCATGTTAATCAGGCCAATTTTGATCAAGAACAATCCACGGAATCCAAGGAAAAAAATAGACTCTGCGCCGAAACGATCGCGGCACTGCTGCTTCTGCTCCTGCGACTCTCTGCCGCGCCGTCTCTGCGTGAAAGCTCTAATCTGTTAACATACGGCGTAAAAAATACACGCTGCTTACGCTCTGCTAACACAAACCTTATACTGTTACACATGCATTTTCTTTCTCAACCGTTTACGTTCACTTAAAACATAACTGACTGGATTTATGCCAACACTGAAATTTTGACATTATGTTGTATGTATTTGACTGTTTAAGCGCAATAAGCAGCGAAAAAGAACTCAATTTAGCACTGAGAGGTGGCTTTATGTGCGCGCTTTGGGTGTGAGCACAAAATCTGCAGGAATTAGTAAAATTATGTGCAATACATGCAATCACACGGCAAAATTCAATCCCTGCAACACCAACAGTGTTCATTCACAGCAAATGAATCGTGAGGGGAGGCGGGTTTGTGTGTCAACTCGCTGTCAGAGAGATGAGAGAGCGAGAAAGCACAGCTGGTATCATGTATCTATTCTGTGGAAAATGAGTATTGGGAGCATTTCAGATATTTCAATATTGATATGTATCGAAAAATCGATATTATTGACGCTACATTGCACTTAATTTCAGATGCCTTTTTAAAAGACTACAATTGAAAAATGTATATATTATATAGGCCTATAAAATTCAACTCGCAATCAATGTATAGAATGTTTGATTAGTGGCCTAGAAATAGAAGAGATTAATAGATTTTGCTTTTGATTCTTTGATTTTATTCTTTGAACTATTCCTTTTTAAATCCTAAAACTTTTTTTTTTCAGCTTGTAATTAGATGTTGCATCCCAGATTTTCAGTGTGGTCCCGGACTTTGGGATTCCACTGTTTATCGAATACTCTCAAAAGGCTGAAAAAACATCAAGATCTAATTCATAATATCCAAGCTAGCATGAACTCATATCATGTGTACCTTGAATGATGTATAACTCTCTTTGGATAAAATCGTATACGAAATGCATATGTATAAATTCAATTAAATTCGCTATATCGCACAGCCCAGGGTCTGCAAATATTGACATTTACAAGCACAGTCTTGTTGCCCATGATGCTCCGCAGGGTCTTGGTGTGTTTAGCAGCAATATTGTCACAGCCCAGCAGGAGCAGCAAACAGCACTAAATAATGGTCCGAAAAACAGACCTCCTCAATACGGACCACATAGTAGGTGTGAAGTGCTATTAGCCCCCTGAACCCTCCTCTCCCAGCCCTCCATAATGAACGAGCCATCTAGGAATTGTCCCCCATTGATTGATATTGATTTGCATACATAGAGGTGAGTGATCTGGCCCTTCTTCAGCAAATTAAGTTCAATGTGTCCAGAGCCTTGCTTTGAATCAGAGTTGCAAAGTGGCAGGGAGCCCACTGACCAGAGCACCGTGGAGCCAGGATTAGCTCCTCTTTGGGTTATCTAGAGGTCACAGAGGGATTTCTCTTCCTTTTGCATTTAAAGTGCTCCCAGCTCCCCAATAAGTGCCCTAGTACTAACCCCCACCATTAGTGTATGACCTCACACACTTCTCTTTGGACAACTTCTGACTTTTTTTTTTTTCTGCATTTAACTAAAAAATTAAAAAATAAATAAGGAAACTTCACAACTGAAAACTTTAAAAAGTCCTTCTGGTATAGTTGAAAAAATCCCGCTTCAGGTTGTCGTACATGTGTATTTTTGCTGTAAAATCTTTACTGATTTTTAAAAAAGTAAATGTAACAATAACTTTATATATTGTTAGTAATATTCCAAGACGAACACTTACTGGACTGAAGAAACTTTAAGTACATTGTTAAATACATAATTTAAATGATACATATGATACAGCAGGCTTTTGAAGGAATGTGTATTTGTTCATCTCTTAATCATCACTGTATTGCATTGCATTATATGTTTTGCCCCCACAATTAAAACTACAGAGCTTTGATCATAAAACTAAGCATTTAAATATCATCTTAATAAGACATGTTATTGGGAGAGTGACAGCTGATATTTATATGCATTTTATGCAAGTAGTTGCTTTACTGTTATAAAGATTTCATTGATTTACATTACAAGCAATCAGGACAGCTCTAATCTTTTAACTGCACCAAATTGCATATTTTTGCTCTGTTTGGTCGAGGTGTTTTTCTCCTTCATATTCTTACCTTGTTAAAATAAGTTTTTGCAAGTGGAATTTTTACAGTGCACTTCTAATATTGTTAGTTTCTTGTGATTAGGGTTTTCACATGGAAAAAGACTGGTCTGGAAAAGTCATGCAAATACATAAAATATTGAAAATGAACATTTGAATCTATTTCACTTTATTCTCATCTAAATTTCATTGTCTTGAATTATGTTTGTAATCTCTATAAAATTATAGGGCAGCGCGGGGCACAACCTAACGCGGGGTTAGTTGTAACACGCGCGTGGTTTAACACTTTCCACACATGCCAGGATGACGAAACTGAGTGTATTTACTAGTTGCCATATCAACATAATTTAGAGAAAAAATTGCGCCAAATCTTTGGAAGATATCACTGAACATTTATTTATATTAACCATAGCAAAAGTACATTTCTTACTTAAGTTTATTTTTCATCTCTGTTTTTTGTGTTTATTTAAAATAAGACAAATCTGATCTTATATCTGTTATTTAACAGCTGAGATGTTCTTTAATGCTGATCTAACAGCAGAAGACACGAGCCGCGGTTTAAATCTCAGTTGTGCAGGTGGGGTGTGTTGTAACACTGCGTTACAATGAGCCCCTATTAGAACTACGCTGTTATATTCTATACTTTTATGAATTCTTTTGAGAAACCATGAGAAAAGGGTGAATAATGACTGAGAGTCAATGTTCAGAAATGATTCATTATTATTATGTTTTGAACTATGCTGTATAGCTGTATTTAGCAATGTGTTTGCTGTCAAACTTAAACATTTGTTTATTTTTAATTATTACAAAATGCCTTTTTTTAATGTATTTTATTGACAATATTTTAGTTTGTTTTGGATATTTTTTTGATTATATCAGATAACATTACAGTGTACCCCACCTATGCGACATGTTGTCACATTTCACTTCCATTATTTTGGGGTAAATCAAGAAAAAAAGTATACACTGTATTAATGAAACAAAACCACATATGTGTACTAGACCTGTGGGAAATTAATGTGGGAAAAAAATAAATACTCTGAACCCCAAATGGATTTACACAAACTGAGAAAGTCAAAGTGTTAGGTTGTGCCCCGCTCTCCCTAGTTAAAAATCCTTGGAAATTCATAATTTTATAAATTCAGCCCGATTATTAATATGCTAAATGAAAACAAATGCAAATGATATTTATTCATCTTCAGTATTGTTTTACAACCTATTTGTTCACACCAAGTTCTGTTCTTGACACTGTTGTTGATTTTTGTTTTAATCATTGATTATATGGAACATCTGTTTCCCTGTGTTTAAGCTTCTGGATCTGTTTATGGTGTGGGATTGGTCCACGTACCTGGCAGACTACGGACAGCCCACCTCAAAGTACCTGCGGGTTAACCCCTCCACTGCACTAGCACTTTTGGAGAAGTACGTATTGTTTTTTTTACTCTTTCTTTCAGCTCAGTGAAGAAGTGCTAAAATCAAACTCCATTGAAATCAGTTGAACTTCATAAAGTGCTTAACAGTTACATTTATCATGATGCCTTAGGGTGTGTTCACACTTGTAGTTTGCTTCTTTTGGTAATTTTGGTCCAGACCAAAAAAAAATAAAATGATCATAGGCGGAGCATGTGTAACAATGGGCAAGGCTTGTCCTTCCCCTGGCCACGTACTTAAGACGAGCATGGAATTTTCTTTCTCAAACCATTGCCTGCTGCTGCTTCTGATTGCTTCAGAGGGAAACGCTACCTATAACTGCTGATCTAGGAGCAGTTTTCACCGTAATAATAGCATATTGGTGAAAGTTTTGGCAAACATTCCAGTGCGCATCTGTGTTTGCCCTCTGAAGAACGTCACAAAGTTTCTATTAACTACATGTTTTTGCAGCGTTAAGCAGAGTAGCCAATCAGAAAAATATCTGTTGATTTCTTGAACACAATGGCCAATCAGAGATGTTTAAGTCAGCACTGAACAAGAAATGGCATTTTAAGCAATGAGTGGGTTCTGAGTTCTGCACACTCGTAAATCCTCTCATTATAACAAACAATGTAGACTTGTGTGCTTTCTGTCATGTCAATCCCAGCAATTTTATTGCTTTTCTTTTTAAAATTAACAGTGGTTTGTGAACGTAGATGCTTTAAAGGGTTAGTTCACCAAAAAATTATCCCATGATTTACTCACCCTAAAGTCATCCTAGGTGTATATGACATTCTTGTTTCAGATGAATAAAATCGGAGTTATATTAAAAAAGTCCTGGCTTTTCCAAGCTTCATAATAGCAGTGACTGTTGGGTCATTTTTGAAGTCCATAAAAGTGCATCTATCCATCATAAAACGGTTCCACACGGCTCCGGGCGGTTAATAAAGGCCTTCTGAAGCGAAGCCATGCATTTGTGTAAGAAAAATATCCATATTTAAAACTTTATGAAGTAAATTATCTAGCTTCCGGCGTGTTTTAGAAAATATACGTTTCATATAAAATTTTTAATTTGCGATATAAAAGTGTCTTCTTTAAAAAAAGAGACCAAGCGTAAGTCTGTGCTACAAAGCAAAGTTTAAGTTGGAAATATAATTTTCAGGTCTATGCTCAAAAAGTGAATGAATGGATTATAACTACTGCATACATATAATTTAGTGCCATAAAACATCCTAAGAATACAAAATATTAAATAAAAAACATTATTGAACTCAAATATAGTACATTTATTTAATTGAAATAAAAAATGAGCACCACATGAAGAACACCAGAGGGTTATTGGGGAAGCACATCTCCTTAGCTTTACCCTGGAGTTGGTTCACCCTCTGCCTATGAAAATGATACATTTAGTTCTGGTTCACTTAGCGGTTCACACTGTCGATTTTAACACCGAAACTAAAGATGCAAAACAAAATAATGGCTTTCCTGATATGTTTTGCTACGGAACTTATCGAACATCCAAAACAATGCTGTGTGCTGGGCTAAATGGGCTCGTCCTTTTTAGAGTTGCCTCTTGTGACACCCTGTCCTGTTTTTGGTTAGTTTAGATGCCTGCGTTCATATTTCAGTCAAACCACATCGATTGGAACTGAAAGGGTAGGTCTTGGTCCACGTATTTCACACCAGGGTTCAGATGGCAGCGTTCACACAAAATGAACCGCACTAACAGAGCAATCACACCAGAGTTTGTTTTAATAGAACCAAACCTGCCAAGTGTGAACACACCCAGAAGGCAGCTGGCAGCTCACTAGTTTTGGAACTGAACCTCAAATATCAGTGAACAAAAGATGGAGCGATCTGAGCAATGGAGCTTTGCTTTGTCCTTTCAATCTAATATATAATCTTCCTCCTCTTTCTTTCTTTCTTTCTTTTTTTACTAACCAATACCAGGGTCAACAGGGGTATGTAGATCCAACATGGATTTCTCTCTCTCTCTCTCTCTCTCTCTCTCTCTCTCTCCCCCATAGTAATGTGATGTGCTGCATGATTAGACTCTTACATTCTGAGATATGGATATTGTCATTTTTAGAATAAATATCCTTTTCATCATTTATTCATCCCACACCCATTTTAGCATATATACTGTACAGAGTGGCTGAATAATAATATAATACAAGTAATATCATGATACATAAGTCATGCATCACCATATCTTAACTAAATCATTATAAAAGTACTGTTTTTTTATGTGCATTTAGAAGTCTTTACACTAAATATTCAGCATTCGATGTAGCATATATATATATATATATATATATATATATATATATATATATATATATATATATATATATATATATATATATATATATATATATATATATATATATATATATATATATATATATATATATATATATATATATATATATAACACAAATATGCATTTTAATTTATTGTCATTTACATATGACTTTTTATATTGCCAAAAGTATTGGGACACCCCTCCAAATCACTGAATTCAAGTGTTCCAATCACTTCCATGGTCACAGGTGTATAAAATCAAGCACCTAGGCATGCAGACGCTTCTACAAACATTTGTGAAAGAATGTGTCGCTCTCAGGAGCTCAGTGAACTCAAGAGTGGTACCGTGATAGGTTGCCACCTGCGCAATAGGTCTATTCGTGAAATCACAGAGCGGGGTCAGCGCATGATGAGGCGCACAATGCGCACAAGTATCAACCTTTCTGCAGCGTCAACAGCTACAGACCTCCAAACTTCGTGTGGCCTTTAGATTAGCTCAAGAACAGTGTATAGAGAGCTTCATGGAATGGGTTTCCATGGCCGAGCTGCTGCATCCAAGCCTTACATTACCAAGTGCAATGCAAAGCATTGGATGCAGTGGTGTAAACCACGTAAAGTACACCACTGGACTCTAGAGCAGTGGAGACGTGTTCTCTGGCGTAAAATGATGAATCACGCTTCTCTGTCTGGCAATCCAATGGACGAGTCTGGGTTTGGTGGTTGCCAGGAGAATGGTACTTGCCTGACTGCATTGTGCCAAGTGTAAAGTTTGGTGGAGTGGGGATTATGGTGTGGGGTTGTTTTTCAGGGGTTGGGCTTGGCCCCTTAGTTCCAGTGAAAGGAACTCTTAATGGTTCAGCATACCAAGACATTTTGAACTATTTCATGCTCCCAACTTTGTGGGAACAGTTTGGGGATGGCCCCTTCCTGTTCCAACACGACTGCGCACCAGCACACAAACCAAGGTTCATTAAGACATTTACTCGCTTTATGAGTGAGTTTGGTGCGGAGGAACTTGACTGGCCTGCACAGAGTCCTGACCTCATCCCGATAGAACACCTTTGGGATGAATTAGAGTGGAGACTGCGAACCAGGTCTTCTCGTCCAACATCAGTGCCTGACCTTACAAATGCGCTTCTAGAAGAATGGTAAAAAAATTCCCATAAACACACTCCTAAACCTTGTGGAAAGCCTTCCCAGAAGAGTTGAAGCTGTTCTAGCTGCAAAGGGTGGGCCAGCTCCATATTAAACCCTACGGATTAAGAATGGGATGTCATTTAAAGTTCATGTGAACGTAAAGGCAGGTGTCCCGAAACTTTTGGCAATATAGTGTATATTATGACATAAGACTTGAAACATAGAGTATGAATTTTTAGTTTTTGACAGACCCATTCCCCATTCACTTCATTATATGTATACTTCATACATTCGATTGCTGTTATAAACTGTTATATTATCGTCTTGTATTGCTTTTCCAGGATGAAAGACACAAGTAAAAAGAACAACATCTTCTCCCAGTTCAGGAAGAACGACCGTGACAAGCAGAAATTGATCGAGACGGTGGTGAAGCAGCTGAGAAGTCTGGTGAATGGAATGTCCCAGCATTCCTAGAGTCGTTCACATGAACTCCCAACACTGGGCTGGGTTTGACAATGTAACTTATAAACTATATTATACTTCTTGCTTTGGCCCTTTTTTTCAAGTCGCTGTAAGGTAACTCTCAAAGTACTGTGGTATATTTTGACTGCATCCTCCATATCTTCTGCCAAAATATTCACCACTGTAGGCTAATAATGTAAATTGATGAAGGAAAAAAAAACAGAAGTTATGCAGTAATTTTTTGTAATGTATTTTTAAAGGTTGAGAATTATGTTTTGTACGTTGTGAAAGTGCAATGACTGTAACACTACACTTGAGAGAGCGGAGGTGTGTGTGTGACTGCTGATGCTGATGGTCATATTGCAACCTGTATGAAATTCTCCCTAGTGTAACAAGGATGAAGTTTTTATTGTAAATATTTTTAAATGTATTTAACACTGCTATGGAATCATGCTTCCCATTGGTCTGCCTTGAGTTGAATTTGACTCAGATTAGGTAACTTATAAATGATAAAAACATTTGCATGAGAATGCTTTTTTTTTTTTTTTTTTTTTTTTTAAGTTGGCAGACTTTGTTTGAAGTTGTGTGCACAAAAGCACTTCTTAATGTAAAAGAATCTAAAATTGTCACCTACATTTCACTGAATGATGTACAAATGCGCCACAGAATTATATTTAATTTTTATTTTCTCAGGGTGAAATGAAAGCTTTGGGTTCAAATGCTTTAGAATCTCATTTTAAGATGAAAATAAATAAGCAATAATTGGTCCAGCTACAGACTCTGTGCAGAGTTGTATTGAAAAAAATTCACATTAATTTCAATAATCACTTATGGTTCTATTTTATTTCTTAAGATTTATTTTTAACAGGCATTTTGCACTGAAAATTATTTAAGTTTTAACAAGCAACTGTATGCTTATGTATTTAAAGTACCATTGTATATACCACAATATTTTGTTAAAACTGGGGGGAAAAAATGGAATGTAAAGATAAAACATTTGTCATTAGCTCTGAGAGTGTTTCCATATTTTCATTTCCTGTTATCTCATGGCTGTAACAACACTAATATTGGTTTCACTTCAATAATTCTCATAATTTAAAGACAAAACAGTAGTTCCATAATATTCAGATATCAAAACAGGAATCATGGTTTCAAGACATTGCAAGTATTTGAATGTACATTAACCAATGATCTGTTGAGCATTATATAATGTTTGTTAACATTATTAATGAAAGTTTCTATAAAATGTCACCTTGATATTCAACATTTCAATAAGGCAGGCAGAATCACAATATCCATAAATCTCTTTGGCATTACCTGGAGTTACACAAACCCAAGTGACTTCAGTTGTTTTCAGAGCCCACTCATTTTTATTTGTGTGCTTTAATAAAATATTATCACAAAAATACATTTGATCAATTTATTTTTTATTTATTTATTATTAAAAATATTCTTCTTATTATATAATAAATGAATTATTATTAATGTTGAGTCAGTTGTGCTGCTCAATATATTTTTTTATAACGTGATACATTTTTCAGGATTTTTGATGAATAAAAGTTAAAATAACAGCATGTATTTAAAATAGAAATATTTTGTAAAACACTAGCATTCAAAAGTTTGGGGTTAGTAATTGTTTTGTTCTTTCTTTTTTTATGAAAGAAATACTTTTATTCAGCAAAAAATAAAAAAAGTGATAGTGACAATTTATATTAATTCATATTTATAATAACTGAGTATCAAATCAGCATATTAGAATAATTTCTGAAGGATCATGCGACACTGAAGATAAAGGCTTTAAATGTCATT
Source organism: Paracanthobrama guichenoti (assembly GCA_018749465.1). Taxonomy (NCBI): domain Eukaryota; kingdom Metazoa; phylum Chordata; class Actinopteri; order Cypriniformes; family Gobionidae; genus Paracanthobrama; species Paracanthobrama guichenoti. Next base: position 18,229,703 of record CM031954.1, read on the forward strand.
TGAGTGTATTTTAACCTGTGAATTATTACTAGACTATTATTATATGAATATTACAGTACTATTACAAGAATAATTTTATTTACTAAATTTCTATTAATTTAGTTCGCTGTTTTAGAAGAATGCATTAGAAGTAATATATATTTTTGAACAGATGAGTTTTTATGATATTTCTAAACTCCATAACGCTTCAATAATGGCCTACCCATGCAGTCCAGTTGGGATGTTCTCTAGGAATATAGGCTATATTTATCTGATATTATAAAGGTCCTTCATTCAGTAGCCTACGTCACCACTGAAGGTGGACCAAACACCTCAAGTATTTATATAAAGCAGCACTACAGATGTCTCAGCAGTTTTGTTTTTTGCATTTACAAAAACAAGGAAAATACTTTTGACATCGATGTATAATGGAAGACCCCTCATCCTTCTCTGGCTCACAAGCAGCTTTTCTTGTGTTTTTGCTGATACAGCAGTAACACACAGCACTGGATCCTGAAGATGAGCCGTTGGGACTCGGGGATTATGTCGTTGTTGGCGTTGGCTTCAGTGCTGATGGCGGTGGTCCGGTGTTGTGCCGAATTTGAACTCCCTGCCAAATTATTGCCCCCCTTTGTTGAGACCGCTACCTGGTTGCCTATTCCGAACCCCACCCCCACACCTAATACTAAACCTACCTACTGGGGACAGCATGTCGTGGGTCAGAATTCTACACAACACCGGCAGCTCTGGGCCCTGCGCTGGTCCAGCACACGGACTCGAGCCGTCTGCCCCTCCCCATGCAGGGGCTCTATGGGCCGGCCACTCATTGGAGAAACGCCGCAGTGGCTCTTACAGGTAGCCTGCATCAGCATCTCTTGCAACTTTGCTTTCTTCAGTGGTCTACACCAGAAAATAATAGCAGTGGTTTATAACAATTGTTTAAGGTATTTTTTTAATCTTTCTTTTTTTTTTTTTTTTTTTTTTTTTTTACAGACTTCCATTTTTGATATGAAGGTCGCCACATGTGACATGAAAACTGTTCTTCATCCTGTATTTTTGCTACTTTCCAAGTGTCTTTTATTCATAGATATGTTTTATTGTTGTATCCTTGTCACTCACCAAGACTTGCTATATTAGTAGCCTGTAAAATATGTTAAAATTGTTTATACATTTTCTGTTTTTTCACATCATTACATAATTTATATCATGACCAACTAATCTAATCAATTAATTATTATTTATTTGTATTTTTTAATCATAAAGTTACAACATATAAACAGACATTTGATAACAGACAAGTAAATATTGCTTCAAAAATACAATAATAAAGCCAGGGCAAAGATCCAGGCTGTTGGATTAGCTTCTGTGTGTGGTGTCAGGCACAAGAATAAGCCCAGCGACAGACCCAGTGGTCATCAGCTCACCAGAGTTGCACATCATGGACGTGAGTTCACAGCCGAATCGTTTCATTCTGGAGCATCCGTGACTGTTGTGAAGGACTGTGCTAAAAAAACGTTGAGTTAAATGTACGCATGTGTCTAAAGTCTGGTTAATTTTTACACATGGTAAAATGTCATTTGCCATGCTTTTGTTTCATATAATGATACCTTCATTTTGAACATAATGATATTTGACAAATTAAGCAATTGACTGTAGTGGATATATGAAGTCAGTTCTTCACAGGTGAGGATCAGAGGAACCACAGGTGTTCACTGTTGTTCATAGTATGTTAAATGATCCAACTGATGTAAAAATGTGTAGGCCTACTGATTTTTAATGCAGTATTGTACTAAATACATTTCTTTGTATTTGGAATTTCAGTATTAGTTGTTTGAAACCGTGCCTACTGCAGATGCCTCTTCACTGTTTTTTTTTTTTTCTTTTTTTTTTTACAAACAAAACAAAGTTTTAATTCCTGCTCAGTTTTTAGTTTTTTTTTTTCTGTCCTCAACGTCACTTTTCATCATATTTAGTCTTTTGTAATTTCCACCAAATTACTTTCTTAATGACATAAAACAAATTTGATGGGGATTTAAACTCGGCACAAAGTTGATCATCTGAAGTTGCAGTTGTCTTTTCTTTCCGTCAGTGAAGTATATCCAAATGAAACTTGGCTTCTCGAACAAGAAAAAATGTAGGATGGTACTAGATTGACTGGATGGTTGTGGTTTGCTATTGGTTGAGCTCATGTGAGTGACAGGTTGCCCCGCCCTCACGCCAAACACATCATCAGAAGAGATGATGATGTAAGAGGGAGGGTTTTTAATTTCATGGTGACTTGGTAACAGCTTAAACATCAGTAGCTGCATAAAGTATGGAGATAATGGGACTCAACTTCAGAACACTGAAAATACAGGTAACTTATTTAATAAATAAAATATGGATTGCACTTTATTTAAGAGTATGTGCACTTTTAATGTACTTACAGTGTAGGCTACTTACACTCTGGCGATTGGGTTGTTTTAACCCAGCGATTGGGTTGTTTTAAGCAAACATTTAACCCAACCGTTGGGTTAAAACAACTCAAACTCTGGGTTAGTCTATTTTCAGCCCAACTTGGGTTGTTTTTATCCCAGCATTTTTTAGTTTAGTTCATGGGTTAAATTGACTTTAGCGGTAGTTATCACCAAGTTAGTGTCATTACTACAATAAGTACATAGTATGTTTATGCAAAACAGGACTGTAAAATAAAGTGCTACCAAAATATGTAAAAGTACAGAATTACAACATCATTATAGAAGTCGGTAATGCTGAAACCTATTTTTGTTTTTGTGTTTTTTTTATGTCAAAATGAACTTCAAGTTGACACCTCCCTGAGCAATGGCTAACTTTAGCTCAGCTCATTTTGTAAGTAATCAAATTCAAATTTAAGTGCCGAATCTTGTCAGGAGCATATGTTTTAATCTGCTATAGCCTACTCTTTATATAAACCATTCTTTAAATTACAATGCTATTCTTTATTTTATTTATTTTTTTACAAAAAGCAAGAGCCTTCAAAAGCCACTGCAGAACAGGAATCACCATATAAGCCATTAGTGACACAGTTAGGAACGTTTTATATATTCTACCATCTAATCGTTTTGTTTTGTTTGGCAAGGAAATAGCCTTTAATAGCAGCAGTATTTTTAAAATGCAAATAAAAGACAGAATGAGGCTCCAGAGGCTGGAGGTTATAGCTTAAAGTCAGTCTTCAGTCTGACCCTTTAGTGAACTGTTGGGCTGTGCTCTCGTGACCCCCTCCTGCGGTGCTCACGGTTCAAACTGCGTTCGCGGGTCTATATGTCATGTAAACTCATAAATCAAAGACAAATTCACTACCTATAGCTGTGCCACGTGTCACTAATGTGAGTCGTTTTATGCGAGTAAACAACAACCAGTAGCTCCAGCAGGCTGGGTACACGTCGTCCAAAGAAAGGCGCGTTGTATCCTTAATTTTAATATCATTTTGAACTAGCTGACAATCAATAATTGTATATGATCATATGGTAGGCTGTATGAAGTAATTTCCATACGTGGTAATCGAAAACGATTCCTTTTCATCGTGGTGCGACCTATGTGGGGAATGGGATGGGGGAATCTGACGCCCACATAAGGCTTGGTTCTACTTTTTGCCAACATTTTCATGCATTTTTAGTCGACACAAAAGTTAGCCTACATTACCAGTCAGGGCGCACTAACTAGGAGGCTTTCCTGAGGAGGGAACAATAACAACACGCTATCTATGTTCCGAACTGTGTCGAACAAAACTTACTTTTCAGATACTTCTTTATTTGACTCTTGCACGTGTTTGTCACAAAAGTGTTTTGTTTAAAACATATTTCATACGGTTGGCGTTTAACAAAATACGAGTTGTTAATGCGCGTCGAAAATTGCCGACAGAAATTCATTTACAAGACTCTACCCCTTTGTTAACCTCATTATAATTCGCAGACCACTTTACACCACCATTTTTAAAACGGCTTATTCCTTAAATAGCTAAATATAGGCGGCGGACCTCTGTGATGGGGGTGAAACTGTGATAGAGGCGGCGATCAACATCCAAGGCTCCAATTAAAACTCTCTCTCTCTCGCAAACCAGTGAAAGGCTGTTTATCTCCCAATCTGACCCAATTAGAACATTACTGTAAGTGGCTTTAATGATGCTCTTGATTTGATTTTTGTGATGGACAGCGCAGAATAGATGGCAGTGTGGATAATTACTGCTGCGTATCTCATTATTTGATGGACAGTGAACTTGGCGAGCTTTGCTCCCAGAGTTCACAGAGATGTCAGGGTCCGCGCTGCAGGGTCACCAGCGGGTCACCAGCGCCCGGGAACGAGCACTGAGATCAACACACACTCAGCGTTGGAGATTACAGATCATGAGACACGTTTTGATAGCGATGACTCATAATATTACTCTCAAGGTCGCTGAATAAGCATCGAAAAACTTCCTCTGGGGTGTTTTTTAGTATTGAAAACTTTTACTGTGTGATTTAGCTTCAGTTTATATCAATGCAAAATGAAAGTGATTTTTTTTAGACTAAAATAAATGCGTAGCCTACATTTGGCACATAATATTCAGCTCAGTTCGTTGGAATTTAAGCTTTATTGTCAGGACTATTATTAGTTTATAATAGTATATAATCCCAAAGTATTTCCAGCTATATCTCATCACATGTATTTGAGTTTTGGGATAGCTCAATGAAACCAATTGCAGCCACACACACACACACACACACACACACACACACACACACACACACACACACACACACACACACACACACAAACAAAAGCTTGTTTCCTCATGGGGACCACAATTTAGGTCACCATGAGTGCATTCAGGTTTTCATGAGTGTGTGCATTCAGGTGCATTCATGAACACACACACACACACACACACACACACATCATCTTTTATGGGGACATTCCATAGTCATAATGATTTTTATACTGTACAAACTGTATACTTTATCCCCTAACCCTAAACCTACCCATCACAGAAAACGTTCTGCATTTTTACATTTTCAAAAAAACATGATTTATAAACTGTTTTCCTCATGGAGATCAAAAAATATCCCCACAAAGACAAGGATTTTGGATATTGCCAACCTTGTGAGGACATTTTAACCCCAAAACATAAGGTTTATCAGGATCACACACACACGCATGCATACTTTTATGGATCTATAACATATATCGCATCTTCAAAATCCATTTTAATTTCTAGTTGACAGTTAATATATAAAGAACTCTTTTTAGATTCTTCAAACTCAACAGTAAAGTTTGGTCACAGATGTTACCGGTGGAGTAAATGGGATAAAGTACAGCACTGCAGAGTAGAATAATGTCACAGTTTACATGTAGAATTTAATTTAAATAGAAAGAAGCTATAGGAAGAATTTATACAAGCTTTCTTTAGTGAACTATCCTTGAACTTCAGGTTGCATTGCTCTTGGCTCTGGTTGAAAGAGTTTATTAGGTTCGTCAAAGCATTTCACACACTGCTACGACTCTTACGAGGGAAAACAGGACTCATAATTGCACAAATTCACAAATAAGGCCAAGTTTGAAGGTACGCTTAGGGCATTTGGCACGGTCGGGTCATGTCGAAGAATAAATATGGCAACGGTCGTGTAATGGGGTAACATATGAACGAGGTGCTTACATAGACACATACCTAAAATACCCGCAAACATAGATATGTCATGCGTGAGTTTTCCCCATCCCATCACACAGGATGAAAGGTGAAATGCAGGGCAGACGCACATCAAAGAATGAAGAGAGGGGAAAATTTGGAGCCATCCTGTCTCTTTAATTGACTGCCTTCCCAGCTTGTTTTTTCCACGTTATGGCTGTCGTAAAAACAGTAATTCAGACTGCTGTGGGTGTTTGCTCTTCATGTACCGGTAACCTTGCTCTGCTCCGTCACTTTTTAAGCTGACCTGGGTTTGAACCCGCAGCGAGACAATGATCATATTTATGATATTACTGCACACTCTGCTCCACATGAAAACAGGGCATTACATCTATGGCACTGTTCCAGGTTAAAGTCTAATATGAGATCAGATCCAGTATACCACAGTCCTCAACACATATGTCGTAACCGATTTCAAACACAGCGATGTCTACTTAGATAAACAGACAGAAATACATAATAAGCCTATATAAAATTACACTGCAATGTATATTGATATAGTAATCAGATCCAGCAGCAAATAGAAACAGAGCATGTAGAAATGTCACTATTATAAATAATCTTAATGTTTTAACATTAAAAATATATATTTTTTTATTTTCAGTGATAAATTAAATGTTTTAAAATAAAATTTAGCATGAAATATTACAATTTAACTGCACAGGTAAGCTGTCTAACCCGTGTAATGGTCTGTGTAAAGGACCCCCACGCCAGAGAGGGACAAAAAGAGGGGCATTTAAGGGATTTAAAATGTAAAAGTAGAGCTTCACAGTTTAAGCTCCTCAATTAAATCCTCTACGGCATTTCTGATGGCACACAAGCCCAGAGTAATGAGTGTAAACGACGGGAATATTGGCAACAAAAGAGCCTCGGATGCTTCCTTTTGTGTCGGGGGAATTAACACCTTTTCAAAGTGAAATCTCAGGATTGTCTGCCTTCTACAGGAGGTGGTATTAAAATGCGCCTATAACAAATGGTTCAGTTTGGAGCAGCTTCTGCCCTGTGGGCGGGGCGAGATGACACCACAATTAAAGATGAACTTTGTGTGAACTAATTTATCTGAGGAAGGTAACAGGAGGAGACCTGCGCGCAATGGATATATAAGGGCGCACAAGCGAGAACGCTCTCAGTCTGCGCGTAAAGACGCGTCTCCTCTCCAGAAGCTCTCTCGTTGCGCGCTTCAAGCATGGGGCTGTACATTCTCATAGTCACTTTTCTCTGCACCATCGTGCTTCCCGTTTTGCTCTTTCTCGCCGCGGTTAAGTTGTGGGAGATGTTATTGATTCGACGGGTCGATCCGAGCTGTGGTAGTCCACTGCCGCCAGGTACAATGGGCTTACCCTTCATTGGAGAAACGCTCCAGCTGATCCTCCAGGTACGCGTGCACTTTCATTGCAGTTTGCACAAGTTCGGCTGATTGTACTTATTTGTAAATGCGATGCTCGCAAATGTTTTGCTGTGTTAATGTCGGATACATGTGGAACAAAACATGCGTTTGGAATCTTTGTGCAAATAACACGTTGTCCTTTTACACAGAGAAGGAAGTTCCTCCGGATGAAACGCCAGAAATACGGATGCATCTACAAAACGCACCTCTTTGGGAACCCGACTGTCAGGGTGATGGGAGCTGATAACGTGAGGCAGATTCTGCTGGGCGAACACAAGCTGGTCTCTGTTCAGTGGCCAGCATCCGTGAGAACTATACTGGGCTCTGACACCCTCTCCAATGTTCATGGCACTCAACACAAAAACAAGAAAAAGGTAAGGATGCTAATCAATGCTTTTGTATTGCGTTTTGTATATTAAGTTGCATTAATATTGGAAGTAATTTACAAAAGGACTTTCTCCTATACTGTTCTCTGAGGGACTAAAGCTGCTATAGTTGGAAGGTTTTGAGGCACTTGATATATTCGATGCTCCTCGCTTAAATAATATAGAATACTTGAGGCATCATCTGAAGATTTTCCGAGGAACCTCAAATGGTTTCTCAAGTGTTTTTTCAATGTAAATCTTAAAGCTCAACTTCAGTCTTTGCATTGAAATGAAAAAGTGATGCATTGATTTTTAATGTTCTGTTTAGGCCATTATGAGAGCGTTCTCAAGAGATGCTCTAGAGCACTACATCCCAGTGATCCAGCAGGAGGTGAAGAGTGCCATACAAGACTGGCTGCAAAGAGATGCATGTGTGCTGGTTTACCCGGAGATGAAGCGGCTCATGTTCCGTATAGCCATGAGAATCCTGCTTGGTTTCGAGCCGGAGCAAATCAAGACGGATGAGCAGGAACTGGTGGAAGCTTTCGAGGAAATGATCAAAAACCTATTCTCCTTGCCTATTGACATTCCCTTCAGTGGCTTGTACAGGGTAAGCTATTGTAGGATGACAGTCTGAAGATGCCTTTTTTTGGTACGTTAAATAAATTTAATGTAATAACAGACTGTAATTTGTTTGGCAGGGTCTGAGAGCACGCAATTTCATTCACTCCAAAATTGAGGAGAACATCAGGAAGAAAATTCAAGATGATGACAACGAAAATGAGCAAAAACACAAAGATGCTCTTCAGCTGTTGATTGAGAACAGCAGGAGAAGTGAAGAGCCCTTCAGTCTGCAGGTAGTTATTTCCTAGACTTATCTGATATTGTTTTATGCCCAAAAGTGAGGTGGGATCCAGTCTGAGAAATATCATTAACAAAGTGTTTTTTCCTCCTCAGGCAATGAAAGAAGCCGCTACTGAGCTTCTGTTTGGCGGTCACGAGACCACCGCCAGCACTGCAACCTCACTGGTGATGTTCTTGGGTCTGAATTCAGAGGTGGTGCAGAAAGTCAGAGAGGAGATTCAGGAGAAGGTATGAAGCAAAAAGCATTTAGCATTGAGTTCTTCTCAATCTGATTGCATTACGTAACTAATGTGTGGGCTAATGTGCTTCTTGTTTTTTTTTTTTTTAATCTGCAGGTTGAATTGGGCATCTACTCACCTGGACAGACCTTAAGTATGGAGCTTTTGGAACAACTGAAGTACACTGGATGTGTGATTAAAGAAACTCTCAGAATCAACCCCCCTGTACCTGGAGGCTTCAGAGTGGCACTCAAAACCTTTGAATTGAATGTGAGTTAAACTTCAGGGCTGATCATTAATATTCTACTTGAAGGCTCTATTATAATTTTAACACTGAATTCTTTTTTATTTTTCTCTTCAGGGTTACCAGATTCCTAAAGGATGGAATGTCATTTATAGCATTTGTGACACGCATGACGTTGCAGAGGTGTTTCCTAACAAAGATGAGTTCCAGCCAGAGAGATTCATGACCAAAGGCTTGGAGGACGGCTCTAGGTTTAACTACATCCCCTTCGGAGGCGGTTCCCGGATGTGTGTGGGCAAAGAATTCGCCAAAGTGTTACTCAAGATCTTTTTAGTTGAGCTAACACAGCAATGCAACTGGATTCTTTCCAACGGACCCCCGACAATGAAAACGGGCCCAACAGTTTACCCAGTGGACAATCTCCCCACCAAGTTCAGTAGTTACGTCAGAAATTAGTCTGGAAATGAGTCCTGAACTAACATTGTACATATGTTTTTTAGATGAGCTGTGATGTATTGGATATTTTATATTTTGTTTATATATATATATATATATATATAAAAGATGTGTATATAAGTCTATACAAGAAAGCAAAAAACGAGGGCACTACTTTTTCATGGATCACTGTAATTCTACAACGTGTCTGTGATGTATATTTATAATGTAGTTGTGTTATATAGCTTTTGTACTGTATGCAACTTATTTAACTTGCTCTTTATCATATGGGTTTTATTTAATAAAACAAGTTGTTTCAAAATAAGTTTTTCATGTTTTAAGTATTGATCCACATGGATGTTTAAACGCCTATGCAAATTTCAAGACTGAATGTTCTGGACAATTCCCTGTTCCTTTCTCATGTTAAAAAAAAAAAAATGGAATCAGTATGTTATCTGAAAAGGCTTTAAATCTGCAAACATGAACGTTGAGATCTCAAACAACTAAAGCATTATGTAATGCAAAGTACCCGGAGCCCTGTCGTTTAAGAAACAGACCAAAATGTGGGTGCAGATAAGGATGATGGTTTTGCATAGAACAGTCAAACTTCATCACAGTAAATGATCAGTGGCAATTAGATTAAACATCCAAACTGCTGTCTGTGTCTGGAAGTAGATGGATGTGGAACTATGCTATAACATGCCCTGTTTGTAATTGTACTTAACCCTAAGCCTACTATATCATATTTGGTACGTGAATTTCTAAGGCCTTTAAATTATCAGCATGATCAACTTTTGCTGAAAACATGCCTTCTGCTGTCTGATTGATAGTTTATATATATTAAGTAAAAGGCCTTTTAGTATAATGCAAAAACATCCACCGTCAGCTCATTGTACACTTGTCTTTTTGCAGTGAAATCTTTACTGATTTTTATAAAAAATAATACCTTTTATATTGTTGGTAATTAAATATGAACATTTACTGGAATCCATAAATCATGTTAAAATATGTGTATCAAATATGCATGTTTGTTCATCTCTAAAGCATCATTGTATTGCACCGCCTCCACAATAAAAACTAAAATATCATTTAAATATCTTAAGACATATTATTGGGAGATACAGAGTGACAACTGATATTTATATGCATTTTATGTAAGTGGTTGCTATATTTTATAAAGATCTGAGTGATTTAAATATTTAATTTTTTTTGTAAAATAAAAACCAGCAACTGCACCAAATTGCATTTTTTGCTCAGTTTGGGCCTCTGAAGATTTTTTTCCCCCCTCAAGTATGAGCTCCATATTCTCCTTATACTATATGAGCCATAAAAACCTGATGGATCAAATATGACCCTCAACAAAAGTCCCCAAGCGTTTATTTAATTTAATTTTTATTGATTGATTTCTTTTATTTATTTTTTTACTGTGTTTTTCTGCCCCTGCTTTTTTGAGTAATAATGTTTTGTTAAGTATACTTGCAAATGTTACAGTACGGTCATCATCATTGTGGTACAAGCTCATTTCAAAAGCTCATTACACTGCCGTCCGGTTGTTCTAACGACCCCCAAAGGCAAATTTTCACAAACGCATTACCCCCTGGAGGAGGCGCGTCTCCCGGCGCACAGGGGTCATGTGGAAGGGACGTGTCCTTGTGTGACATGGCAAGGGAGACAGAGAAGGCGGTGAGATGCTGGCGGATGCCTCTCTCAGCCATTCTCGGCTTTTCTCTGCTGCTGATTTACACGCGTCCCGCCGCAGGGCTGACACCTTTATGTTCAGCCACCCTATCGCTGCAGGTCCAGGCCTTGGGAGAGATGCAGCTGAACTTTTCCTCCTATCACCTTGTAAAGAACGTCTGTCCGGCCTATTGTTTGACATCTAGGGGCGACAACAAAACTTTTTATTCCCAGAGCCATTTTTTCTCTAAATTTGTGAGTATATACAGAATTTATAGCAAGCAAATGAAAGAGGCCTGTTTTTATTCACTCCCCTGAACTGAACACAGTGTAAATCAGTGTAATTGCAGGGTGTTTTCCCTCAGACACTGAACTGCTTGTTATTTAGCATAAGGGAAGGGGACAAAAGAAGCATTTTCAGCTGAGAAGTCTCTTTTTTTCTGCACAAAATGTAAGTGATGCCTGTGCAAAAGTTATGTTACTGCAGCCAGAGCTATTGCAATGCATTGCAATTAATATTCAGAAATATTGTCGATTTGACTCCACTCACTATTGGAAATCAACCCTAACATCGACATTGTTACTGAACTGAACCAACAACTGAGCTTAATAGCACTATTGCCTTCCATAGAGCTGCACATGACTAAATTAAACTTGTGAATCTGTTTTGATAATCTTTGCTGCAAGTGCTATATGAATAAACTTCGCTTTTTGGCACAAGCTGCATTATTTGAGCCATCGTTCATGTCTGTTACATAACTTAGGGGTAGTGGTTGATTCAAAAACATAGTGTCAGCTAAACTTACTCCACAGGGGAAGTGTTAAAGATGTCTGACTGATATTGCTCTCCAACACTGAAGTGAAAATGACTTTTTCATTAGCACGAGGGTCAATGAGAACGTTTCTAAAAGCATTTACACGTCTGCTGCCCTCTTGCCCTCCTGCTGAATCATATCAGACTTTTCCAGCTCTCAATCGGATTAACTATTAGCAGCCCATTGCTATTATTTATAATCAAGAGGGGGCTTTTCACGGGTCTCCAGGGTCAGGAAAAGTTCAGTCATTTACAAAAAGAGGCATGACCTCACAGAGACATTAATTTATCCATTTCTCGCGAGCTGGAAGTTTTGCAGGTCTGTTTTAGTACTATTGATGGGGAAAATGAGTTTAAAATAGCATGCAAAGACCAATTGTACAAGAAAGTGAAATAAGTATGTGACCTACCTCATGTACACATCATTCAGACACATTTACACACTTATTTTTAAGATCATTTGTGAACAGTTTTGCTCATTCTTTGGGTTAGTGATTTGTGAAAACTTCTAACCGTAAATATTAAACTTTAGTCGTCAGGTTTATTTATATAGTGTTTTATACAATACACGTTTCAAAGCAGCTTTACATGGATAAACAGGAAAATAACAATGTTAATATTGTAACATCCGCTGTAAAGCAGCTCTACAGAATAAGATAATACTGTCATTATTCAACTCAATTTTTTTCATTGTTTCAATTCATCTCACATAACTGTGTCAGTGTTGCAAAGTTAATCCATTATTAAACAAGTTCAATTGAGCTATAAGCAGCTCTAGAGATGACAATAGTGTCATTATTCAGCTCAGTTCAATGTTGGTTTAATAACAGTGTCAATGTTGCAAAGTTAGAGTCATTATCCAGCTCATTACTAAATATTAATCGTCTTTTAGACCACAACTAAGCAAGCCAAAGCTAACAATAGCCGCGTTTCCATTACCCTTCAAATTGTGCACATTAAAATTACGAATTGAAAATACGCCCAATGGAAACGTGTCAATTTTGCAAAAACTCGCAAAAAAGGTTTTTACGTTCGCATGAGGTGGTTTTTCAGGCTATTTGAAAAAGGAATATTTTGCAAAACTGCAATGGAAACAGTTTTTGCGCATTTAGAGGTCACCTGGTGCAAACGTTGATCATTCTTTAAAGATTACGTGGGATGTTTGGACAGAAGATGAGACAGAGCTCTTTATTAAAAGACAAAAGAATTTACAGGAATACTGGATGCTAAAAAAAGAAATGCCACAATTTATCAAGACCTTGAAGCAGATATGAGGGAGAAACACCTCATACATGGCCGCTCCCTTCGATTAAAAATAATGGCTAGTGCGGTGGCTGGGATAAATGTAAACCTACCAACATCCATCACCATGAGTTTTGGAATGACTTATCGCGAGAGGAAAAAAATTCTGTTTTAGTCACACAACATCGGTTAATGGAAATACCGCACATTTAGAAAGTACCGCAAAAGTTTTGCCCAAATCTGTAATGGAAACGCGGCTACTGGCAAGGAGGAAAACACCATCAGGTGACAGTAGTGAAGGAAAGAACCTTGTAAGAAGTTTTAGGGCATGGGGTGTCTAATCCTGCTCCTGGAGGGCCACTGTCCTGCAGAGTTCCCCTTACAAAAAATAAGCATACTTCAAGCAAGTTTGGAAGTTAGCCTATTTTCAGGCGCTGCGTAATATCATTGCGCCGCTGCACCCATGGTACGGCAGCAAAGTTCCCTGATTATTACGCAGGAATGAGAGTATAGTTCCTAGCCATATCGATCTAGAAAATCACAACTTTTCATTTTCCTAGTACACGATGTAACTACAGAAGTGTCAAGTTTCAAATAGGAAAAATATCAAAAGTCTTTGGTTATTTTTGAGCGAGATGCTAACGGTCTAATCAGATTCAATGATCTATGCTAAGCTATGCTAAAAGTGCTACTGCCAGATCCGGAGATCGGCTGAATGGATTTGAAAATGGTAAAACTCAACTGTTTAACATATCTAAAAAAGTGGTGTGTTCCTTTAAGGGTATAAGGGGAGCTTATACCCTTAAATAGAGCATTATTTTAAGGGACAGCCATTTGTAGTGGTGTCCGAAACCACAGAGGACATTATCGAGTGCTTTCATTCAATCCCACAATGCACTGCAATGATAAGTGTACAACCGATGTACGCTCAATGGCTAGAGAATACCCATAATGCACTGTAAGAGTCACGCGCATGTCTTGCCAGAAATTGCCTGCAGCTGAATCATCCATCCATCCATTTTTCAAACCGCTGGTCCAGTGTGGGTACAGCGTATATCATACAGGTATAAATTCCTTTTTAATTGATTATTAAATTGTTCAATTAATGTTTATAGATAGTTTCCATGTCAGAGTTCAAGACAAATCTTTATCTTCATTACTACTGGAGCTGCTAGTTTGCTACGTTTCAAATAATTATTCAACAGCAAGCACAAACTGTGTAAAAGTGGCAGCCCTTCCAGCACACTCAGTGTCTGAATTCACTCACTCGTTTTCATTCACTCCTTCAAGCGGACTATATTAGTGGACTAAGGAATAGTACATGAGAGTATAGGGCGCGATTTCGGACACAGCCCAAGTATACTTTATGTAGGAAGTATACTATTATCAATATTCTAGTAGTATTCTTTTAAGTATACTATTTCAATACTTGGGACTAAATTAGCCCACTTTTTAGTGTATAAAAGTATACTTTTAAGTATATTTTAAGTGTAACAGTAGTAAACTTTCAGTACACTAGTTTACAACTACATTTTCATTTGTACTGCAACTATACTACAAGTGAATTTATAAGTATACTGATAGTTTACTATAACTAGCACATTTTTATAGTTTATGAAAGTACACTTTGAAGTATATTCTATTCTTGTAAAACATACAAGTATTCTTGTAAGTTTTCTTTAAGTGAACTTAACATCATACTTATAGTTTACTATTTAAATATCATTTTTCTCAGAATTAGGAACATATCTGTTTTCTTTATAAATCAATATTTTCAAACAATGTAAGTTTATAAGACAGTAAAACAATAATTTTATTTTACTATTAAAAATAATGTAATGGGCTACTCAATCAAAAATGTAAACACAACTACAAGCCAAGTATACTTAGAATACTTGGTTAAACTTAAACTTACTTGGTTAAAGTATATCTCGAACAAAAAATTGAGTACAAGTATAGGCCAAGTAAACAGACTTTTCTGTCAGTAAAAGTCAAGAATACTTAAATGTAATTTTAAGTATATTTCTGAGAAGTACATACCAAGTTGAAGCCTACTATTTTTATTTATTTATTTATTTTATTTTTTTGTTTAAAAGAAGTATACTAAAAGGACACTTGAATAAACTTCTTTTTGTAAGGGTTAGCTCCAACCCCAGTTAAACACACCTGAACCAGCTAATCAAGGGCTGAATCCGAAATCGCCCCCTAAACCCTCGATCACTATTCCCTACGTTATCCACTAATACAGTTCACCTGAAGGACTGAATGAAAACAAATGAACGAATTCGCAAACCACATTCACATTTTCTCCAGCAATCATCAAAATCTATTTAGTTATGATCAAATACAAAGGCCGTTTCTCAAAATGCGTTCTTGTCTGTATTGGACTTGTGAAATGTCATCAGTCGCTGCCCAATACCGTTCCATTTCAAAGTTCACATCTAGCCAAGTACAGTTTAAATCCCCGGATGTGTCCTTGATCCGCCCCTTTTATTGAGGATGCATGGAGAGGTGACTTGAGCGGACTTGAGACAGACAGATATCCCAGAATGCATCTCGCGGCAACCAACAAGTGTCAATAGCGGATGAGAAACCCAGCATAATTTAAAAATACTACTGTTAATGTGTCACGAAATGTAGTTTTAAGACTTTTCAGGCAAGAATGTACTTGTTTAAAGCTCAAATTTGAGGTTTATTTATAAAACGTTTATTTATAAAGCGCCCATGTACCCTGCTGAGAGCAGCCTTTCCTTGGCTAGTCCTTCTGACGTTTGTTGATGGCTCTGATGTCTCTGTAGTGGTTAAACATGAGATATGAATCGTCTTGTGTATATTGAAAGGGCGATGGTCTCATGAATCTATAATTTATTCCCTGGCAATTTTTTTTTTATGAAAATGAAAAGAGGCAGAGTGGTGTTTATGACATATTTTGTTTTATTGTAGCCTAAAATACACATACAGAGATAACCAGAGTAGCCAGAGTGAGCTGATCAACGCTATCAAGAACGCTGCTGTTCAATTAGCAAAATTACCAGACTTGTTTGTCAGAAGTTTGAGTACTTGGTATTGAGAAACGTCCAAAGTTCTGTCATGAAACTCTAGATGGCGAGGGACGATAGGTCCTTAACTTAATCTTCTTGCAATCACATCATTCTCTACATGGCACAGCTGATTGGTTCCTGCTTTATCAGTAGCCAATGAGCTCGCTGCTCAACCTTCAAATACTGGTCAGCATTTTCTGTAGCAGTTGCAGCATGCTTTCAGAAACCCTCAACCTTCCCCTACTCCACCAGTATAGATCTACTATGGGTAATTCATATTGTACAGCAGCAGCATGTCTTACTTACTCACAGCAGTCGTTTATGTATTGAAAGTAGCAAGTCCCGTACTTGCTCTGCAGCAGCAACAGCAGCAGCGTAGCAGATCTATTCCGCCAAGACCAAACATATCAACATTGTCATATCCATTACCATGCCAAACTCAGAGAGTTGTCATGACAGAAATATATGCACAAGTGTTTCACACCACAGTAAACAAAGATGAATAACTCTCTATTTGACGAGCCCATTCTATCATAAGAATTTGCCAAACAAGGTATCAGAGTGAGAACCTGTGGTCAAATCTAATGATGAATGCTTACTCTGTTTGAGCGCGTATGCATCCACACCCGACACAGTTCAAAAGGCAGCTTTACTGTGGTCGAGTGACGCGGCTCGGGTTTCTGACTCTACCAGCAGCGTAAACAGTAAGCATGCACCTTTTAATCCTTAGAATGACATCAATGCTAGCATCCAACAAGTGAAAACAAATTCCCTCAATCTCCTGGAAAGAAGACCTTGTTCCAGTCTAGGCAGCTAAATATCAGGAGCCTATTGAAAGTGAAGATGATTTATTGCTTTTACCTGTGGCTTTCAGGTGAAGTTGCATGACTATAACCATTAGTGAGGCTGTTTTGGCTTTATATCCAGTTGGGAAAGCTATAGTTGAAAAGTGTAACTTCCCAAGACACTTTATATTAAGTGTCTTTAACTATGTACAAACATTTAAACAAATAATTTGAAACAAAACACATATCGCGTACATACAATGTTTTACATTGTACTTATATTTAAAGAATACCTGCATGTAATTACAGCTGTAAATCATTTATGTAATTTCATCTTTAATTACACTTACAATTACAATTACCACTAAACCTGTCCCTAACCTTACCCTGTCACCGTGATTTTATAAGATGTAGTATAAGCTACCTTGCAAAAAATAGTTTACTAAATGTTACAAGTTACAAAGAAAAGGATGCTACGTGTATTTAAAGGGGTGGTTGATTATGATTTCACTTTTTAAACTTTAGCTTGTGTGTAATGCTGCTGTTTGAGCATAAACAATACCTGTAAAAAGTTACAACGCTCAAAGTTCAAAGCAAAGGGAGATATTTTCTTTTAAAGGACTACAACAAACGGCTGGTAGGGACTACACAAGCTTCCTCCCGGGTTAGTGACATCACTAACCCTTAAATTTACATAAACCCCACCCCCAGGAACACGCAACAAAGGGGGTGAGTTTATCATGAATATGCTAATCATTGACTTGAAGATAGGTTACTCCACATCAGCTACATAAATTCATCAACTAACCATCCAGGAACATCTTGTTGCATCCTACATGTTGTCACTCTTCTTGAGTCTCTCCATCATTGAACGTAAACGGCTGAACAGTTTCATTGCCTGTCAGCATGAGGTTATCAAAGCTGCTAACTGGAGTCCTTGAAGCTCCGCCCCGTCAGCCGCAGCTCATTTGCATTTAAAGGGACACACAAAAATGCATGTTTTTGCTCACCCTGAAAAAGTGACAATTTTAACAATGATATAAAAATGATCTGTGGGGTATTTTGAGCTAAAACTTCACACACACTCTGGGGACATCATAGACTTATTTTACTTCTTGTAAAAAGGGGCAATCAACCACTGGGGACTGTATTTCAAATTTCAAACATGTAACCTTTAAAGGGGTGATGAATTGAGAAATCAACTTTCCCTTGAGCCTCTGATATACAAAAGTTCATCGTGATATAAGAATATCCTGTAAGTTTCGGAGCAGAAAACTTCCTTGTTAGTCAAAGAAAAGCTTTTATTGACACTAGGCCCAGCAAACGATCAATCTCAGAATATGTCGCCCCTTGACGTCAGAGTGTGCTTAAACGCCGCCTCAACATAAGATGAACAACGCCTGATTCTGTAGCCCCGCCCACCGAATCGTGCCTGACATAGAGCTAAACCGGATCCAACTTCTATGCAATAAACATGCCACATAAACATGTAATTCGGATTCCAATATTATGAATTTGCAGACAGGATGAGATTACATGAATGAATGAAGCAACACACTAATGTGAGTAAAAATGTTTTTTTATATGTGACAGTATTGCATTGTTACAGATCATTTGATATAGATCTATTGATCATGTGGACGTGTCTAACAGAACATACCGTAGCACGCTGTCAAAGGCTGTTGTTGGTTCATAGCAATTCGGGATCAGACTCGGACATGTATGGGCCAGGGCTCACAAAGCCCAACGTCCCGAGGCTATGCGTTTTCCAGACGGGCTACCAAAACGTAAGCCCAGCCTGCTGACGATCTATCTTAAATAGTGAAATAAAAATTGAAAAAATAAAATCGCGGAAGTTTTGATTATGCTGCCTGCAACGTACTTGGCGTGTGTGTGTGTGTGTGATGCATGGTTTGTGCTTATATCCACCGATCGGGCTGGCCAAGTAATCAAAAAATGACATTCCAATCAATCGCGGGTGAATGAGAGAGAAATCTTTGTGTTTGTTTGATAAAGATGTTTTGCGAGCCCTGTGGGCAATTGATTCCGGTTGCCATTTTCCCACATACTTTCAAAACAATTAACACATATACTGACAGGGGAGCTGAAACTCATTATAATATGCAAATCTTATCCAATCCTAGCTGTGGGTGTTTACTTCCAAGTCTTCAGTGCGGCACACCCATAAAAACGAAACGTTCAGGAGAGAGCCTCAAAACCAGGGTAGAAAATAACCTATTACTTATTCATTATGATGTTTTTGAATGCAAAAACCACGCAGACGTCATAAGTTGACCTCAGACAACAGTATAAAAAAATAAAAAAGCCAGTTCATGACCTTTAAATTATATCATTTATGTGTGCTATCAGAGCAGTATTTAGTGGCGTCAGGTTCACATTACAAATGAATTACACTAAATTAATGAATAACTAAATTTAACTAGATAGCAGCCTAACTTATATAGCTATCATTATTCATTAAACTAAGTGACTAAGTGAATCTTTTTTTTGAACAGTCCAAATGTACTGATTCACTAAGATGATTCAAACTGAATTAAAAGAATTTCATTCATAATGCTTAAAAGATAAACAATTATGTAAACATTCTAAATTAAATTAAATAAATGAATTAATAATTAAATCATTTCTGGACTTGAGTAATCCTTAAAATAAGGCTTGAAAATGAGAATATTCAAATGTAATTTCTTTTATCAACTATAAGACGAAAACAGCAATTATCCTGACATTAAATCCACTTGCCTCCCAAGTACATTTGTTTTTGACAAACTTAAAACACCTCAAGACATCCAGACAAGACGTAAGACAACCAATTACTGTGCGATCCGCTGAGGTGGGAACTAATGATTGACTTTCTGAGACAACATCTGCTATTATGGCCTTCTGACGCACTTTTAAGGCAAGTTCAAACAGTCCTCAGAGTTCATGCCTCGCAGTGGCCTCAAGCTGCTCATTCTGAGGTTTGCGGCGTCTCTGTGTCCTACACATAAACCTGAACAAACGTACGTTAGTGCCGTAGATTCTCTTTACAACACATCTCAGTTACTGAAAAGACCCGTAAAAACATGAAAAGGCTTCTTTTCCCGTATAAAAAAAGTTTAAAATGCCAGTTGTTTAAGGATTTGTAGCAAACAAACACAAAGAAGAAAACTATGGAAGCTTGTTTCCGCCACACTGTAAAAACTATATGATCAATAAGTCATTGATGTCATCAATAAATGTTTTTAAATCGTTTTTATAAAACTTATTTTATAAGTTATACAAGATTCAACTAATTTTTTAAGCCAGTTTAATGTAATTTAAGTTGAAATGACTTAAACATCCAAGTTGATTGTACTTTAAGGCAAACTGTAAATTTAAGGCAGCAACCTTTGCCTACACTTTATTTAAAAGGTGACGTAGTTACACTGTACTTACTCAAATAAGTACTGAGTAATATTAATGAACTACATGCACTTACTATAGAGTTATGGTTAGGGTTAGGGTAAGTAACTTGTAACTATGCATGATTTAGTTGTTTGTATCCAACTTTTTTTTAATAATAATACAAAAAGGTTTTTTTTTGAAAACTCAGAAATGTGAGGGGACCAACTCAAAATAAACTCTGAGTTGTAGGAATGACTTTATAACTTGCAACCGCACATTTTTCTTGCAATTGTGAGGCATAAACTTAGCCTGACGTCGTCATACTCAGATTCTAGTCAGATGAGTCTGATACTGCTCCATTGGGCTGTGATTATGGGGCGTGTTTCAACCGAACCAGGAAAGAAAATGCCTCTGCACTCAATTGGATAGACCTACAACCAATCAGAGCAACGGAGTAAGTGACGTATGCTGAGCGACACATAGTTGTCAACAGAACTCAACTGCACGCACGCTGGAAGAAGATGATGAGTGTAAACGATCTTTGCTGGTGTTGTAAAAAGAATTTCAGGATACACGTAGTACTTACCAACACGATCATCATTTCTGAGAGAAATAGTAAAGGTGAATGCATATACGAACAAGTTCTCCGTTTAGGATTAGAACGAATTCAACACAAGCGCTCTTTGGTGACGTGGATGATAACGTTACTGTTGATCATCTGTCCATCATCATATAAAGCCCGCCCTGAGAATTTGATTGGTCCGATCAGCTCTGGTTCGAGCATAGTTGCTCCTCAACGGATCAAGTCCAGACCGAACTTCCCTACCTCAAGTGTTATGGGCGGGGCTAAGTTCGGCTGGCATCCAGGCTAGCATAAACTCGCAATTGTGAGAAAAAAGTCAGAATTGTGACACAAATTACTTACTTTTTATTTTGTGAGATAAACTTGCAATTTCAACAAAAAAGTCAGAACTGTGAGATAAAAAGTTAGACCTTTTTGTGTTATTAAAAAAAGTTGGGTACTTACAAATAACTGTAAATCATGCATAATTACAAGTACCTAACACTAAACCAAACCCTAACCCTAAATCGCAATTACCTACTTTTTATTGTGTGGCAGAAACAATTATAAAAAAGATTCCAAACTGGAAAATGTGCTTAATTATCATGAAAAAAAAAGTCACCACACAAAATGTGTTGTAATTTAATGAATGGCTTGATAATTGTTGTTTGGGGTTCTAAGTAAAGGTTTATGTGTTGAGCTCAGCTCTGATGAATAACAGCAATAAATCTTTGGAGATATTTGAGTTTTGTTGATGTTTGGTGCACTTGGCTTTCAGTGACAAATCAAAGGCAAATAACCTGTGAGATCCATGTGAGACGTGAGCAAATCTACAACTGCATCTTTATGCTACATGTTTGATTTGGACTCCAGCACAAAGCCACATACCAGCGAAAGTTCAAAAGTTCAGTCTAGCCATGAACTTTGTCAGGACTCAAGTTGTTCTGCAGTCGCAGTATTTTCACCCACGCTCTGTCCTGAGTAACACAGATTTCTGTGGAGAACAGCAATAAAATGATTGTGAAAGTAATTATGCGGGTTACATTCCTTTTCATATAAATGCCTATTTGCTCGCTTCACTGAAATATGCATCGCTTTCAGTACTGAAACGGATGGCCAAACAAACAGTAGGGAATTAAAAACAACAATAAATGTGTCATAGCGTTTTATCTTCTAGTGTTTTATTACTCTGCACACTTCAGAAGTGGTTGCTCCGAGGTCATACGAGCCATAACAGGGCCGAACTTCATCCAGATAAGATGTGGAAACCTCTCCCGTGTCATATATTTGTGAATGAATACGTGAAAATATATTGTTTGTCATAAGAAGACCTCACAAGGTCAGAAGCCTCCGGATTAGAGAAATGTGCCAATAACAGCATTCAGGATTATTCCATTATTTCAAATAACACGTGTAGGATATAATATCATCTAAAACTAATCAGTGGCCTCAAACAAGAAATACTTTTTTGGAGATCCCTTTTCAAAAAAAGCAGTACAATTTGCATACTTTTAAGTATAATCATGATATAGAAGTATATGTAATATTTGAAGACTTCAGACGCAAAAAGCAGTCCATCTGAAATCTTTCTTTTAAATTATTATTTTTAAGCTTTTAATTTTACTCTTATCAGTGACATTTTTGAAAAAAGTGAAATTACTGAACCTTAACATATAGGAGCCTGATAAAAAAAGCTCATTTAAAGGTGCAGTGTGTGAATTTTAGCGGTATCTAGCAGTGAGGTTATGAATTGCAACTGTCCACCGCTCACCCCTCCCTTTTGAAGCATATAGAGAAGTTACGGTGGCTGACACAGGACAAAGATGCCATCCTCTGCGGTGTATGTAGATAAAAATGGCTCATTCTAAAGTAATAAAAACATAACAGTTCATTATGTAAGGTCTTTATACACCACTGAAAACATAGTTAAGTATATTTTTGCATTTCTGTCAAATAATACACACTGCACCTTTAAAAGAAAAATGTTAGGACTTAGAGGTTTTGCTTCTGATGTCATTGCATGTTGTTTACAATTTTATTTTTTTAATTTTTTTTATTGTAGTTTAAACATAAAGTACTATTAGTTGAACTTAAGGGTGTTCTTGACCCACTTAAATAGGGCTTAAGTATATCTTTGTAATTTCATAGTTACTTCAATTGTCTTGAAATATGGTTAAAGAATGTACTTTAAGTGCACTAAATACACTTAAGTGGCCTTTTATTTTATTTTCAATAATTTTATCCCTTAAAACTCATCTTTGATCACCAAAATGACATATTTAAAGTTTTTTCCATGTGAAAAAAATTCTTCATGCCTTAAAATAGCTTGAAAGTAACTACACCCTTGCTTCATTTAGTATACGTGGATACATGAATATTCCAATTATCCCTGCCTCCACACACTCACAAAAGCCTGAGATCCTCTCAGTCGATCAACTTTACTGTAGTAAACACAGCACAAAGTAACGCTCTCTACAACGTTGGACACATAACGGTAATTGATATGATTAGCCTTTTGCTTTACTACATTATCAAACAACTAATAATGTGTTGATAATGTTACACAAACCATGTTCGTCATCTCAGAGTCAGACAGCTGCCTTCTAAAAATCAGCTTTGCTTCGAACAACTTAGAACGTCATTGGAGAAAGGCATAGTTCATCATACACTGTCAGAAAAAAGGTACATTGCTGTCACTGGGCGGTACCAAAACCGAAGGTACAAAAAGTACGATGTGTACCTTTAAGCACTAATCGCACTCTTAAAGTACTGATGTGTACCTTTAAGGCAGTAATACACGCACTCTTAAAGTACTGATGTGTACCTTTAAGGCAGTAATACGCACTCTTAAAGTACTGATGTGTACCTTTAAGGCAGTAATACGCACTCTTAAAGTACTGATGTGTACCTTTAAGGTATTAATACGCACTCTTAAAGTACTGACGTGTACCTTTAAGGCAAATGCGCACTCTTAAAGTACTGACGTGTACCTTTAAGGTACTAATACGCTCTCTTAAAGTACTGACGTGTACCTTTATACGCTCTTAAAGTACTGACGTGTACCTTTAAGGTACCTTTAAGGTACCTTTAAGGTACTAATGCGCACTCTTAAACTGACTGTACGTTTAAGTACCTTTACGCACTCTTAAAGTACTGACGCACCTTTAAGGTACTAATGCGCTCTCTTAAAGTACTGACGTGTACCTTTAAGGTACTAATACGCACTCTTAAAGTACTGATATGTACCTTTTGAGGTACTAATACACACTCTTAAAGTACTGATATGTACCTTTAAGGTACTAATACGCACTCTTACTGATATGTACCTTTAAGGTACTAATACACACTCTCAAAGTACTGATATGTACTGTTTAAGGTACTAATATGTACCATTTAGGGGTGAGTAAGGTACAAAGATGTACCTTTTCACTTTTGTACCTTAGAGTACCGCCTCAGTGACAGCACTGTACCTTTTTTTCTGAAAGTGTAACATCATAATATCCATCATATACTGTACATAATTCACCCGCTATATTGCTAAATGTACACGATTTTTCACATCAAGAGAAAAATATACTGGTATGGCTTCTCTTGAGACTCTTAATGATACGCAAAAGTCCGCCCGTACATTGATGTGATTGGTTACAAGCTAGTTTGTGACGTCAGAAACACAGAGACCGTCTTTGGTTCGCTGCAGTTTTAAGGAGAAAACACTCAGCAATGGTGTTGACATGAATTTGCACGTTTGTCCTAAAGCATATTAAAAGCACCACATTGACTATAAACAACATTAAATACTTGATTTACACCACAGGGCAATTTTCACTTTAATTAATATTATATTATCTGGAAGTATACAGTCTTTTCAAGATTTGCTATACACTACAAGTGCATGTTCAATACAATAAAGCACGCCTCCTTTTGACAATGGATAACCACATTTTAAACTATTTAAAATGTCAAATTTGTATATTTCTTTAGCCCTGCACTCTTTGCTGCTTCTTCCCTTCATGATGTTTCTTCTATTTAGAATGACAAAAGCATTGCAGGTTCATTTGCACATCAGTGTACACATTTACACATCTTCACTTACAAGCAGGAGACGGGAGGACTCCTCTGAGAGCAGACGGAGAGCGTCTTTAACACTGCTGACAAAACACTCCAGTCAGTGTGTCTCTGTGCCGAGTGTCCTCTCACTCTGGATCTCACAAACCCTCTGCCAGACTGAGTTTATTGTGCTGGGGAGAGCCAAACCATGTCAATTCATGTATCTACTAAGGACATGTTTAATTCTCAGCGTGCCATTATCAAACATATCTTAACACTATAAATAAAGAATCTTAGATTTTTGGAAATGCATGTAGATGCAGGGACATTAGATGAATGTGTATACTTTTATATTCATATTTGACCAGAATTAAGACAATACAAATGTTGGTGTCATTGTGAAAGTTTCAATTACATTAAGTCAAGCAGTGCAAGCTGTGGATGTGAATGATGGGAAGCCATGGGAATACTTCTATTTCTCAGTGGTTGTACTTTCATACCTCATATGAGATTTCACTGACCTTTCAACATTTGCCTCAGAGGTTTCTCCTAACAGGACAAATAAAGATGACATTTAAGACAAGTGAAAGACAGGAAAGAACTTTGAGTCTGAGAAAATGAATGTGGATCAAATGACTCATTTTTATTCTTGCAAGAATTCCATTGGAATTGTTCATTTAGAAAACTGAGACTTTTGACATCTGTGGAAAACTTGCACACTGTGGGACACTGGGCCCTATCATACACCCGGTGCAATGTGATGGCAGACATAAAGCAAGTGTCTTTTGCTAGTTTAATCTCGTGCAGTTATCATTTTCATGTCCGGCGCCATGTTGTTTAAATAGCAAATGTACTTGCGCCCCTCTGTTCATGCTGGCGTGCTGGTCTGAAAACCAGGTGTGTTCAGGCGCATTGTTAGCGCGTTGCTGTGTTGAGGAGCTGAAAACGACTGCGCCGTTAATCAACAAAAACCTGCTCTAAAGTCAATAGTGCAGTATTTATTGTGTTATTTAAAGGGTGCATTAATATGTGCCTATAGGCGGGTGTAGTTTTGCATACACTTTTCTTATTACACACACAGGGATGCGCAGCAGCACACAAACATTTTTAAATATAAAAAATAAAAGGATTCCTCTCTGGAGAAGTGTTCAGTCTTTCTGCTCGTAAATTACGCCATGTAAATAACGAATCCGCCATGGTGCAAGCGCAACTGGCTTTTAAAGGGAATGGGAGATGAGACTCTGATTGGTTTATTGCACGTTATGCCCAAAACACACCCATGACTCATTAAGAGATTAGGTACAACCCTTTTGGACCATGCACCTGGCATGCTGGCCGTTTTATCCGTCAACTAGCAAAAGTGGATTCAGACATAAGTGCACCTGTGCCATGTGCTTCAGACCATGCGCTCAGATCATTAAAATAGGGCCCATTAAGTGCAACCACATTTGCGTAGTCATGCACTATTCCATGCTGTTTTTTTATTATAGTGTGTGTCCACAGTCAAAATTCCAACAAGAAAAAATGCACTTCAAATTGAATTAACCCGAAAAAATAAAGTGTGGAAAGTTCTGAAAGGCCTATATTAGACAGTAGCCTACACACGTAGTACTAGAGCAGAGTACTACGTATGTACATCATTTGGACACAAATGTAGAAACACCAGAGAAACAGGAGTTTTTCCGATTGAAGAAATGAAAGGCATCTCATCTCATCTTTTGCTGTTTCTTTTAAACTCTCAATCACTGAAAAGTGGAACACCTGACGCTCATGGTTTCTACCTCTCATTTTGTCATGTCCTTCCCTCCCCCGTCCTCATTCATTTGGCCTGTACATGAACCCTTGCTGACTTTTTACCCTTCACTCCCTACCTGCTAACACACAAGCAGCTGTTTTTCTCTGTCCTCATAGGGATTCCTTGTGAAAAAGAAGTACACTAAAGCATACTTTCAAAAGGAGAAATTAGATTATTTATCTGCTTATGTGTGAACTGTATGTAATGTTTTTGGACACTTAATTGCATGTTATTTAGAATAAAATGAAAATGTATTACAGTTTAAATTTATATTAAATGTAATTAGTTAAACTTAAGTACATCTTTATATGTCATTTCATCATTCTGTTGTCTTTGAAATATGTTTAAAGTGTACTGCCAAATGTACTGACAAGCATTGATGGTAAACTAAAATATACTTTGTCATTTCTATTGAAACTTGTGTCATATATTTAAATGTATTTGTACAATTTTGTACTTGCAAAAACTTTTACACAAGAATAACACAAGAGAGTTAAAATGATAATAAACTACTTTATATGTGCTTTATTATGTTAGTCAATCACTTTTTTTAAATCACTTTTATAAGTCTACTTAAGTGTGTTATGAAACATAGCAAGTACTTTTTTGTACTTTAAGATTTGAAGTACATTCAGTAAAATTAAGCTCACTTTTTATTCACAATGAATGTACTAAAATGTTAAAATAACAATAGAATGTAAAAAGCATCAATTTCTACTTGGCTTTTAACCTAAAAGGGAAAAGTTTTGTGTAAAGTGTGTTTAATTTAATTGGCCAGCTAATATTATCTCACTTATTTACACAGGTACAAAAGAGATAAATAAATTGCTGTTAAATATTGATTTGAGATGAATGTTTTGACTTTGCCATTGGACACAAGGCTTTCTGAAGGTTGAACATTGCTCAGTGTGGCTTGTAATGAGTTTGCTAATCCCGTAAAGAGCACAACATCACAGGTAGTGGTATGTTAAGTCGTTTCGGTGTGGAAACAGATAGTGGTGGAGCTTCCCACAAAAAGCTTGTAGCAAAATGATTAATTTGCTGTTCCCATCGGAAGGACGGTCTATGAACAGCTGCTATGGACTCTGAAAGCAAGTGAGGAAGACTGGCCCAGTTCATTGGGAGGGCAGAGGCGATATAGAGTGGTGTGTCTGTGACATTTGTGCACACACACACACACACACACACATATGCTGAAAGAGTTACCTCTGTATCTCCCATTACCTCCTTCACGAGAGGAACGCTTTGCAACATTTCACCCTCATCCAACCTGCCATTATCTTCTCCTCCGATACTCTTCGGGTTCATTCCCATGCCAGACCGAGCAAGCAGCGTCATTTATTTTCAACGTCCGTCATTTCAAAAAGAAAACACAGTTGGCTCTGCTGCTGCCACAGTTGGCTCTGCTGGCTTTCTAATGCCAGCTTCTGCCTTAATGATCAAAAACGATGAGTTATTACTTGAACGCTGAGGGTTTAAAGTGACATGTAGAGCGGTGGGGACGAGTGAACTGTTTTTGGAGCTGCTTTGGAAGTGTAACTTATCAGTTGGGGAAAACTCTAATGGTGGATAGCTTTACTTGGCTCCTCAGCCACCTCATCCCTCATTCGAGCCATACGTCAAGAGCCGCCTTTGTCCCTCCGTTTCAGTCCTGTCTTTGATTCAGCAAAGTTCAGTGCTGAGTCTTTCTTTACACTATCACTGCCTGGAGAACGTGTGTCAGCAGCTTGAACCAGACATTTAACCTCCATGCATGTTCTAAAAGGCTTCACGTCAGGACTTCTCTTACTGTCCTGATTATGCTGGGATCAGATTAAGAATAAATAGATATTGGATACGTAATAAATATGAAAATTGAATTCAGAGGGTTAATGCGCCAAGAATACTTTATTTAAGAACATATTAAAAGAATTTGAAGGGGGAGAACGTCATCATGCTGACATCATTGTGGAGCAGCCCAAACATAAAGACATATAATCTCAGAAGATCCATAAATTTAAATATTGCAGCAATTTAGTTTATGTAGCTATTTTGCTATTTTGACTGTGGTTTAATCTCCCCGTAGCATATTTCCTCCACTAATTATCACAGTGAATGTTGCTTGAAGTTCGGTTATTATACACTACTGTTCAGAGGTTTGGGGTCAGTAATAATAGTAAGAAGAAGAACAACAACAACAACAACTATTATTATTATATATAAAATAAAAATGTATAATGCAATAATATTTTAGTATCACAATTAATAGCATAAAAGTTTGTAAATATATTATATGTAGTACACACACACACACACACATACACACACAGTATATTATATTTATAAAGTCTTGTAATTTTATTACATTTTGGTTCATGCCAACTTTATACTTTTAAAGAAATTACGTTTAAGTCCAAGTTGATTGCACTTAAAAAAATTAGGCAGTAACCTCTAACATAAAAGTTTATAAGTATATTATATATATATATATATATATATATATATATATATATATATATATATATATATATATATATATATATATATATATATATATATATATATAATATACCTGGTATGATGAGTCTCGATTTCTGTTGAGACATTCAGATGGTAGAGTCAGAATTTGGCGTAAACAGAATGAGAACATGGATCCATCATGCCTTGTTACCACTGTGCAGGCTGCTGGTGGTGGTGTAATGGTGTGGGGGATGTTTTCTTGGCACACTTTAGGCCCCTTAGTGCCAATTGGGCATCGTTTAAATGCCACGGCCTACCTGAGCATTGTTTCTGACCATGTCCATCCCTTTATGACCACCATGTACCCATTCTCTGATGGCTACTTCCAGCGGGATAATGCACCATGTCACAAAGCTTGAATCATTTCAAATTGGTTTCTTGAACATGACAATGAGTTCACTGTACTAAAATGGCCCCCACAGTCACCAGGTCTCAACCCAATAGAGCATCTTTGGGATGTGGTGGAACGGGAGCTTCGTGCCCTGGATGTGCATCCCACAAATCTCCATCAACTGCAAGATGCTATCCTATCAATATGGGCCAACATTTCTAAAGAATGCTTTCAGAACCTTGTTGAATCAGTGCCATGTAGAATTAAGGCAGTTCTGAAGGCGAAAGGGGGTCAAACACAGTATTAGTATGGAATTCCTAACAATTCCTAATATATATATATATATAACATTTCAACTGAAATTTACATTAAATCACATCTGCAATGCAACAAAAGAATAATTTCGCTGTAAAAAAGCAAGTGTGGAGACTGCAGAGGACGGTCTGAGCGGTGTGGATGTTGGAGGTAGCATGAGTGTGGTAGGTGTGGTGGGGAACATTGAGATGAGCTCATGCTGAGACAGACAGGGACAGATGAGGGCCGCTGGCGCTCACAGCTGGGAATCCAGTCAGGGCCAGAGAGTCTATCAGTGAACTCCACAGCCCTGCTCAGACCCCTCCTGACCTGAACATAACCCCACTGATGCTAATTCTTATTTATTGCCTATTAAAGAGCAATGCTTCATCCTCTCAAGCCATAGCGTGATTTAGCACTCCTCAAGTCCAGTGTCTCACCTTTCTACTGCTTCATCATGTACATAGCACTGTGCGAGCAGGCCAGTGGTAACTTTCTGGGCTTGGGTTTTTAACTCCTTTTTAAACATTTTGAACATTTTAAACATTATTGAAAATCTGGTGCTAAACTTGAGGGTTTTAGAGCCTTTTCTAGGCAGTTACTTAGCACTGTCAGAATGTGCATAACTGTACTTTTAGCTGTACAACATCTTGCCACTGGGGCCCCTTAAAAGGTGCATTTTGGCACCTGAGAGTAGTAATAAGAGTAGCACCCTTAACAAAAAAGAGTACACTTCTCAAAACCATATTTTTAAAAACTGTACTTAGATAGTATAACATTAATGAAATAAAAGGTCACTTAAGTGTACTTAAAGAGGGTACACTTTCATGACTGTTGTTTATCACACTTAAGTACATAAGTAATACTTTTAAAAAGTGCACTCTGTAATAATGTCAAAGTTTAACTTTAATGTACATTTTAAATCATGATTTAATAATCTATTGCCATGGTTTAAATAAGCAAGCTCATTTTGATGCGATGACTAAATCACACGTAAAGTATTTGATTGTAAGTATTAACTGCAGTGTATAATTTGATATTGCATTTAAAATTTAAATATTTTATTTATACTAAACTGCAACCTCATCATTACTAATGTGTAGGCTAATTAAAATAGATTTAAATACATGACATACAAGTTTCATGCTAAATCCTTGTCTGAAAATGTAGCATTTCAAAGACAACAGAATTATGAAATTGCATATAAAGAAGTGGGACAAAAACACTCTTAAGTTCAGCTACTTGCTTTTAATATTTTAACTATAATGCATTTTCATTTAATTGTAATTAACATGGAATTACTTGTCCAAAACATTACATTCAGTTAGCACTTATAATAAGTACTCATTTTAAAAGTAGGCTAAAGTGTACTTCTTTTTCACAAGGGAAGGTACCGTTTAGGGTTAAAATAGGAAATAGTGTTTCTTCTCAGGTCATAGTATGTGTTACAGCTAATGCAAAGAGAAATGGCTGGTAAAGTGGTATAAATGGAGGAATGCCTCAGTATGAAAAGAGTGTCGTTTACGGCACTTGGCACATGGCCGTCTGAAGAGGTACCTGCTAAGTGCCGTCATTAAGCTGGAGTCAAAGTGTCTACAGGACTTGCATTGTGCACCACGGCCCTTGTTTCCTGTCAGACCTGGAGATGTGAATTGTCCTGGGGCCCTCCAGGTTGAACCAGGGCTGGGGGCAGAGACGGGACAGAAGAACACAAAGGAATAAGAGAGGTGACGGTATGAGTCTAGTCATCCAGTCTGACCCTCCCACCTGACCCTCTCTTATCTTGCTTGTGACTGGCATTAGGTCTACAGTAGCAAGCCGCGAAGCCGCATTTTACACTTTCAGTTAGGGATGCATTATGTCGCGTGACACCTCACCTGCTTGTGAAAAGCGGAGACACATTATCACGACGGGTCCCCGTTTCTTTGAACTGAAGCCCCTGCCCCGGCGAGTTCGTTTGCATTTTATGCCTGTGTCAAAGCAGTCTGATACACGCTGACGTCGTAATGATGCTCTGAACATGGTGTGAGATGCCGTTCTCAGATCTTCAGGAGCCTCGGGGACTATTTAGGTGGTGCAATCAAAGAGGTTCTCCTCCATAAATCGGCTTTCATACTCAACTTTATAGGCCCTGATTTGTCAGAACAAGGAGTGAAAGGAGCCGTGGTCAGGGGTTAACTACAGTCCACCTCGGGGAAGTGCTGGGGCAGATACAGATTCTGTGGCACAGTTTCAGACAGCTCACAAATGCCATGTCAATGATTGCCTCATTGTGACCACAAACCATAGATCACTTGTATTTTATTTTTTTCTATTCTAAACTGTCACCTGTTTGAACTTTAAATAACAGTGGGTCGTGGACCAGAAATCTTCGGTCGTCATATTTGATCTCAAATTAAATGGCCTCCATTTCACATGCGTTCATTTTCTATAGCCACATTCCAGTTCACACAGTCTCTATTGCAGTGTTCACACTATGAAGTTTGTTCATTAGGAATATGTCTTCAAACACAGGAACACATGTTGGTTTGAGTATGATGACATTATATACTCATGCAAATAAATAAAATATTATATTATATAATTCAATTTAATAATATATTTTTAACTATATATAAATTACATTTAAATAATATAAATTATTAATACAATTGTGCAAGTATACTTTCATATACTGCGTGTATATAGTACATTCATGCAATTTTATATAAAATATATATGTATATTATATATTTATTTTAATGTAATTATATATTTAACTTTACATAAATTAAAAGCATTTAATTATATTTTTAATAGAATCATGCAAATAAATAAACTATTTGTATACTTTCATAGTATATATAATATGTGAATTTATATGAAGTATATAGTATTATATATTTAACTGTAATTATATATTTAACTATATATACATTACATTTAAATATTTAATTAATAATATAATTATGCAAATAAATAAAAATCTATTGATACTTCCATATACCATATATAATACATCCATTTGAATTTCTATAAAATATATATTACTATATATTTAAATTTAATTATACATTTAACTATTTAAAATATTTAATAAATATACATTCTTAATGTAATTGTACAAATAAAGATAAAATACATTACTATACTTTATAACACACACACACACACACACACACACACACACACACACACACACACACACACACACACACACACACACACACACACACACACACACACACACACACACACACACAGCATGGGCATCAACAATAATGATTTTCTATTTTCTATTTTCTAACTATGCATGCCTATCTATCTATATACAGTTGCAATTAAAAGTATTCAACCCCCCAGAAACTGTAATAATTTACAAATGTAGGTATACAGATACAGATAAAATAAAATACAGATACTTAAAAAAATGACATCTATAACAGTTTAGTGGCAAATTAAAAGTGATAATGTCAATATATAATGTAATGCTTTTGAGTTATAGGATTATTTTCTAATACATCTATTTCATAATTATTCAACGCCGCTGTTTTTAAGTCACTTATTTGTATGGTATGGTACAAAATTATGTTAAAACACAGTTAAGCCTTTATAAAATCTATGACAAAACGGAATTAGCTTGTGCTGTTACACATACATTTATCCCATGCATGTGCTAAAGTTGAATAGCAAATACGGCCAAATCAAAAGAGTTCTCACAAACGCTATAGAGAACTATTTTTTTTTTTTTTTTATTTCCATTAGAAAGTCTATGGCTACAAGAAGATTTCCAAAACAGTAAAAGTTCCAAGAGACACAGCTAGAGGCAGCCTTATCAATAAGTTTAAAATGTGCTGTCCCAGAAAAATATTTATGGTTTTGAAGAAAAAGCACAATATCATTAAGGGGAATAAAATGTTTTATCAGAGCAACTGAGAAAAACCCTCAATTTACTGCCAAGGACTCACAAGATGACCTGATGAAAGGAGGAAGAAACATTTCAATGCAGAGTATCACTAGAAGATCACTAGACAAGCATTGACCATGCTGGGACATCTTGACCGAATACCAGTCTTGACCAAGAAGAACATAAAAGCCCGACTTGAATATGCTAAAATAAATTTGGATAGACCTGTGGAGCTCTGGAAGAATGTTTTATGGCGTGATATGACCACACTAGAACTTTTTGGACCCATGGATCAGTGGTATGTCTGGTACAAAAAAGGCAAAGCTTATGAGCAGAAGAACACCGTCTCCATGGTCAAACATGAAGGTCCAGTCTTGTTATGGGGGTGCTTTGCTGTTGCAGGAAGTGAAAATCTTGACTGTCTGAAGGACATCATGAATCTTTGAAGTA
Source organism: Paracanthobrama guichenoti (assembly GCA_018749465.1). Taxonomy (NCBI): domain Eukaryota; kingdom Metazoa; phylum Chordata; class Actinopteri; order Cypriniformes; family Gobionidae; genus Paracanthobrama; species Paracanthobrama guichenoti. Next base: position 18,263,682 of record CM031954.1, read on the forward strand.
TCAAGCCATTTTGGCAAAGATGGCGATGCCTTCAGTGCAGAGACTGAAGCTTGATGATCAATGGACTTTCCAGCAGGACAGCCGTCCCAAAGTATACATCCAAATCTACTTAAGCTTGTTTCAGGGATCAGTCGTAGAATGTTCTTGAGTGGCCTGTACAGTCTCATTTAAAACATTTGGTGTTATTTGAAGAAAGCAGTGGTAACGTGAAAACCAAAGATGATCAGTGATCTGGAAGCTTTTTCAAGCGAGGAATGGGCCAAGATTGCAGTAGAGAGGTGACAGAAGCCTCTAAGCACTTACAGCCAGCGTTTATTGGAGGTTATAAAGAATTAAAGATTCTGCACAAAATTTGACTTTTGGGGGTTGAATAATTTTGAATTACTTATGTTCTCAGAACGACTCAAATGTGCATTAATAAACTTTCTATAATAGTTCACTGATGCCTTTGTTGAATTGTTATCATAAAATGTTGTTCTTGGCAGCAAAATGTCTTGCAGGTCAATGGGGTTTTATATAACATACATTGCAATTGTAAAATTTTAACGGGTCCAATCAGCGAACAGAGGGAGTGGCTGAGAACGGTGATATTGATGTTGTGCGCTAGTTTGAGATAATCTACATCACGACCAAACGTTAGCGATTGGTTATGGCAGATCCAATAGTTTTAAACTTCAACAGAGTACGTGCCTTCAAGGAAGTTAACGCTTGTCAATGGAGAGTGGCCAGACTCTCTGTACAAATGAAGTGGACGAGAGTCTGGTAGGACCAGGCTAACAGTCTACTATAATGCTTAAAGTCATGATGAAATGGAAGTAGCGACAGATCTTTTCTTCTGTATAGTGACATACATCTGAGTGTAACTGATTATCGAAAAAGAAAAAATGTAGGGCGGGTACTTGGTTCTATTCATCGGTTGTTAATTGGATGTCGTGGCTGTTCCACTCAAAAGTGGAGACAAATGAATGCAGAAGACAGTACTTCGCCAGTACAGTAAATCAACAAAAAATTACATTTCTCTTTTAAAATACAAACCTGATTCCAAAAAAGTTAGAACACTGTACAAATTGTGAATAAAAAAGGAATGCAATAATTTACAAATCTCATAAACGTATATTTTATTCACAATAGAATATAGATAACATATCAAATGTTGAAAGTGAGACATTTTGAAATGTCACGCCAAATATTGGCTCATTTTGGATTTCATGAGAGCTACACATTCCAAAAAAGTTGGGACAGGTAGCAATAAGAGGCCGGAAAAGTTAAATGTACATATAAGGAACAGCTGGAGGACCAATTTGCAACTTATTAGGTCAATTGACAACATGATTGGGTATAAAAAGAGCCTCTCAGAGTGGCAGTGTCTCTCAGAAGTCAAGATGGGCAGAGGATCACCAATTCCCCCAATGCTGCGGCCAAAAATACTGGAGCAATATCAGAAAGGAGTTTCTCAGAGAAAAAATGCAAAGAGTTTGAAGTTATCATCATCTATAGTGCATAATATCATCCAAAGATTCAGAGAATCTGGAACAATCTCTGTGCGTAAGGGTCAAGGCCGGAAAACCATACTGGATGCCCGTGATCTTCGGCCCTTAGACGGCACTGCATCACATACAGGAATGCTACTGTAATGGAAATCACAGCATGGGCTCAGGAATACTTCCAGAAAACATTGTCTTGAACACAATCCACCGTGCCATTCACCGTTGCCGGCTAAAACTCTATAGCTCAAAAAAGAAGCCATATCTAAACATGATCCAGAAGCGCAGGCGTTTTCTCTGGGCCAAGGCTCATTTAAAATGGACTGTGGCAAAGTGCAAAACTGTTCTGTAGTCAGACCAATCAAAATTTGAAGTTCTTTTTGGAAAACTGGGACGCCATGTCATCCGGACTAAAGAGGACAAGGACAACCCAAGTTGTTCTCAGCGCTCAGTTCAGAAGCCTGCATCTCTGATGGGATGGGGTTGCATGAGTGCGTGTGGCATGGGCAGCTTACACATCTGGAAAGGCACGATCAATGCTGAAAGGGATATCCAAGTTCTAGAACAACATATGCTCCCATCCAGATGTCGTCTCTTTCAGGGAAGACCTTGCATTTTCCAACATGACAATGCCAGACCACATACTTCATCAATTACAACATCATGGCTGCGTAGAAGAAGGATCCGGGTACTGAAATGGCCAGCCTGCAGTCCAGATCTTTCACCCATAGAAAACATTTGGCACATCATAAAGAGGAAGATGCGACAAAGAAGACCTAAGACAGTTGAGCAACTAGAAGCCTGTATTAGACAAGAATGGGACAACATTCCTATTCCTAAACATGAGCAACTTGTCTCCTCAGTCTCCAGACGTTTGCAGACTGTTATAAAAAGAAGAGGGGATGCCACACAGTGGGAAACATGGCCTTGTCCCAACTTTTTTGAGATTGAATTTAAAATCAACTTATTTTTTCCCTTAAAATGATACATTTTCTCAGTTTAAACATTTGATATGTCATCTATGTTGTATTCTGAATAAAATATTGAAATTTGAAACTTCCACATCATTGCATTCTGTTTTTATTCACAATTTTTGTACAGTGTCCCAACTTTTTTGGAATCGGGTTTGTAGTTCGACACTTAAGAGTGTTTAAGGATGAAAATGTCTTTATATACACTTTTGTGAGAATAACTATGCTAGTATGCGTTCAATTTCCAATAATCCAACAGTTCATCATCAGGTATTTCTCATATTAATGGGACATGCATATTGTCTCTGAAGATGTTTAATGATCCTCTCAGGCTGGCACACGTCTGTCCAGCAGCAGTTAAAGATGCTCTTACAAATACATTGCTTCAGTACTGCCATTAGCTTCTTCTTTTCACGTGTAGACCTCCTACCCCCGTGTGCTTGCTGGTGCATTTATCATCCATTTTCACTTTTGTTGAGGCCATGCATCAAATGATCAATCATAGCCGAGTGTTTTCCTTAGCATCAGCCATCTTTCATTGTCACCATCAAAGGACTATCTCGTCTCCTTTGTGGGAGTGAGAAAGAAAGAGAGGGGGTTAAAGGACAGGAGAGCCGGGTCTCATCCTTACACGACACCAAGAGAAGCCGAGGTGTACCGTCGGTAGCAGCAAGGTATCTCTCTCTCCAAGCTCGCTTTGGCCACTGGGTTTTTCACCGGCCTGCCCTCCGATTCACCTTGAGCTGTTGCCGAGACCTCCATCCTTCTCCATCTGTCACCAGCAGAGAAGCTCTGTTTTACTGCGGCTCGGACCGCGAACAGCAGATCTGGGTTCAGCCAAGATTCACTAGGAATGTGTTTTAACCACACACACTGCATGTGACCCTCTTACGCTTTTATTTATAGACTAGTCAATCAGAGAGAGAAAGAGTTCAGAGGTTTATAACAATCACGGTGAGCACTGGAACAGTCCCACCCTGTGGTAGATCAGCCATGTTACCATTACAGCTGTCCTCTGGAGCCTTTGTGCACGTTCCAGAATCGACACAAATATGGGCGCTTACGTGATCTGTTTCAAACAAACCTGTATTGTCAGCAAACATTTAGAATAATTTAAAATGTGCTGGAAAAAGTGCCTTTTTTCTGTTACATTTAATATATTTCAAATGTAATATATTGATATATTTAGTTATGGGTTTAGTAGGAAAAATAATAATTACTAAATAAAAACAAGATTGTATTGTAAAAAAAATATATATATATATATATATATATATATATATATATATATATATATATATATATATATATATATATATATTATTGTCAAATAATCGAGTATTTAAGAAAATAATATAATGATAATAATTATATTATTATTATTTTTTACATTACAACCGAATAATTGCAATACAACTCCCCGGCACATTCTCCATCACCAGCAGCCATCTCTGCCTGCTCCAGACAGGACTCATTGTCCCAGCCCAGTGTCCCTGAAGGCATGAGACATTTTCCACCATGGACCCAATTTCGACGCCCCAGCCTACAACGGAAACAGAGCCAGAGTCAACCCCCCGAACGGACCACATGCTAGAGCCACCTTTAACCGCGCAGTTAGAGCTTCCCAACGCATCCATCCCGGAGATAGAGCTGGAAGCCATCTCCATCCCGAGGCCAGAGCCCACCATCAGGTCCATTCCGGAGTCTACGCCATGAGGGCAGTCAGCTCCCACCCTTATCCCTGCCCCTAAACTCACTCCAAGGAGTCTGTTAGACAATCCAGTCCCACCCTGTCACCTGCTTAACCCGTTGTCTCCTTCATCATAACTGGCTCCGTCCAGTCCCATGGATTCACCCGCTTTGCTGGTGTATCACAGCTCAACGGCTCCGTCCTAGCTGCTGCCTCCCTCCAGCCCTCCGATTCCACTTTGGGCCTCCTCTCCACCAGCTCAGCTCTGTGACTCGTATCCCTTGGCTGCACCTTGGGCCTCCAGGCCCATGTCTCCACCTCGCCCTGTCAGCCTTTCGACTCCTTGGCTCTGCCATCCTTCAGCTCCATTGTGGTCCGACATCACTCAGGCTCCACCAGGTTCCCTTCTCCATCCGGTTCTTGGACTTTTGTCATCCTGGTTCCATCGCTGATTTCCAGGCCCTCCACCTCTGCGTTTCCACCAGATTCCTTATTCCCTCCAGCTCCACCTTGGTCCTTACTCCATTCTGCCAGGCCCCTTTCTTCAGCTCGGTCCCTCAAACTGGCAGCATCGCCTTAAACTTCCAGTCCTGCAATGTTGCCCGGTTCAACGTCCATACGGTTTCGTAGGGGTCCCTACCTTGTCCAGCTCCACCTCCATCGGTCGGTCCCCAGGCTCTATCCAAGAGACCATCAGACTCCGTCAGCTCCGCCGTAGTGTTCCCCTCTGCCAGCTCCTCCTGTTTCCTGCCCTTCACCAGCCCCTCATTCTCCTCCAAAGCAACCTCCCTGCATCTTTGGACTAAAGTGCATGCCGTGAGGATGTGCCTTCTGGGAGGAGGAGTTCTGTCTGGGATAATGTTAAGTTTTATTGTTTATTTGTGTTTTTGTTCATGTGAATTAGAATTCTTTGTGACCATAATGGTTCCCTGTTAGTTTTCTTAGTTACTTATTGTCACCTGTATCTTGTTTAGTTTGCTCATCATTTCCAGTGCATTGATACCTCTGGTTATGTTCAGTTCATTATCAGTTCATGTTTTAAGTTAAGTGTTAATAATGTAATTCTCTGTGTATTCTCCTAGTTATTCTCTCTGTGTTTATTAAAGTTATTTATCCTGCATCATGCATCTCCTTACAACCACCATATACATGACAACAACAGTATGTGCAAGTATTTTATTGCTTTAAAATTCCACGTTTATAGCTCAGGAGACTAATGTGCTATTCAAGTGGAGTCAAAAATATTGTTATTATGAGTTCCGAGCACATGACTGGACATGCATCACACTGATGCACACTGATGCAGATCATCTGCATCAGTGTGATAGGAGTATTGCCACAAATTAGATCTCTTTAACATCTCAGTTGTACCTCTGAGTTGGGAATTCGTTATTACGTCATGTCACACATTCAAAAGAATGGGAGTCCAAGGGTGCATTTTGTTTGTTCAATTACTAAGGAAAATGTTAAATGTTCGAAAAATGTCTCAAATTGACTGTATATCATTTACAGGAAACCTGGAAATGTTTTGAGACTGTTTAAACAGGTTATCTTCTCAGAATCAGCTGTTATCTGCAATTGCTTTGTGTTTTACCTTTCAAAGAGAGGCATTTCCCTGACCCAAGTCGAGCCAGTCAAGCGGCAATGACTGCACCTCAGTGTCAAAGCTAATTGGTAGCCGATCAAAATAAAGGCTTGAATGGGAGTTGTCTCTGCACCCAGAATTACCCTGAACTGTGGGTGAACCCAGTGCTGCCCATCAAAGAGTTCACTGGAATTGTCCATGTGCCTGAAATCATCTCACGTCGACCTCAAATTAAACAGGGAAGTGCTGTGTTTCACAACTACCCATTCAGCAGAGGAGACGAGATGATTGCATGAGTGATTGTAAAATCCTGCCTTGATGGTGCCTTGATTAACACCTCTTGAAAGTAACCTAAGTTCAAAAGACAGCTGACGTGATAGTCAAGAAAAAAAGATGACTGTACACAATGGTGTTCAAAAAATGAATTATAAAAAAACACAAACTGACGAGGTCAGTTATGAACACAAACATAAGTGCTACTCGTACGAACTTTAGGTTTGTTTTAAAAAATGGTTCTGGAGAGTAAGATCAACACATATCCGCCTTCATCTGCGTAAGATTAGATCATCAGTTACAGTCTAGCAGCCAGCCACACACAGGCACCATCTGCATCCTTTGTTTTTGAACACAAATGTCGAGGTGTTGATTTGAGTTGGCTGACTAAACGGGGAACTGAACATTCATACATAAAAGATAATTACATTATAATGAATTTCAGAGGGGTCTGAGCTGGGACATATTGAACTTACTGTGACAATTGCATCTTTGGTTCCTGCTATAAAACATACCATAACATAAAGCCACCACGTCAACAACAAATATTGCAATCAACATTTTTAGTGATGTCTGTTAAGGCAACCATTACTATTAATAATGCTCATTGACCCACTTCCCATCTGGTATTAAAACACATTTTCAGAGATCCGAGTTATTTTAGTATCATTGAGATACTATACTATTGAGATACTATTATTGAGATATACTTAATTCTATTATGTCTGTATAGTCATTGATTTTTATTTCAGTTTAAGTTGTTTTAGTACAGGAAGTTAAACTAAATGAAAATGAGAAATGTTGAAATAGGATTCATTTATGTTTTATAGTAACCCTGGTTGAGATGCATTTCGACCAGGTATTGACAAGCATTTCTCTTTTGTGTCCACATATTTTCAGATTTTGTTGAGACACTCGGCTATTATTTTTCCACACTCTACATCACATTCGTGGGAGTGGCGAGTATGGTGCATGAGTACTTTTCAGCTTACGAGCTAATAAGCCAATTGGATCGCTTGGGGTTCTAATGGAGACCCAATTTCAAGAGAGGACCCGATATCTCAAGACACCGTGATGTATTCAGGACAGATGAGTATTTACACTACAAATGTGATGTTGTCACATGTTTCTGGCTACCTCCATATGTGCTTTCAGTGACCCGATCACGAAATATTTTAGTCCCTGTTTCCACTTTTATTTAGCACTGCCCACTTGTGAACAGAAAACTCATCATAATCCAGGTGGAAACAGAAGCATACTTAGGGTTAGTGTTTTAAACACACTTTGACACTTTCCCGGGTTTCGGCAGAGGAACCATGTCCGCTCCCTTTTTTTTTTTTTACATTTCACTGCCGGTTGTATATTCTGTATATAACTGTGTATGTGACAAATAAATAAAACTCTTGAATCTCTTGACATTGTATCAATCACCCAGCACAGCAATGCCCAGGCAACCACCCAGAACACCCTAGCATTGTGGTTTACTTGGTTGCTACATAATATACCCATGCTAATGTTCTCATTTGAACAATTAAAACAAATTCTTGCACCTGCAGAAGCGGGCAAAACGCCACCTGCCAAATGGGCAACACTCATAGCAGCAGTTGTCTGGCTACCTCTCTCTCTGCGCAACTGTCCTGGCAGATCTTTCTCGTGAGCCCCCGGCAGATGCTTAGCCAGAGAGATAAGGGCCCAGCGGCGTTTGAGACGCGCTGACAGGATGCTCCATTACACGGTGTAATTACAACCAGAAGCGACACCAAGTGTGAAAGCGACTGATAACATCAGGTCAACCAGTGAGCAGGGAGTTCAGCGGGAGGTGGAGGGGAAAGATGCATCCCTGACGTGTTATGTTTCCACAGCCTTCAATTCTGTGAGCGCATGCCCAACAACCCACACTCACGCCTCCGGTGTGTCCAATTGTGCCGTTGACTTACTGTGTTGGGACACTACGTACATGCTAAAGAATATTCCAATATTATACTAATCTTATACAATATTACTCAGAATGTGGTCATAACTATTCTGACTATCCATGTATCATATAAACGCATTAACCCGACTGTCATGATTTATAAAAAGGCTAACATTTGTTTTTAGAAATCAGAATAAGAATTTTAGATCATTTAAACACCTTATTCAAAATATGTTCAACGTATTAATGAACATTTAAAAACAAAAAAGTTTTGGTATAGAAGTTGAACAACTGCAGAAACATATTTTTGGAGCAATGAAGAGACCGTATTTTTGTTTTAGAAAATTTTGATGGACATCAAATAAAACCGACATTTTGCAATTTGCGACCCTTGTTTTCTGAAGTATTTCTAGTAGCTCAAGCTCATTGGAAATACATGCCTGTGGTGAAATTTCTGCAAAATGATATTACGTTGCTTATTGCACATTTTGCGACACTTTTTTACAGTGAAATGTCCAGTGAGTGGCGTTAAAAGCGATCAGTTTTATCCAAAACAAAAATGAATCTTGCAACATTTTAGTATGCTGGTTGTTGGGGCAGTTTGTAAATGAAATGTCTAGAGATTGGCTAAAGGGTTAAAGCTATATCGCATTTGAAAATAACATACCACCTACTCTAAGCCTTACCCTAAGCAAAACATGAGGGAAAAAACGCATTTGTTGAAGCAACTATCCCATTTTAACTTGTTTCTAAAAGGCTTTTTTATCAAGTGTTGTGACTCGTGTTTCACGGGACCCGAGTACTCCACGTCACAAGTGCAATACTGTACCAGGTGAGCTACCGAGCAAAAACTAAATCAGAAATGCCATACATATGGAGCTGATTAAGTGATACAAACATTAGTTTTCAAATCAGGCACTATGGTAATAGCGTTTTGAAGAAATCATAACATAGTATTGTGCAAAGAAGTTGTTTTACTACCATTAGTGGTCATTTCAGCTGGAAACTGCACTGAATAGTAGGTTAATTTTTTTAGTTAAAGGTTCATAAATGTAGTCACATTTTACCAATGAGTTTAGGTTGATTTCTAGAATAGAACAGCAAGGACAAATGTGCATGTCTTTGTTTGTTCATATTAAGCAGATTTATGTGTAGCACTGTAGCAATATTCTAAATCACTGTAGAGCATAATCACAATATGGACCTTAATGCGATAGTTCCCCCCAAAAATGAAAATTACCCCATGATTTACTCACCCTCAAGCCAACCTAAGTGTGCATGACATTCTTCTTTCTGACGAGATTAAAAAATGTCCTGGCTAATCAAAGCATTATAATGGGAGCCCAAAATCTGAAGCCCAAAAAAGTGTATCCATCCATTATAAACATACTCCACACGGCTCCGGGGGTTAATAAAGGCCATATTTCCATATTTATCCATATTTAACACGTTATGAAGCAAAATATCTAGCTTCTTCGAGACCACCTTCCGTATTAAAAAGCCAGACTTATGGAAAAAGAGTAACTGACACAATGTACAATGTAAGCATTGCAAGAGATGCTATACTTTCTTTGTAAGTTAAATGCGTTTTAATATTGTATGCATCTGAAAGATGAATGTCATTTAGCTACACATGGCTTGAGGGTGAGTAAATCATGGGGTAATTTTCATTTTTTGGGTGAACTATCCCTTTAATGGCAAAAGAAAAATGCTGTGGTCACTCTCAGAACATCAGCACTTGCTGTACTGCAGTGTATAGATGTGAGAAACCACAACACAGGTGAAGCAGCACAGTGCCACAAGGTCGGCGAGGGGACAAACACAGGAAAGCTCTCATAAACTCAAACACAGAGGGCAGCAGTATTGCCCTCTCTCTCTCTCGCTCGCCTCTGTCCTCGACTTACCCTTACCCCCCTCCAACCCCGGCCTGGCGACACGTGCTGATTCCACAATCAGATTTGTCCGTTTTATTTTGAGGTCCTGACCCCGCCGCCTTTGGGAATGTGAACTTTTCTTGTTTATTGGTGGCCATCAGGCCAAGAACAGCTGTGTGTGTGTGCGTATGTGTGTTAGACAGAGGGAATGAGAAGGGGAAGTGTGCAAAATGCCTCCATTTGGCTGGACGTTGATTGCTCCCGTTAAGCAACAAAACCAGTCCAGATTTCACGCTTACTGTGGGACATGTAGCATCCAACAATTTGCCACCTCAGCATCCTTCTCAGCACAGAAAAAGCCAGGCTATCATCCTTTGGATGGATGGAATGAACCCCTGAGAAAATGAACAAGCACAAAAATGGAAAGTGAATGAATCAAGAAGGGTGCGCTTGGTTCCTTCACCTGTGCTCAATCCTGCTGGGATATTAGTTAGGCTGCTGCTGGGCTGCTTGAATGGAGAATGGGCGAGGCGGAGCAGCAGTTTGCAGGAGCTGAGGAGGTACACGTCTCCTGTCGCCAGGCTGGATTTATGATGCTTCCTCTCACTTTGAAGGGCAGCTCTGTTTGCTTAGTCCCCGCTAACTACTTTGCATGGCCTGCCCCAGTGCATGTTCATTCACAATAACGCTCCAGTGCCGCCAACCCCCAGGAATAGGCTGACATGCTTGAAAAAAGCGACACAGTTCCTTCGTTTTTCTCTTTTTATCATTTCAAATGCTTTTAAGGCAAATCCTCAAGGCAAAAACCTGTCAGGAATATGTCCAGGTCATATTTCACACCAAAAACAAAACAAATATGAAATGATGTTTTGCATGAAGAAAATAACACCTATTTCTACTTTTATTTTCATTATTTTTCACAACAAATTAAGCACATTTACTCCCAAAAATGATCACTAATTAAGTAAAATAAAATAAAAATATTACAATAATGTAATTTGAACAAAACTGCATCATGATAGAATTTGTTACTTTTAAAATGTGTTGTCTAATAAAATTGTGTTTTCAAATTATTTTTTTATTACTACTTTACAGTAATAAGAATTTGACACTCACCTTTGAGAATACAAACAAAGAGTAATATATCCAAACAGTAATTTAGGACAAAATTGTGTGATAATGCATAAAAATAAAATAAAAAATAAATATTAATGGTCCTTTTTGTATAATTTGGCATTATTTTCATTACAATCAAGCACATTCACATAATTTATCTAATTCATATTACTGTAATGTATTACAAATATTTGGTCACACTTTAGGGTCCAATTCTCACTAGTAACTAACTATTAACTATGACTCAATAAACTAATTACTGCTTATTAATAGTTAGTAAGGTAGATGTAAGTTTAGGTGTTGGTTAGGATTAAGAGATGTAGAATATGGTAATGTAGAATAGGGCATTAATATGTGGTTTGTAAGTACTAATAAACAGCCAATATCCTAGTAATATGCATTCAAATAAGCAACTAGTTAATAGAGAGAAATGGACCCTAAACTGAAGTGTTACCGAATATTCAAATATTATTTAAATTGTCGCAACCGCAACAGGAATTGCCTAAATCATTACGTCATAACAATATGACATAACAATACTGAGAATTAGTCATTAGTATTAGTATGAGGAGGAGGGGGACTATATGAGCATAAAACATGCTTTATTTCTTTCTGAAAAATATACTTATATATGATCTAGACATTATTTAATGAAATTCACCCCTTAAATCATCTTGCACTAATTCATTTAAACTAATATCACAACAATAAAAGGTTTTTAGGAAAAACAACACTTCCTGACTGTTTGCAGCACTGACATATTCACCCCAAACAAATAAGTGCAAAACCAGGGGGTGATAATAACAGTAAATCTTATAATACGGAGCAAACTAATGGAGTTTCAAAGCGAGGGAACGGGAGAATAAATTGTGCCATCTGCACCTCTCCACGGCACAACACACTGTCTACAGCAGCAACAGGAAATCTCTGCAAAGTTCAGCCATGGGTCAGTGTAGACATCGCTCCTCCCCTCTGCCCTCCCTCCACCACACACACACACACACACACACACACATCCACCTGAGCGGCCTTTGAGGGGTCACGAGGATTAGCGATGGGGCGGGGGCAGGGGAAAAGGGGACACAACTACCATATAATTCAAACAATTAAGGAAACATTTAGTTAATGGTGCAGTGTGTGTTAAGTGTGCGACTGACCTTTTCCTGAACCCATTTATGAACTTCTGTTTTGGTGTGTGTGCATGAGCGTCACACGGATCTCTGCGTGTCCAAACTCCATTCCCAGCAGAAAGAGTAAACTTTTGCCACATATTGTTTGTCTTGTGTAACTAAGTGGCATACGTCTTCCGCCTCAGATAACTGCTAATGGGAGGTAAACTAAACTGTTGTCAGTTTGCTAAAAGCTGATACGCCAGCAAAGTTTGCACAATGCCAGCAATCACTAATGTCTCTCCACACACAAGTGAAGATATTAGCGTGCAACTGGTCCTTCCCATACTTGGCACGATAAGGTTGAGATTATGACTAAATCAGCACACAATTCCTCAGATGACAGAGAACGTTTTTTCTTTAGAGCCGCACTGTATGATTCCATAGCAGAACATGAAGAGCCAGCAGGGGCTGCCTGACCTCTCTCTAATCGTGAAGTCAAATCCTGGTCAAACCCTGAGGGACAGCCGTGACGGAGGAGGCCGTCCTGACTCCATACATGTGTTTGGAGCCGCGATTAAGCATTCCAGGAATGTGGTATGAAAATAAGCAGCTTTGATTGAAAACAAACAAACAAACAAAAGATTATTCATGTAATCTGACCGGGACGTTCAGTCACATGGAAAACATTCATGTGTCTTTAATGGTGTTTGCTGTCAAGAAGGTTTGAACATGAGCAGTTCTTTATACAGTGCTGCAGGGATGACATATTTTTGTAGGGAAAACCCTGAAAACCCAGTTAGCAATTTAGCACTTCCGGCTCCGGCATCCTGAAGTCATTGAGCTTTTTGAATGGGTTTTTGATTAAATGCCCGAAATACAGTCATGTTTTTATAAAAAGTGCATCAGTAATACCCCTTTTTGATTTTTTGTCTTGTAAAAGGCAGTTATATCTGGGACTACAGATGATGTCGGGGATATTAAACATCATCACGCCGAACAGGAAAACTCATCTAGTCCGCTTTCACAGCCTCATTGTGTTTATAATCGCATTCTTGCAAACCTTTCTAACTCATTTGCAAGTAAAATGTTTTTTAAATAAAGACTGAAAGAGTTGTCGGAAGCTGACGTCGAAGCTACAGTCTACATTTAGCTTTTTACTTCTGGTGATTGTATTTTGGGCTTCAAGTTGTGTCCATTCATTATCATAATGAACAAAATTCAGAAATCATAAACCCACAGAGCTTGTTTTCTGCAATAATCCAAAAGCCGAGTTTTTGTCAGTGGGACCAGGGTGATGCTCACTTCCAGGATGGAGGCCTACATCGTCACCACAGCGCTTTTTAATAATACTTACGGAAAGACTTTTTATAGGAAAACTATTAGATCACACTGTCGTTCCTAAATCATAAGCATACAGTCAGCGGCTGTCAAGTTCCAAAAAAGTACCACAAAAGTGGTCCACATGAAATTTCTTAAATCACATGATGGATTTGTGCAGTTGTAATTAGAGCTGAAAATCCCTCGTGGTTCTAAACTAATTCTCTATTCAGCAGATTTGCATATTCAAAATCATAATATCAGAAAGATGCTAAATCTTCAGAAACTCACCTTTTGTGTTCCAGAGAAGAAAGGGGGCCATATTTTTTACTTTAGAACGACATGAGTGTGCATAAATGATGACAGAACAGACCTGCCACACGGAGGTAAGCGTATATTGCATACAAGTATCTATTGTTACAGCGCCCTCTAGTGGACATCTAACATAGTGCAAATGCAGTCTGCTATGACAGGTCTAGCCATATGGCTCTAGCAGTGTAGTAAGAAAGAATGGGGTAATGGACAACATTTGACAGCTCTAGAGCCGCTGTTAACTGGTGAAAAGTATGGCACTCAAAACGTGAGCCAAAAAGGTCCAAATGCGTCAAATGACTCTACTAAATTTGTCCCCGAAGCTCTTGACTGCTCTTAACTTAACTGTAGGTAGCCATGATGATTTATACAGTTTGATTTGAGCACTGGCAGCCAAACCTCACTGCTGCCTCAACATGCCTTTCTGAATTGTCAATTTAAATGTCAAAATTCTATTAAACTGGGTAGTTACTGACCCATTTGATTTCCTATACACTACAGATTTCTTTATTTGATTTTAATTGCAGTAACCCTGGTAACATGGACACATGGATGACGATGAATGTAGTCAAATAACAAAATGGGGTTATTAAAAAGTCAAGATGATGTCACTTCCTGAGTTCGGAAATTACGTTTTATTTATTAGTTATTGTAACGGAGAAAACAGGTTGTACACATTTAATTACCAAATGATATTTGGTTAAATTCATCCTCAAGCACCACTGGCATTAGTTTAGGGCAGATTTTGGGCTGTTCTTGAGGAAAGAGTCGAGCTCTCATGACTGTTAAGTGTGTTATTGTGATTGTCAAATTTATGATATTGATGAATAATAGTTGCTGGATAGAGTGGAGACCTTTCGAAAATCAGAATCGCCATTTAATTAGTTTAAAACGTGCTACCTTGCATTGTAGGTTAGCTGCATGTTAGACTATATGTATCATATCTAATAATTTTCACAACAAAAATACCGTTTTGCGTACTAATTGGATTGGCTGCTATTCGTGGAAAGGTTCAAACATACCTTAACAAAGTCTGTCCTCTAGCGGACGATGCGCGTGATAACAATCTACATTGTAGATTTACCATCTATATTGCATGCAAGCAAGCTCAGGTTGATTTTTTTTTTTTTTTTTTTTTTTTTTTAAATTTATCCTTTGAAATCCGGTTATTGTATTATGTATTTTATTACATCAAATCAGAGTCTGGAATCGTAGGAACATTAAACATTAAGTACACGAGAGTTACTGGATGAAAGCAATGTTAGAAGCGGCCCCATTATACTTTAATGATGTGTGTCTGATGAGAGTTTCAGACAGCTCTGCTGTCTCCCACCGAGTGAAGCTCAAAGCTCAGGTTCTGCTCTGGATCTCCACACGCTTCATTAACAGACGTGAGATCTCGAATCTTTACACAAGAACAGCACTGTCCCAAACTAAAGGCAGTGGTGCTAGATGATATAAGTCAAATATCTGTACACCCCTAGTCATTCATTATTACACTGATGAAAAATAAAAGTTATCAACCAGCTTTATCTAAACCATCTTTGAGTTTACATGCATGCTGGATACTATGCAGACTGTCCATTTTGTAATGTCTTTGACTTGGGCCAGTGTGTACTGGGTAATTATATTTACATAACACGCCAATGAAACTTTTTTAAGACAACGGTAAGATTTTAAATTAAAATAAATGTATGCATGTATTACTGATGTGATCCATCTGTCTACGCCGATCGGGTATTAAATTATGACCACCTTCCTAATATTGTGTTGGTCCCCCTTTATGCTGCCAAAACAGCCCTGTCCCGTCGAGGCATGGACTCCACTAGATCCCTGAAGGTGTGCTGTGGTATCTGGCACCAAGATGTTAGCAGCAGATCCTTTAAGTCCTGTAAGTTGCGAGGTTGGGCCTCCATGGATTGGACTTGTTTCTTCAGCACATCCCACAGATGCTCGATTGGATTGAGATCTGGGGGATTTGGAGGCCAAGTCAACACCTCAAAACTCAAACTCGTTGTGCTCCTCAAACCATTCCCGAGCCATTTTTGCTTTGTGGCAGGGCACATTATCCTGCTGAAAGAGCCACAGCCACCAGGGAATACCGTTTCCATGAAAGGGTGTACATGGTCTGCAACAATGCTTAGGTAGGTGGTACGTGTCAAAGTAACATCCACATGGATGGCAGGACTCAAGGTTTCCCAGCAGAACATTGCTCAAACCATCACACTGCCTCCGCCGGCTTACCTTCTTCCCATAGTGAATCCTGGTGCCATGTGTTCCCCAGGTAAGACACACACGCACCCGGCCATCCATGTGATGTAAAAGAAAACGTGATTCATCAGACCAGGCCACCTTCTTCCATTGCTCCATGGTCCAGTTCTGATGCTCACGTGCCACTGTTGGCGCTTTCACTGGTGGACAGGGGTCAGCATGGGCACCCTGACTGGTCTGCGGATATGCAGCCCCATACGCAACAAACTGTGATGCACTGTGTATTCTGACACCTTTCTATCAGAGCCAGCATTAACTTCTTGAGCAGTTTGAACTACAATAGCTCGTCTGTTTGATCGGACCACACGGGCCAGCCTTCGCTCCCCACGTGCATCAATGAGCCTCGGCCGCCCATGACCCTGTCTCCGGTTCTCCACTGTTCCTTCCTTGGACCACATCTAACAAATGTATATATTGCTCTTAAAAAGTGCAAATATTCATTAATATGCATTCATCCATTAATCCATCAACTGCTCAGAAGCAGAATAAATATCATTTGGTTATATAAAAATGTATAAAAACAATAGCAAATGAATGACAACAATTGCATTACAATATTCCAGCTTTATTCATATTTTGCATTCATTCTGAATGACACATCCAGCCACACGACAGCACAGAATTACCAGAGATGTTATGTTAGTGTGGTCTTTCCCCAGATAAAGAATGTTCTGCATGGAGACCAGTAGTGAAGGATTTCAAACGAGGATTTAAAGAAAGGGGTTTCCTTTAAACCCACGTACCCTCAATAATAAAGAAAAAACCTGTTTTTTTTTCCTTTTCTTTTTTACATTTGAAAATTGCTTTAAAACATCTAAAAAAGTCAACATGAAAGCAACACTGCCGTTTGTTCTCTTTGGTATTTTCTCCATTGCAGATTAAAGACACTTTTGGTCTGATGCTGACAATTCAGTGTCAAGTTTTGAAGAATCAGAATTATTACCTAAACTACAATTGTAAAAGCTACTTAAAACATCTTATCTAAAAGGCAGCAAAAGATGTACGAAAACAGAAATATAAAAACCCACATCCAAAAAGAACACATTTCTAAATACAAATACTGAAGACAAAGACAAGACATCTGAATGTCGAATTCATGCATTACAAATACAGCCATCAGTCAAACTCCATACGCTTCAAGCTCATGATACTCACTGTATGTACAAACTTGCTGGTAGAAGAAATAAATAGATCTGTTGGTATATTCATGAAAAACAGTCCATAGCCCTTATGAAAAGAGAAGAATATGAACACAGAGGTTGTCTGATAAAGTGGACACATCTTCCCACACATCAGTAGTCAGGTCAGTTCTCCATGCTGGAGTAAGTCATGGCATTAATCCCTGGTCTTTTCCTCCCTTTGATCTTCAGAGATCCATAACGTGCCTGCGACCAATGAATGACAAGCATTTGTTACTATAATTAAAATCATGCATACCGCAAACAAAGAGGCAAGCCATAATCAAATATAATCTGAAGAGAATATGATCTAATGAAGGGCTGTAATAACTAAATGATAAAAATGGCACAGCAAACTTCCATCAGTGACGTCACCTTACAATAGTAAAACAATGCATTTGAAGAATGAATAAAGTGTTCCCACCATGCATAATTTACAGTTTACTATAATATTCTTACCTGTAAAAATAACCAAATCAAATTCATGCGAATATTTAAATTTTGCAAAACAGTCTGTGCGAGTTGCGACTTCTTACAGCGTGCACACAAGGGTGTCATCAAAACGCAATGTAACAGAGGAAAAAGGGCATAATTGATAAAAACATTTTTTTTTTTAAATAATTACTTTTGACCAAATATTGATTATTGTATGTTAAATGGAGATTTTACATTAACTGAAATACTACATTTAGCACAATAATGTTTTTGGTACAACAGTTACTGTAATGTGAGTAATGCTCAGATGAGGAAATATCTTTTTGACCTGCTGAACTGTGGACAAACAAAAAACTTTTTTTATAGAATATAGAAAATAAAATGTGGCTTTTGAAAAATGCTATTATCAGTCTTAATGTAATGTTTATTTAGTTATTGAGTCTTGGATGTGCAACTATGTTTTGATGGACTTACATCTCTGCGCACTTTTGAGCGGGTGATTTTGACGCTCTGAGATCGTCTGAGCCCATGATGAGACACGGCTTCATCCTCTGAGAAAACAGCCTTCCCCTCGTCATCACTTCTGTCATTGTCATCACTATGATAATACTCTACAAAAGAAACAATTTGAGAGTTAAGAAAACAAGACGTATGATCATACATGACAGCAGACAGACAGAGCAGGTATGATTGAGATCAGTGCTACTCAAAAGTTTTTGACTTCAAGGCATATATTTTACACCAACATCAAGTGCAGACCAAGTAACAAAACTAAAGTTGTTTACTACACTATGTTCTGCATTGAAGATTGAGCAGGAAAAGGTTCTCTTTAATGTTAATTTTTTTTCATTAATATATATTTTTTTACATGTACACATTTTGCAGACACTTCATTCATTAACATTGCATTCAAGTTATACATTTTATCAGTTCTTGCTTTCCCTGGGATTCGAACCCATGACCTTGCCGTTGCTAGCATCATGCTCTACTGTTTAAGCTACAGTAAAACTTAAAATGCATTAAAGTGCCCCTTATGTTTTTTTCCCCCGAATATTCCCTTTCATGTGTGTAATATAGCAGTTTGTAAACGTTCTACAAAGTTATAAAGTCAAACATGCACGATAAATAAAGTTATTGTCTCCTAAAAGAATCGTGTCGTCTGTAATACGAATCCCACTGTGTGATGGCAGTTCTACATCACTAGACAAGATGTTTGCCTAATGCCCGCTTATGTTGTATGTTGTCCGCCCACAAATAACTTGACCATCCCACAAACATGTAATTTTACTGACGACTGCTTCTCAAATCTCAGAGTTCAATGTAGGATTCGCAAAACGCTTGGTCTTGAAAGATAGGCCAGCACCCAGTTTATTTGGACCAGCTGGCTCCTCAGAATCACAACCTGTAAGTATGAATAATTACTGATGTATATATTTTCTACCGGGTGTTCAAAATACATAGTTTTGTGTTTTATATTGTGAAAGTTTCTGGCTAACTCACGTTATTACTGTTTCACTGAAATCAGCTATTACCTAAAACTGTGTCTATTAATGCAGATTGTCTGTCATTCTTACAACTCTGAGTAAAGATAAAGGATGAAGAAAGATTTTTGCAAACTTTAAATGTTACATCAGTCAATCACGATAATGCTTGGCTAATGTATGCGCTGTTATTCTAATAGTTCTCGCCTGTGCACCGCAATAAATTTGAAATATACACATGGTTTTGTTGATGGACATACTCTTGTTAATGCTGATGGTGAGGAATTAAAGTTGCAACATTTCAATGTACCTCAAACGGAGTAGTGTATTAATGAGAAACGCCCTGCTCAAGTAGTCCTTGCGATGGAGGTTCGGGTTGAATAATTTGTTCTTCCAATGTTTCATCATCGGACCCGCGCTCAGAATGATATGATAAAAACAGCATTATCAGTACTGTCTTTACAGTGTGTACAATTACTGAGCTTTAGGAATCCTCCGGACAGAGCTGAAGAACAGGTATGATAATAGGTGTTTAGCTTCCGACAAGCACTGCAAGAGGTAGACCAATTGTAACAAACTGGGCCATCTAACCAATCAGAGCAGAGTATGCTCGCGGAAAGGAGGGATTTAGAGAGACTAATTCATCTAACGAATCTTTTAAGAATCATTGAACAATGTGGTGATGTGATATGTACACTCACCTAAAGGATTATTAGGAACACCATACTAATACTGTGTTTGACCCCCTTTCGCCTTCAGAACTGCCTTAATTCTACATGGCACTGATTCAACAAGGTGCTGAAAGCATTCTTTAGAAATGTTGGCCCATAATGATAGGATAGCATCTTGCAGTTGATGGAGATTTGTGGGATGCACATCCAGGGCACGAAGCTCCCGTTCCACCACATCCCAAAGATGCTCTATTGGGTTGAGATCTGGTGACTGTGGGGGCAATTTTAGTACAGTGAACTCATTGTCATGTTCAAGAAACCAATTTGAAATGATTCGAGCTTTGTGACATAGTGCATTATCCTGCTGGAAGTAGCCATCAGAGAATGGGTACATGGTGGTCATAAAGGGATGGACATGGTCAGAAACAATGCTCAGGTAGGCCGTGGTATTTAAACGATGCCCAATTGGCACTAAGGGGCCTAAAGTGTGCCAAGAAAACATCCCCCACACCATTACACCACCACCAGCAGCCTGCACAGTGGTAACAAGGCATGATGGATCCATGTTCTCATTCGGTTTACGCCAAATTCTGACTCTACCATCTGAATGTCTCAACAGAAATCGAGACTCATCAGACCAGGCAACATTTTTCCAGTCTTCAACTGTCCAATTTTGGTGAGCTCGTGCAAATTGTAGCCTCTTTTTCCTATTTGTAGTGGAGATGAGTGGTACCCGGTGGGGTCTTCTGCTGTTGTAGCCCATCCGCCTCAAGGTTGTGCATGTTGTGGCTTCACAAATGCTTTGCTGCATACCTCGGTTGTAACAAGTGGTTATTTCAGTCAAAGTTGCTCTTCTATCAGCTTGAATCAGTCAGCCCATTCTCCTCTGACCTCTAGCATCAACAAGGCATTTTCGCCCCACAGGACTGCCTACTGATGTTTTTCCTTTTCACACCATTCTTTGTAAATCCTAGAAATGGTTGTGCGTGAAAATCCCAGTAACTGAGCAGATTGTGAAATACTCAGACCGGCCCGTCTGGCACCAACAACCATGCCACGCTCAAAATTGCTTAAATCACCTTTCTTTCCCATTCTGACATTCAGTTTGGAGTTCAGGAGATTGTCTTGAGCAGGACTACACCCCTAAATGCATTGAAGCAACTGCCATGTGATTGGTTGATTAGATAATTGCATTAATGAGAAATTGAACAGGTGTTCCTAATAATCCTTTAGGTGAGTGTAAATTATGAGAAAATGAAAATGAAACACCTACCCCAACCCTAAACCTACCCTTACAATAATGCAAATACAGTAATTAAACGATGCAATATTGACGTGCGCATGCCCAGTGCCCATAGTTGTATCGCCTTCTATTCTTTGACGTGCGGGACGTGGTGTGATGACATCACCGTTACACAATATATACGGATTGGCTGTACACACGAAAACGCAAGGTTGTCGGTTTCAGATTTATCTACTCTGGGACCCGGTTTAAAAAAAATACTGGTTTCAGGCACCCAAAATGCCAGATCCGTCTGGACAAAGCACTGATACGATACCATTTTTTTTTTTACATATACAGCTAAACGCGTCTCCATGTGGACAGGGCCAAAGGTGACATTATGCTGGATAGGAAACCTGTACAAGCACACAAACAGAACTTGTGACAGATATATTTGTTCCAAAATATAGCAGAATTTGATTGGACATCAACAATACAAGATACGGGAAGCATTTTTTTATTTATTATTTGATTTCATTGTACTGCACTGTGGTCAACTATGTTGTTTTATTGTGCTTTATAAATAAAGTTGGCAGTTGGAAGAAGTTGATAAGCCTACTTATTTTACTACTTACTTATCCAACTGTGCATTATTATTTATTATTTTGCATTAAGCATTGCTTTTCCATGTCCATGGCCCTATTAGAACAGATCTATTTTTGGGACGTGACTGACCGGTTAAGAACCACTGATCTAATTTATTGTGAAAGTTGGGTATGTGATTTCAGCCATGGAGAAAGGACAAGTGGGGGGAAGAGAGAAAGAGAGAGAGCAGCTGCCGGGTTCAGGCCGCTCCTGGCACCATCACCTCTGGGCTCCCCGGGTAGCGCTGGGAGCTAGGCAGAGCCAGCCTGTGCCAGGATGCCTTACAGTAATCCAGCCAGAGCAGATTCACTGCACACTGCATCACCCGAGTGATACGACCAAAAGACAGGCTATAACAGGAGCATACAGAACTGCACAGAACTGTAGGTTTAATTTAGTATTGTGGGTGCAGTTCTCTTTTCCACCATAAGGGGGCAGAACAAATACAGATACCATTGGTTCTGAAAAGCCTTTTTGTTTGTCTCCACACCCACCACTGTTTTCAATTACTGAAATATAACAACTTCCTTGGGATTTGGAAAATTATGCAATTAATTTTTCAGAACTATTCTTGAGTTTTGTTAAGGCCTTGTGCAAACTAAGCAGAAAGAGATTTGAAAGAAGACAAATATAAAGTCAAAGCTGGCATGCCTTTGTTATTTTGCTTAAAAAAACTGACAAAAACTGTCACATTCTTTAGGAAACTTACTGGGCAAATAATAAGCACACTAAAATCAATGCAATATTCACAACGTTGCTTAAATTTAAATCGCCAGTGAAACCATTGTGAATGTGCATTTGGTTTGCACAGCTCTACTTTCTGATATCAGACCTGAGTACTCGTGTGAATGTGATTGACAGGAGGGCATAAAAATATATACAGGCATGTTTTATGTCATGCCTGTCATTCAAAGCTGACTTCTGCTTCTTTATAAAAAGCAAAACTCAACATTAAGGGGGGGCAATAAATAACACACTCGAGCCTCTCTCTTTATAGGCTACCCTGCGTTTTTAAATTCAAACTCCAATTAGCAGCTCGTTTGATCAGTCAGGATCTTTCACCTTGGCTTTGAGCCTCTGAAAGGGAATGCCATTTTGGAGGAGCTGGCTTTCTGATGGCTTCATTGCAGACGAGATGAAAATGACCTGGATGCCAGCGGAATTTCAAACGCGGTAGGCACATTAGCATACTGAGATAGAAGCACATTAGGTATTCTGCTCAGAGGCTCCCTGAGCTGTTTTTTCCTCTTCTTCATCTTCTCACAAAGCGGCACTAGACCTTTCATGCTAGGAATGTGCCGTTATTACTTATAACCCTCCTGTGCTTGAGACAAATACAGAATCCATTCAATTTGCTCCAAAACCAGTTAACACGGCAGCGATTTCCAGAAGCGTGTGAGATTTATTTGAGATATAATTATGAAAGCGCTATGGCTTTACTTGCACTACAGATGCTTTCCCGGCTCCTACTAGCTGTGTTTAGTGTCACACAAAGGCTGTCTGAAACCTCACAGGCGACAACAAAGCACATTCAAATTCAATGTTTGCGTAACATCCTGTCTACTAAGATGGTTTCATCTCGTTTATGAAGGAAGCAATGATGTATCCTTCACTGCCTATGATATGCCACAACCCTGGAAGCTTGTTTGAAACCAAGTAGCTTCATAAAAATGCTCTGTTAACAAAGCATCTGCCTTCTGTTGTGGACGCAGCAGAAAAACAGCAGTGCGAAAGGAAACAAAGGATGGCATGTTAATAATTAATCTGAGAGGTAAGATATACCAGCTCCGTCAGGTTGGTCCATGATGGCTCTTCTGGCTGGGTTGGAGCCGTAGGATGAATACCCGCTGCCGTCCTGAGGGATCTGGGTAAGGTCGTGCATGCTGAGGCTCCTGAGCTTCTCTGTGATGGCACCTTGACCCTGTAGAGACAAAACAGCCCCGAGTTATGATAAACATGTCAATGCTGACAACACACAGAACAACTTTAAACAGAGCATATCAAGACTGCATGGACTTCCATTATGACATCAACACGACATGCATGTATGGATGAATGCTGAAAAGATTTGGGCTCTGTTCCAAGTGACCTGTTACCTAGTGAGCTGCCCCTGTTGTCAACTGAACCTCTGGAACAAATAGCACTCCTCACATGTTTAATTCAACGGGGTTGGCATTAGCATGTCAGCAGTGAATTTACAAACCCGATTCCAAAAAAGTTGGCACACTGTACAAATTGTGAATAAAAACAATGCAATGATGTGGAAGTTTCAAATTTCAATATTTTATTCAGAATACAACATAGATGACATATCAAATGTTTAAACTGAGAAAATGTATCATTTTAAGGGAAAGATAAGTTGATTTTAAATTTCATGGCATCAACACATCTCACAAAAGTTGGGACAAGGCCATGTTTCCCACTGTGTGGCATCCCCTCTTCTTTTTATAACAGTCTGCAAACGTCTGGGGACTGAGGAGACAAGTTTGCTCAAGTTTAGGAATAGGAATGTTGTCCCATTCTTGTCTAATACAGGCTTCTAGTTGCTCAACTGTCTTAGGTCTTCTTTGTCGCATCTTCCTCTTTATGATGCGCCAAATGTTTTCTATGGGTGAAAGATCTGGACTGCAGGCTGGCCATTTCAGTACCCGGATCCTTCTTCTACGCAGCCATGATGTTGTAATTGATGCAGTATGTGGTCTGGCATTGTCATGTTGGAAAATGCAAGGTCTTCCCTGAAAGAGACGACGTCTGGATGGGAGCATATGTTGTTCTAGAACTTGGATATACCTTTCAGCATTGATGGTGCCTTTCCAGATGTGTAAGCTGCCCATGCCACACGCACTCATGCAACCCCATCCCATCAGAGATGCAGGCTTCTGAACTGAGCACTGAGAACAACTTGGGTTGTCCTTGTCCTCTTTAGTCCGGATGACATGGCGTCCCAGTTTTCCAAAAATGTTTTCTGGAAGTATTCCTGAGCCCATGCTGTGATTTCCATTACAGTAGCATTCCTGTATGTGATGCAGTGCCGTCTAAGGGCCTGAAGATCACGGGCATCCAGTATGGTTTTCCAGCCTTGACCCTTACGCTCAGAGATTGTTCCAGATTCTCTGAATCTTTGGATGATATTATGCACTGTAGATAATGATAACTTTAAACTCTTTGCAATTTTTCTCTGAGAAACTCCTTTCTGATATTGCTCCAGTATTTTTGGCCGCAGCATTGGGGGAATTGGTGATCCTCTGCCCATCTTGACTTCTGAGAGACACTGCCACTCTGAGAGGCTCTTTTTATACCCAATCGTGTTGCCAATTGACCTAATAAGTTGCAAATTGGTCCTCCAGCTGTTCCTTATATGTACATTTACCTATTCCGGCCTCTTATTGCTACCTGTCCCAACTTTTTTGGAATGTGTAGCTCTCATGAAATCCAAAATGAGCCAATATTTGGCATGACATTTCAAAATGTCTCACTTTCAACATTTGATATGTTATCTATATTCTATTGTGAATAAAATATAAGTTTATGAGATTTGTAAATTAATGCATTCCTTTTTTATTCACAATTTGTACAGTGTCCCAACTTTTTTGGAATCGGATTTGTATTAGTATTTGTCATTTTTAAGTATTGAATGAATTCGGTCCAGTTCACACAGAATACATTTTTTTTTTATTCCACTGCACTAATTTTTTATCTAAATGATTTTATCGTTGCACTCAAGTCTCGCATCTTTTGCAGCATCTTGTGCATGACGCAGGGTTCTAAAATCGTAGCGCTCAAGTTAAAACGAGTTAAACTTTTAAAAAACATGCCCCTAGACCTTGTTTTTTTTCCACTTTATTGACTTGCGTCTCGCGATTTTAACCACAAAAACACAGTGTGTGTATGTTACACCTGTTTCATCTGCCATCTTTTTACACCGAGTTCATAGTGCATACTAGCATTGCCACCTTAGAATTTGAGTCAAAGGTATCATAGGCCACGTTCACAATACAGATGTCAGTTCTGTATGAGTCCTAATAATATGGTTGTTCTTTACAAGAGTGACAACCGCATTCTATAACCAAACTCTCATACTCACATTTAGGACACACAACCAGAAAACCCTTGCTGTGTGAATGGGACCGGACTGGACAACTAGATGTCTGTCATGTCATACAGTGCGAGAGAGCCGATTTGTGCTGCACAAATGTGTCTACTGTGTGTAGCGGGTTTTCACGTGTGGTTTCGGTAACTTTCAGCAAGTTAAGAGCTGTGTGTCATCTGAAAGTTTTAGATCCAGTCACTGTTCTCCACTTCTCTGCTTTCCATCAGTTTTGTGTTCTAAGCACGACTCAAATGCTCTGCTCTCCACCCATATATAAAATCTGCTGTCGGATAATAAAGTTGACATGTGAATTTACGGTCCGATTGGACTCGTTGTGCCAAAAGTTATACGACTTTTCAGTTTTATGGATGTCGCCATCTTTGATATTACTTTGGTCACTATCGCATTGGTTACTGGTAAGAGAATACAGGCTTGACTCCTGTTGCATGTTCATACAGACAGCATTCAAGACGCAACTGTAAACTGCTGTGCGTACAAGACATTTCAAGAAAATGCGGTTGTGAATCCCAAAAACTGACACTGTGAACATAGCCTTAAAGTGCGGTCACATTTAGAGAGTTTTGACAAATTCTCGCAGTCATTTCAATAGGAATCCACACAATTGGGAATTTCACTTGAGGATGTCTATGCAGTTTTCACATTAATATGGACAATTTTGCCCATGAAATTGGCTCAAATTTAGCTAGTGAGAACAACTTCAGAAGGCAGCATATTTATGCTAAAATCATGCCTTAAAATACATATGAAGTGTACTTGGTTTTGGAAGAGAGCTTAATTAAACAAAGATTTTTAGTTTTGTTTTGGATAGGAACATTTTAGGCCTCATAACACAAATGTTTTAAACTGATGTAATGATAATACTAGTCGTGCTTAACACCCTGATTGAGACAGCAAAAACTGTGAAAAAAGAAACAATGAGCTAAAAGTTGTTAAAATGATGTTGCTTTTCCACATGCTGTAGACACACTATAGAATTACCTGCACTGGAGAGAGCAGGGCTGCAGTATTCCTATAGGGCAGTATATGTCAGTACAAGGTAACAAGAAAAAGATCATCACCAAAGAGGATTTCACAAATAAAACAGAAAGAATATGCCAGAAAGAGGGTAAAAGAAAAAAAAAAAGGAAATAAGATGGGGAATAATAGAGAGCTTTCAAGAATAGAGATTGACACAAGCCTTTTACAAGCTTATTGGCTCAACTTTAGAGACGCCTTCAATAACGGCATCCTTTCAGAGAGTCTGGGCAGGACAGTGGCCAAATGAAAATTGAAGCATTGTTGAGCAGCCCTATGATCTGCTTCTGATCAGTATACCAGCATGATTTCCTTTACTACTGCACTAATACTAATGGTCCTGGGTTGGTTTCATAAAAGAACAGTGACCTTTGCTTGCAAATGAAAGTCATTAGTGTGTCATTTATCGCTGGTATTGTAGGTTTGTGCCAGCACACTTTGCTGCATAGAGAATAGGAAACGCGAAAGAGGTTAAGGTCAATACGAAACATCATTTGCAACATGCAGATGCATATTTTGTCTCCCTCATTCATCATACCTGATTCAACTCATCAGCTCGTTAGTAGAGACTGCAAGAACTAAATTGGGTGTGTCTGATAAGGAAGACATACAAAATGTGCAGGGCTGGGGTGCCTCCAGGACAGGTTTGAAAACCACTGTTCTACATTAGCCTTTAGTGTCACATGATCTTTTAGTAATCATGCTGCTTTCCAGGCAGGTTTTTGAGCCGTAAGTTACGACTTCAAACCACAACTCACGACTTTGTAGCGTTCCAGGCAAAGTCATGCCAAACTGCCTGAGCGCAAAGAATTGCAGTAGCTAGATGTAAACAAAGCATGGCGGACCGATGGGGCTTATGCTCACTTACAATCATTTCTATCACCAAAGGTGCTTATTTGAGGGAAACTGAGGAGAAACAATGGCGCATAAGGCAAGAGAAACTGTTATACCTTTTATTTTATGTTATTTGTAAAATACCATGAAGGACTTCCATAAACCCCTCATCTGCAGGGGCTGCCATTGTTGTTTCGCGGGCTATGTGACGTCAGAGCTCGTAACTGGGAGTACATCGATCTAGTACGAGATCACGGGTGGGAAGTCACGGGTTTGACTGCCGTTCCAGTGCACTTTCACGGGTAGAAGGTTGGAAAAATGCAGGTTACGGGTTGCCTGGAATGCGGCATCATTCTAATATGCAGATTTGGAGCTCAAGAAGCATTTCTTAATATCAATGCTGAAACCCATTTTGTGCTGCTTTATATTTGGGGGAAACGAAAGGATACTTTGATGAATAGAACGTTTAAAACAAAGTCTTTACTGTCATTTTTGATAAATGTAATGTCCTTGCTAAATAAAAGCATGAATTTTTATTTACAGAACAACAGAACTGTTTTAACTATTAGCAAGATATTATTATTAGCAAAGAAAGACTCTTAAATAATGCATAAATAGCTATTTGGCTATTGGTTGACATTGTTTTAGAGGAAAAGCAAGTTATTATTATCATGATGAAAGATTACAAAGACAAATATTGTTTTCTTTAGAATAGCTTGCAGTGATGAATCTTTCAGAATAACATCATGAAATTGCATTAATAAAAAAGTAAATAGGGTTTCATTTCATGTTGATACTTTTTTTTTTTTAAAGGACATACTGGGCTCCAAGTAGCTTCATTAAACAGCATTGAAAACACCCACAAAAGATAAACCTGCATATCAGAAGCCCAAATATACAGTGTTCAAAACAGCTCTCTATCATTCTGTTTGTCCATCTTCAACAAACACACACACACACACACACACACACTTGCCTTGACAGCGGCAGACACAGCAGCAGTTGCAGCGATGCTCAGGCCCTGCTTGCCGAAGTTCACCATGGTCTCATAGCTTCTCTCTTTCGCCTGGACTATATAGTCGTCAATTTCCTTCAAAAACATTAGGACAAGATTGAGCACTTTCTGGTCTTCAGGCACAGTATCAAACAATACAATATGCAAATATGGAACTGTAAATGAATAAAAGCAGCACTAGACCAGTGGTTCTCAACTGGTGGTCTGTTTTTATAGGGTCGCAGAACAGGGAAAAAACAATGCCAAAATTCATCTTTCATTTTGCAGTATGGTGAACACGAATACAATATTTGTTCAAATGCTTTGCAAACCCAGTGCATTAAGAGGAGGATAAATGTGAAGAGGAGATTCACCCTTTCTTTGGAGGAAAGCAGAGGATGGAGGAGTTTTCTGTAGATGGCACTAGCTCCTCTTGTGTAGGGAGACAGAAGCCAGATGACAAACGCAACTTTGATCTCGTAATAGAGGGGAAACCTTTCGATCAGAGGAGAGAAAGAAGATACAAGGACTCCAGTTACATCAGATTAATCAGCTGACATAATTACACTCATTAAAGCTGTATTCCAACAAATTAATTTGTGCTACTCTAAATTAAAACAGCAACTTCGTTTCATTAAACCCTGATTGCTTCCCTGCATTCCTTGGTCTAGGGAAACAAAAACAAGACCTTAAATGAAACGGCTTACTTCTTTAGCCTGACATGAATCACTTTTAATCAGGTAAACGTGCCGCTGATGTGAAGGAAGACTCGAATGTCTGACTCACCAGGCTATGGTTAGATCTGTGACGGTCTCCACTACTGTAAACAGGGCAAAGACAATCCAGTACATCATCCATCGCACCTGAAAAAGGAACAAAACAGCAAACAAAAACAATAAATGTTAAATTAACACAATATTTATGTTAAGTGAACTGATATAAAAAAATATGACCCATACCAGCAATCAATAATCCGTTTTTTATGTAACATAACCAATGTTTAGGTTGGTTATTCGGCCACACTGGTATAAATAATTATTGGCCATCGATGTCAAATAAAAATTTCCCCAAGATCCTGTTTGTTAAAGGGGACATATTATGCCCCTTTTTACAATATGTAAAATAAGTCTCTGATGTCCCCAGAGTGTGCATGGGAAGTTTTAGCTCAAAATACCCCACAGATCATGTTTTATAGCCTGTTAAAATTCCTAGTTTTTGTGTATGTCCCTTTAAATGCAAATGAGCTGCTGCTCCCTGCCTGTTCTTTAAAGAAGAGGGTGGAGCTAGCGCATGCAACAACAACAACAACATGTTAGAAACTGTGTTCAGTTCAAACTGGACTCTGACAATAATGCCTAGAGAGCCAGAGAATAAAAGCTGCATGGAGGTAGAACAGGTATAGTTATATATATAGGTTTATTGCCATCTTGCTTTTCTCCACTATTAGTAACAAGCCTGTTGTAGCGGATCCCGTTTGAATGATGGCCAAAACTTTACTGATGAATTTTATGAAGTTTGTTCATCACACAAAAGATGAAGCATCTGTTTTCACTTCAGAAAATATGAATAAAATACAATACAAAAAGTGCGCATTAAAGTCCTGTCCATAAACACTCTTCCCTTGCATTATCATCAGCATACACAGCGAATTACACAAAAATACTCCTTACAACAGTAAACAAATATATACAGACCTTATGCCTTTTCAGTGGGTGCTTAAACTGGTAAACTTTATATCCATAAAACAACTCCGATAAAGCATTAGAAAGTGCACGCTCTCCCTTTCATTACTGCCATGACCAGTATCGTTCGGAGACTATAAGCTGGATTACGAATAGTTGGTACTGATCCGTCCTTGAGCTTTAACTTTTTATCAAAACTTGCCTTGCTTGAATTGTCCCTCGTTCAGGCAATGCACCTGCATTGCTTACAAGACGTTGTTGCTCGAGCGCAGAGAAAATAGCGGACAGTGTTGTGTCCAGTGCACTCTATGATGGACTGATGATCCACTGTTTAGCAAAACAACAAAAAGCTTTTTGATATTTTACAATGCTATCTGCCTCCAATAGGTTGACACGATTAAAACAAACAAAAAAACCCTCAAGCTGGATTATAACCGATACAGTGCACAGATATCTTGTGCATCCCAAAGTGCCATAAATGCTACTCTTAACGTAGTCTCAGCGTCAGACGTCACGCCCACGGACCACAGGCTGAATATGGCACACTTGACTGGAAACACTTCAGAATTTTCGAAGTCGTCAGTTTGATTGGTTGAATTCTACAGGATGTCCGGGAGACGTGTGTCGTGTTCTTTAAGGGTCCGCCTGGAAACAAAGATCCCATGATGCCAAACCCCCTCATGGGAGACGAACGGCATCAAGTTTACAACCGTGACAATGAGCGCTTACCAGGATCAACTAAACGCTGGATTTTCAAACGTATGTTAAATATGTAATTTTAAAGACTCTTTAAATTACGTCCAAGAGTTTTGCACACCGATCTGTTATTGTAGGGACATATACTGCCCTATAGGACATTTTCACACCGCTAAACAGTACGTGAAAAAAAAGGAACTGTGATTGGTTGCTTTATATATCAGTCAGACGGCCTCTGGCCGGTCCTTGGCCAATGAAGCGTGTTCTGTAGTCCAGACCTTCTGCCGTCAGTCTGAAGGTCTGGCTACGCGCGACTACTCTTAATGCCGCATTGATCACCTATTGCCAAGATGCATCACACTCACCCAAACATAAAACACCTGGTACCATGATAGAGAATATAAAAAAAAAAATTCCATGCACTTTTTTTATTCTGTTCAATAGCCTGAACGCCTAATCTTTCCACACAGAGTGGCTCGCTAACACAAATCCAAGCACACCTCTTTTCCTAGGAGGAGACGGAAACAGTCGAGTGTAACAAAAAATCATTATGGCTGTGACATTAATTTCCATCCCAGCTCTCTGTGTGTGTCTCTCTGCAGCAAGACCTGTTTGGTATGCTCTACCTCTCCTCTGCTCTCAACCACAGCGCGCTTTCAGCCAGCTTCTTAGCATTTCAATTTCAAACACCCGTGCAGACAGTCATGTGATCCCCAGCCTTGAGCTGCAGCTCTCGGAGGTATTAGGTGATATTTTCAGCCTCACTGAACAAAGTCAAATGAATCCATGCAGAGGCAGCATTACCAGCCTGACAGGAGGCGTCAGATTTAATTGGTGTCCTCCCAATGAACCTTCAGCGGTCTGAGAGAGATCAATGCGTTGCATCAGCCGCTGGAAAGCTGCCGCTCCATGACAAACTGTCAATCGAAATCCACCAGCGGTGATCTTTTCTCGTAGTCGGAGCGCTTTGGTCGCTGACCGCATCGATACATGAAATCTAATCAGATCTAGAAGCCTTCCTCCCATAATCCTCCAGACAATCCTATTTATTACAAGTCTGCAATTACCTGGCTTCAATTAAAGAAGTATGTGAGATGTAAGCAGAATTTCGACCGCTTTGTTCTATCTCGCTGTAAAACTGGGTTAAAGGCGATTTGAGAATGGGCCAGCTCCCAAGACAAGCATGCCTTTCCCGTTCAGTGCTGCATGTGGATAAGGAGTTGTGTAGCCTGGATTTCCAATGGAAATAAAAGCCTTTGAAGTATCCTGATTGTGAATGGACGTATTCCTTTCCTGCTCCGTGTGCGTACCATGGAGAGGTTTCTTTGTTCATCATTTAAACTGAGCAGTGAGACATATGAGCTGACCCACTCTGTTTATCTAACAAACAGGAGTTGTAGGCATTGTACAGAATTGCTCCGAGTGGAAAAACCGCAGTGTGGTTTCTAAGAGCATCTAGTCTATGCTAGTAAACACAGGCTTTGTCAAGCTGCCTTTAAACTTTATTTAAAGTCCAACATAAACCAGCAACTCCAGTCGACCGGTCCTATAAAAAGGCCTGCAGCACAAAGCATCATTTGTCCGGTTCTATTTTGAAAATGATTTGAAAGAGGTTTCTCAATTACCAGTCTGCACTCAAAGGCAAACGCAGAAACGGTTATGACATGTTTTCAAAAAAAGCTGCTTTTGTGGTCGATTGAGCTTTCTTCTTTTTTTCCAAGGGTTTGCTATTAAAAGTCTAAGTTTACCGAAATTGACTTTCCACTCGAACATTCAGGAACATTCAACATTTTAGCAAAGCATATAAACATCCATGATCCTGGGCTCCCGGTGTCCCTTCTCCTGAGTTGAGCGATACCGCTACTGCTGTTTACATAAACGTGTCCTTATATTTTATAATGCATGTATATCCAGATCAAATATATTATAGGCATTATACTTGACAGTAAGGCTGGCCTAATGGCTGGCCTAAGAGCAATTCAGGCTATATATTATATATA
The DNA here is from genome assembly GCA_018749465.1 of Paracanthobrama guichenoti. Taxonomy (NCBI): domain Eukaryota; kingdom Metazoa; phylum Chordata; class Actinopteri; order Cypriniformes; family Gobionidae; genus Paracanthobrama; species Paracanthobrama guichenoti. The sequence goes on from CM031954.1 coordinate 18,296,565, forward strand.
TATATAGTATATACAGTATATATTAAATATTAGTACAATAACATGTGACTAGTTTGACAGAATCATTTATTAATCGTTAACAAACATTCAAGCTGAACATTTCTGCTTTAAAACGCTCCTGAACAGTGGTATTGCTTACATCTACTGTAGGCATGTTAGTGTAACCGCAATTTTTTTATATAAAAATATATGCATCAACATTATTTTCTGTGCTACATGGTAACAAAACGGTCACAATTGTAACATTAAAGAACAAAACAAAAATATGTTAATTGGTTAAACTGTCGCTATATATGGAAAAATGTTTATGGATATGAAAAATAATGCAATCTTATAATTTACAGTGAAAAAAACCCTGACATTCCCAGAACTCCCTGTGTGACACTTCACATTTTATTGTTTTTTTATTAATTAAATAATTAGGTTTTTCTTGTGTCAGTTTATCTTATGTTGTTAAATGTTTATTGCAATATTTTATTGTCATGTGTTACCATGATGGTGTGTTTTTACACAGTATTTAAGTCAAAAGCTATACTTGTAGCTTTCTCTTTACCACCTATGTTTTTATGGGAGTTTTCAGTATATTATAAAACTATAAAACAATACTTTGGCACATTAATATTAATAAAATATCTGTTTTAAACTGTAAATTTAAAGGGATAGTTCTCCCAAAAATTAAAATTATCCCATAATTTACTCACCCTCAAGCCATTCTAGGTGTATATGACTTTCTTCTTTCAGCCAAACACAATCAGAGTTACATAAAAAAATATCCTGGCTCTTCCAAGCAATGGGAGTGAATAGTAACAGATTTTGAAGCCCAAAAATTCATAAAATCATAAAAAGTAATCCATACGACTCCAGGGGTTAATGAAGGCCTTATGAAGCATAGCGATGCGTTTTTTGTAAGAAAAATCTTTATAACTTCATAAACTATTATTAACTTTATAATCACTTGCTTCTGGTAACGTCTGTATGACGTAGGATGTAGGAGTATAGTAACTTCAGGTGGGAGTAGATGCCTTTCACGATTCAAACAAATCGGGATGGGCAAAAGAATTCAAGGTCCGCCGATATCTCCCTTTAAATATTTGTGTTTTTGACTTATAATTCATGTCACCGTTTTTTTTTTTTTTCTCCATCCACTGCGCTTCCACGTTTGTCTATACGTCATGCGTCGGTACTGTATTTTGTATGGTAAAGCTCTGACAAACATAACTATCACTTTTAACAACAATTTCACAGTTTTGTTTTTTACAGTGTGCTCAAAATGCCTGTCGAAAGGGCTTAGTCTGCATTGAACATAGAACACTCCATTAAGCCACTTTCCTAGGCTATCCATGTCCTGTTCCCAGTGTCTTGATAGAATGAAAACAAATCAACAAAAAAAAAAAAAGAAGTTTGGCATAGCATTTTATTGGTTTCCACCAGATGAAACCTTTCATTAGGAACCAATGAACATTATGAATTATTGTTGATGCCCATGCTGTGTATGTGTGTGTCTGTCTCTGTGTGTGTGTGTGTGTGTGTGTGTGTGTGTGTGTGTGTGTGTGTGTGTGTGTGTGTGTGTGTGTGTGTGTGTGTGTGTGTGTGTGTATGTATATAGCTCTGGAAAAAAATAAGAGACCACTTGACATTGAGAATTTTTTTATATATAAAAAATATATATGAAGAGTTCAGTTAAACTGTCAACTTGAGATTTGAATCTGTGGCGGAAGGAAGTAGTTCTGCACAAAAGAGTTTTTAAAGACACTCCGTAGTTTTTTCTTATGTATTTACTCACTTGTGCTGTCGAACTGTTGTATAAACGCAACATCACACTCATAGCCATGCGATATGGCTCTATATCAGCACGCTATGATTACATATAGCACTCAGCCTGCTGCCTCATGCCTACACACAAATCACAGCCATGCTGATAAACAGCCATATTGCACTGATACTCGTGTGATATTGCTCATATATATGCTTACTGACCACAATTAACCCAAAACAAACGGAGAGCACCTTTGTTGACACACCGTTGTTGGCTGCAGGCCGTTACAGTTATGTTAAGATTTGTTAAAACCGCTTCATATTAACTGCTTCAACTGGGATTTGGTTTAATGAAGTGTGCATTCTGCAGGTAAACAGGAGAAGATGGAAAATAATATAGGAGAGTGAGACGTGGTTTGGAAACTGCTCAAGGTTCATGGCATATTTTCGGAAACTTTTGGACTTTCTGAAATGAATGACATATAAAACGGTCTTGTTCTGGAGAGGTAGCATTGGCGTAGCTTATACAAGTGATGAGCGGAATGCTTTTCACAGCAAATATTCACTGAGATGCACCACCGATACAAACAGACTCTAAAGTTACCAGTACAATCACTAAGGAAACCTAAAATTAGCCATCTGAAGTAGACAAAGGCATACGAGCAAAGAAAGAGAAATGTTTAAAGGGATAGTTCACCAAAAAAATTCTGTATATTTACTAGACACACTTTATAGTACACTCTGTCACTCCAGACCATGAAACACAAAAGGAGAACATTTAAAAAATCTTCATGTACAACGGAAGGTGAGTTTTAAACTTAGAAATACACAATTTGATTGGAGCGAACCATTCCTTTAATCATTTCACAAGAACAAAGGGCACACTGCCATAAGATCATGACAGTTTGTTCTCAATGGGGCTAAACCACATTCAGCATACTTTTCTTAATTATATCCAGGTTCACCACAATGTTGCCTAGAGGTATTGTTGACTATAAATTACACTGATTCTGGCCGGACCTGAATTAGCATTTCATTGCATTTATCTCTCTCATTAGAATGTAGGATGGGCTCTCACAGGGAAGGTCCTTTAAAACAGGTAAGTGCAGAGAGAACGCGTCACCTGATCCGGACATACAAGCCAACACACTCTCCCTCCCAACATGCTTGAACACGCACAGAAACAATAATGTGCTTCTCTGTTCACATCCTATTTAAAGGTGTGGTGTGGCTTTGTAGTTAAAGATCTGGACTAGTAACCCAAAAGTTGTAGAAGTGTTGATTAATGACCATCATTGAGCTCTTGAATAAGATATTTAACCTCAGGTTATTTCAGGGCAGATTGAGTCTGTAGTAAGCAAACCTAGCTGGTTTAAAAAAAAAAATCAAAATCAAATGCCTGGTAAATCAAAAACAATAAGTACATGAGGGACACTGTGTTTATACTTACGTATTCTTTGACATTTTTGGTCTTCACTGCTTTGTAGGAATAGTACGCTGGGTACAGGTTTCCAAAAACCAGCCTGTGTAAAGAAACAGAGGGTAAAATAAATAAACACAGGAAAAACAACTGTAACTCCGGATATTCTTCAAAAGCAGGACTATTAATTCGGATAATCCTGTCTGTATGTCTAGCTCTATTAAAAGCCACTCACTTCCTCAGTCTGATTGTTTACAAGGTAAACAACGACTTCCTTTTCTTTCATTTCCAAAAGAAAAGATAAGGGAAACAGAAGGGACAAAACTGCAGGAGACACCTAATTTAAAACACGTTCTAAAAGAGATTAAATCCATGTGAACTACAGTCCATAGAGAGCAAGGCTAGAAAAGGGCAGAAAACTAGTACAACCAACTCTTTTTGGTTGAAAATGGCAACAATTCCCAAACAATATTGAATTAATTTAAATGTTATTAGGCACCATTTTTCTACTAGAAGTCATCCTTGACATAATAGCTAGCTAAAGGCTGGAATACATTACATGAATTTTGCTCTGATTTACAGTCTGGACGAGCTGACAGATTTCACAGAAAATCGTGTAGTGTATGATGGGCACATTCTTTGATTCCATCCAGTTGGAGGATATCAAACAAGTCTCTTTTTTTCCAATTTCAACCACTTCTGTCCTGATTTCTTTGAGGGAAGGTCCATAGGCAGATAAATGTATGGGCTTTTTCAGATCTTTCAATCTAATGGACGAAATAAGCTTGTGCAATTTACATATGAACTAGGCTTGCTGTGATAGTGTCTGTGTTACCGGTGTTGCCTCCACCACCGTTGTTTTGATTTTTTATAGTAGTAAAAATCATTTACTTCAGTTAGAGAACAGACACTACAATTAATGCTCACTACTGCCCAATGCAGCGTGAGCCGAACGAGAGTCGCAGCACAGATCAGCAGCAGGAGTCAGATTTCATTTATGTTGTTGTGTTTTTCATGAAGAATAATAATGAACCCACCATTCAAGCAATTGCAATTTCGTAAATTGCGCATGGCCATTCATAATGGTGCGTGTCCACTGGTGCACAGCAGAGCGAGCTCAACTTGAAAACACTTGCTCTGCTCTGGACCGTTATGAATGCACATGCAGCCGTGTACATTTTATTTGCGCTTTTTCAAATTGCCGATTTAAAAAGCGAGGTGCAAAAGATGGGAAAACTCCAATGATTTTGAAGTCACATAGGCCTAGTTTCAGAGACAGGGCTTAGATTAAGTTTAGTTAAATTAGGACATTTAAGTAGCTTTTATAATTTTAACATTACTGGTGTGCATCTTGAGACAACAATTGACTGTTTGCAAAGACCAGCCCCCTTTAGTTACTGTTGCTATGTACGACAAGCCGCACTCTCACACCACACATCATGTTCTCAGAGCAAAGAGGATACTGACAACACACTGACACTGACAGGACAGAGCAGGTTACTTTTAATATGAAACAAAGTCTCAAATCTAAAATTGTCATTTTTTTAAAGAAATGTAAACAATAAATACCATTCTGTGACTCTTTAATGTGCCGATCATCTCTTCCTTCTAGTTAATTTATAGTATCAAATAAACATGAATGAACTTCAGAAGGCATGCTGTTTCAACCATGGAAAGACGTCAGTACACACCATTTTTCCAAGTTCAAGTCCACCGACGTTAATCTACGAAATCTCTTGACTGCTTTGTCGGACAAAAATGGTGGATTAGGCAGATGGTAGATTATGATTGGTCAGACTGCCTGTCAATCAAACTCCCGGCAAAGGGTGAATTGCAAGCCTTGTCTGTGAAAGTGGGCAGTGTAATGAATGGTAGCGGGTAGTGTATTCCAGCTTAAAGCTTTAACAGATCTATATACAGAAGGAGCATCTTTGACCAATGATTAAACTGAGAAAGTATCCAGCATTGGATTTAATGTAAACTTGGGTTGGAGATGGAAAAGACGTCACACTGATGTTCATTTCAGTAAATCACAAAGATATTCCATTTCACCCTATGAGCGACTGACCTGACACAAGCCAATAAACCTGCAGATGGGCCCAGTGCCAGCCCTTCATCTGCGGCCTGTCGCTCTCAAACGAGTCCCATTTATTATGTTCCGCTCTGCTAAATTTGCTGGGGATCTTGCAGAAGAATACATGCTAACCTCCTCATTGTGCAAGTCTCCCATTGTCACAGATCAATGAGTGCACGCTCAGAGGTGCCAAACACAAAACAAACCCCTTTCTCATCTGGACCCCCACAAATAAGTTCAAGGGCATAAACAAAGCAAAAACAGGGAGACATGGATGTGGAGCTGATTTTTGGCCCCAAAGTGCCTGTGGCCTAAATTCCATGTGCTAAAGCTGCTACTAGCATTCATTTTGACATGCCACGCAGACTTTTCCGAGGTTTCACAAGCAGGAACCAGCCTTGATGTTTCCCAGATGATAATGCTGCTCTCTGAAACCAGTGTTTCACTTTCATGCCAAAGATGTGCCTTGAAAAATGGCATTTCCCCAAGGGCTAAAAGAGTCCTTCGAAGTAGCTTTTCAGTAAACTCGGGTTGAAGCATTCCCACTGATTTAGAAGTACAGTGTCTTTGCAGACAGACAGGCTTCTTGACTCAGCAGTGCAGCAAAATTTGTGGACAGCTTGTGCTGTTTTCACTGCCAGTTATAGACAACGTTTGACCCAGAAATTCAGGCCACTCCATTATCAGCCCAAAAACTTTTATTATGACAACTATTATAACAGCAACATATCTGCCATTTATTTCTATAGTGAACATCAATTCACTTTAACACATGCAATTTATTCAAAAGTTAAATTAATTTAAAAGCAAATCAATTACTGAGGCATGCGAAATTGCATCATTAACTCTTTCCCCGCCAAACACAGATTTTTCCGTTATTTGTGAGAAAACGGTTCCCTGCAAAACACAGAATTTTCTGTGTTTTCACTGTTATACACTGTTCACTGTTATAGGGGGCACTATTATGCACCTTCTGAATGAATACAGAATCTCCTGATCAAAACACAGGCGAAGACGACGCAAATAAAACAAATCTATCATATGTATGCAGATGCCTATGTAAAATAACGTGATCATCAACATTGAACATCATATAAATCAAAACTGCCTAATGTTCCTGAATGAAATGTCAACCCAGGACGATCTATGGGACTGTGCAAGCATTAGGGGTGTTGACGGACTCCAATTTACTCCATCTGTGTTTGATCATCACTCTGAATCTGATCTGGCTGTAGTCTTTGACAAAAAACATGATTTTCCTCAGCTTTTGGTTCAAAATGTAGCTGTTTTATGAAACATACCCATATTTAAGTGTTGATAAAAAAGGAATGCATGATGCATGCATTATTTTTTGTTTAAAAGCATAGGGTCTGCTCTTTCTTTTGATATACTGCATGCTCAGATATTCATACAACAAAAGATTATATAGGCCATTACATTTTTGTGAAAATTATCAAAAACCCTAGCAGTGGCTGGCAATTTTTTTTTTAAAACGCTGGCGGGGAAAGAGTTAATGTAATTTACGTCATGCAGTTAGATGATCTTAAGCCCGGGACACACCAAGTCGACGTTAAAGAAAAACCAGCGACAGAAGCTGACTGTGCTGTCGCCTCTTGTTGGCTGCATCTCAGTAAAAAAGCTACACTTGAACACACCAAAAGGACTAAAGGCAACTGTCAACTAGCACATGCGTTCTGTGCCTGCGTGCAAGTAAATAACTGTCTATATCAGCAGGTATCAATAGTCTATTTTCAGTATTCAAAAAGGGAAACTGAACTGCAGATATACAAACCTTAAACAAAGCAGTGCTTGCTTACCATTTTGAACATCAATCGCACTGATCATTTTCTTCATTGCAGTCGGCTCATGTTATCATGAAAATATTTGTGCATTCGAATGCTCAGGTAAGATGTAAAATTATAACAGCCTTCTGTCTGTACCGTCTTTGCTCGCTTTCATCACTATTCTCGTGCACGGACTCACTCGGTAAGCTGAACAGCAAATCAGAATTCTCTCTTGCACCGATGGCAATTCGACATGCTGATTTGGCCTAAAAACCCCAGACAGCATCCGACTAGAGTCAACAGTGTGGAACACACCAAAAAACTAAGCTGACTGACACTCAAAAAAGGCCAAACATTGCCCGAGAGCCGACCATCAAAAGTTGAGAGCAATGCCATTTACAATGGCGTAAGCACAACCCTGGTAGGCGGAAATTTATTTTCAAACCCTTTAACCCATTTTTGCTTCTCTGTTTGCGATCATATTTTAATCCAATAAACACTGTGAAAGTTCAGTTCATTGATCCAGTCAGCAAATTAATTCAAACATAACTAATGTAAAGAAAATCAGGCTGATTAAATCAGATGGCAGAAATAATAGAGACTCAACGTTGTGTCTTCAATTAATTATTCATTCCAGTGCGTGTTTCACTTTAAAACATGAGCCCTGTCATATTCTGTGATTGTTTCTGAAGAGCGCGAGCCCTCGCTCATCATGCTGTGTGAAATACAGACTGAACAGAACGTCAAAACCTCCCACCACTGTATGGCCAGATGAACTAAATTTTTTGGCTAGGTAAAGCAAACCAGCGACACAATAGTGAAGTTTTGATGGATGAGGCTTGCAATCAAGATAAAGATGATTGTGGTGGTGTACAGGAGTCGTACAGTAAGATGTTATATTGATGTGCAAACATGAGGTCATGTTCAGTAACTTGACTTGTCTAATATGTAAACAAGCTCTGCTGTTGCACTGTACACATACCATACACTGTGAATTCTGAAAGGTTTTTTTACATGTGTGCTTTAGTGTGATGTATATCATATGAGGGCTTTTCCCACTTTTCACAAATAGTTAACCCTGGGTCATTCTAAACCCTGGGTAAACTGAATCCTGGGTTATCTTGCTTCACATTTCACACTAGGGATGTCACAAGCACCGGTACTTCGGTACCAAGTCGGTACTGAAATGTAAAAAATGAAAATGTAAAATCGCATTTTTGTATTACCGGTAGTACCGCCTCCCGAGTATATCTGGTACCCGCAGCTGCGTTCAGTCGCTTCCGTGTTTATCTAAGCACAGGGTTCCAGACTGTAGCCGAATATATAACTTACTAGTGTAGTGTAGCTTAGTTTTCACTTGATCTTTTTTTATAAACAATGTTTACTTTTAAACAGCATACAGCCTTTAAATGTTTATGTATTATTTACTTATAATGATTATCATCATAAATAATAAACTCATTGAATTTAATAAAAAAAATAAAAAATAAAACATTTTGCTGTGGTACCGAAATTGGTATAGAGTACCGTAAAATTTTTATGGTATTGGTACCGACTACTGGAATTTTGGTACCGTGACATCCCTATTTCACACTGCTCATAATTTACCCGGGGTAAACAATTAATCCTGGGTATTCATAAACTGACGTTTCACATTGTACATTCCTAAACCCTATGTTCTTACCTGCTTATTTGCAGGGTCAGTGTCATTGATTGGCAGCACGCGTGTTTTCGGTTACACATAAAAGCTCCAGCATTGCATCCTCGTATTGCGACTGTACTATCGAGTTTACACTGAATGGATACTTCGGACTATAAAAGGTAAGAATGAAATGGTCTTTTCTTCACTCAAATTGTTGCGTTTTCTGTCAACATTTGACATTTTTCCTCTCAAATGCTGAATTTACTGTTTATATACAGTGTGCAATGTTTCTGTGACTGTCCAAAGCATGCAAATATAAGTACGTAATGGGCTGTCTGTTGCTAAGTCTGTAGCTATAACATTGCATCGTTTCTAGGCATGTCGCAATAATCAATATATCGCACAATATATGTACATGACCTCAATAATTTTTTTTAATGCAATATATCGCCCATTATGTTTACATGATAATGAATATCAGCTACATTTTACTCGATTGTGCAGTCATCTTGTATGTTTTCCGTGACGGAGGTGAAAGTGGTTCTCGGGCAGTTCCTTCATGAACAGAGCGGTTATCGACAGGTGAAAAAAAGGTGCCATTTGAGGCGTTATAGTGTTTTCCTGACAACTATTGACAGTTAGGAAGAATAAGCCCAAATGGACTCGAAGCCGCAATCCCGTTCGGTGCGCATATAAATGTCAACACGGAATGACGAGTCTTAAAGCCGTTTCACAAGGGAAAATGTTTATTTACTATTTATCCAATTTTTTTAATTTACCCTTAATTTCCATGATCTAAAGAATTAAAAGGTTGTCATTTGAAAGTGTGTAGGTCTACTTGCATTATTATGCTGTTACATTAGGACAATATATTCAGTAGCATAAAATAGTCTTAAAATTACAATAATATAGTTTATCGCAATTATTTTTGGGACGATATATCGCGAAACAAAAAGTAGTTATCGTGACAGGCCTAATCGTTTCATTCTACAAGTTTGGCACCGCAATGTGTAGTTAACACAGCAAAAGCGGTGCTAACCCTGCTCCGCAGAAGTGTGAAATGTTCCTTTACCTGCAGTTAAACGCGGTGTTTAGAACAACGACAACCCGGGGGAAAGTGCAGTGTGAAAAGCCCTTTGGTTATTTGGTGTCCTTTTGCGGTCTCCAAGTGTCCTTTTTTGGAAAGACACCTAAATTTACTTTGAAAGCTTTCAGAAAATACAGTTTTGTGAGAATTACCCTTCAATCTGGATGGTTTACTTTGCTGGATATAGCAAATGATGACAAAATGAACGTGTTAAACAGGATAAATGGTGTATGCTTAATTTCACAATAAGTGTGCGATTAATTGCACAAAAGGGTGTGATTAATTTGATTTTTAAACAAATGTAATTGTACATAAATATAAACATAAAACAAAGAAAAATGATTTAACATTTTCTGTAGTGGTTCTTGCACATGCAGAAGTGTTCTGGGTGGTCACATCAAGCGGCTCAAATCTTTAGCCAATGCTCAGATGTCTCTTTCACACGAAGTCCATGGGTTTAATATAGGGCTGCAACAACTAAACAACAAATCAGATTATCAATTAATCATCTACGCACGGAAAACATCTGCCAGTCGCGTCACTTCATAGGAGTGAAAAACACATTTCTATGTACAAAACACATCTGGAAAACAGAGGATGCAGAGTGAGTTGCTTCTGAACCCAAGTTTGTCCAAAACATGAGAATGTGTCATTTTAAGAGCTTCAAACAAAAGCATATAGTTTAATGCAGCTTGCCCTGTCATAATTATTATTATCCAAATCATCAAATAATTAATCTACAGCTAATCAAAAATAATCTTTAGTTGTAGCCCTAGTTTAATATTTAATGTGAGTGGTTTGTGTTTGTAAATAATAATGTTGCTTGTCTTAGCAAACACCCAAGGGGAAAAAGGGGCTTGTGGGCATTTTAATACACAAGAATTATAACATTATGCAGTGGATGTGCACAGCACAGAGGTTCACAAAGTTCTCCCTGTTGCATGGTCCTCATCCAAGGATCCACCTTGGCAGCAGTTTATTTTCCTGTTGCCATAGAAACAGCAGAGGCACCAGGCTGTAACAATGGTGTTCGGCTCCACACATCTCTCAACCCTTCCCCCTCCACTCTCCCTGGAGCACTGTAATTTACAGATCTGTTACTCGCATTCATGTGGCTCTGTGTGCCTAATAACTAGTATTTTTCTTTCATTGGACGATTGTTTTAATCAGCATCAAATGAGGAAATTCACCTACAGCGTTGCTCAGCAATTTATGGGGAGATGCAGTAGGCTAGACTGACTGTAGACACTGAACAAAAGGTTTTTTCCCACAATTCAATTCTAGTCTGTGGACCATGAACCAAACTCAAATAAACAGACAGCGGTTCTGTGTTCTAAACAAGCAGAACGTTTCCAGTGGCAAGTCATTCGTCTTTCTACAATGAAAGAGAAAATGCCGTATGACATCACACAATCACAGCCAATCAGAACTATGAGAAGTGGGATTTAACCTATGAGATGACACTGTGGGTGGAGCTACACATTAGCCACTTTTCCACCGTCGGGCCGAACAGTTCTGATTGTGTACACGTTTCATTTTCCACTGTGGGGCTGATAACGGCCACTCTTTGGAATGTAATACAAAAGCGCCAGTCGTTGCCTTGGTAACACAATGGTTTACTGATGATATGAGACATAAATAATGACCACATTATGGAGGATGATCAGATATTTCTTTTAATTTTAATATTAATTTGTGTTTACATCGCTCAAATAGAGCGCTTAGCCAGAAACAGAGAAACTGGTAACCAGGCAACAGACAAGTGACCAATCCTGAGTGATGACATCACTTCATGGATTCTACCAGCACAATTCAGCACGGTTAGACAACTGTACCAAGAATTTCGGGCTGAGAATGGTTTGTAACCGTATGGTGCCACACCAAGTGGAGACACAACTGGAACTGTTCCTTACCATTACCAGGGCAGTTGTTGATCAAACAATTGAACTGAAAAAGTATGCCTGCCTATCTGTTTGACTTTTATTGATCACTGAGAGATAGCATTGATTGGAATGAAGTTGGTCCAATATAAAATGTAGTAAATGTACTTCCATGTAGTAAAGCTTAATTTAATGTAGAGTAACTGCTAGCTTAGCTCACTACATTTTCCAAGTAGCTTGCCCAACACTGGAGAAAAGCCCTGCGTGAGGCTATCGGCCTATAAAGTGCACTCTCGCACAAACTCCCATTATAATAAAAAAGCTGTCTTAATTGCACAATAAATCTCTTATTTACATTGTGTTTACAATTTGTTGGCTATAAGGGATTGGCAAGCTTGCGGCTTGTGTTGAACAAAACAAAACCTTGTGCGTTTTCAGCAGTGGATTCTGACTAACTTACTGACTAGCACCTTTGATAGGCCGTTGCGTTCAAACACTCAACACTGAGTGATATGATTGTGATTGGCTACAATGTTCAACTTTTGTAAAAACATTCTGTAAATAGGAACATCTGACACTCAGAGGGTGCTCAAACAAACACGAACGAGAGCATCGTCTATCAGCAGGTTACCGAAAATACCAGAATCACAGAAATGCTGGAACCTTCAACTTTTTTTTTTAGTACCGAGTGGTACTGGTAGTCAACCCTTGACAACCCTAGCTGGTAGTTGCTACCCTATTTTTACTGTAAACTTCTGGCAACCACAGCTGCCTTATATTACTGTTAATTTCACAGATTGTTTTACAGCTTACAGCATATGTTGATAATGTTTGTGTCATCACAGGGAGATGGAACAACTTGCAGTGCAAGTTATGAGGGATGAAACTAATGGTGAAAATAATACCAGAATAAAATAAAAAAAGTAGTAATTTCTTAAAGAATCAAATAAATAATACAATTATAAATAATTTACTATTACACTAAAACCAGACAGAAACTTCTGAGGAGTTATTATACATTGCATTTATGGTTTAATAAATGAATTAACGGTCCTGTAACTGAATAAAAGTCCACAATTACTATTACTCTCAACCCAGCAAAACATGTGGTCAACAAGCCAACAGCTCTGCACATTTTTAGATCCGAGTCATGTAAGTTACTGCTGACTTATCTGTCATTCAGTTAACATGGAAAATTTTAGAAAAGACTATGGCGCTATGAATAATTAAATATGCAGGAGGGAATATAGAAAAAGCTATCCTCTCTTTACCAGTATGGAAAATGCTGATCAGTGCGTTTTGTCAGACTTATTTCAAGTATAATATTAATAATGCACAATTTTGCACAATTAAATACTTAAATTTGTTATAAAGGTCACTCATTTAATTATTTTCAACATTTATTTGGAACCAGGATGCAAGCCAAATGATAAGACTAACAACAAATGAATATGTCTCACATTACGTAATATTTGAGCTAAAAAAAAAAGACAGATATACTCACACCTGTCACTGCATATAAAGTTAATTCATTATTCATGCACTAGCTGCTACTTGGCAACAATAAACTAAACTCTGCTTTGTGTTGTGCCTAACAAGCACCCCTTAATAACAGGTTCTACCCCTTATTTACCCGCTTGGGACACATCCCGCTCTACCGGTTAAGAGGTTTCTATCGTTGCAGGGTATATACTGTCAGACTGCCCAGCCCTAACAGTGTGCAATAAAGCCATAAAGTCTGCTCAACTTGTAGGTTTAGCAATCACTTCGTTGAAAGGCTTTGAATCTCCTCACTGTCTGCCTGTGGCTTCTCCTCCCACAAAAGAGCTTGCACGGCCCCTATGAAACAAATAAATGTGCTGCACATCAGTCTTTCATTGTTTTCACAACAAGGAGTTGGTTTTCCTCCAGTGGGCCCCTGGAGGAAACGGGACCTGCACTGAGTGGTCTTGAAAGTATTTTTGTGTAGCAGGGTATCGTTCTCAGGGTGTGCAGCTGAAAAAATAAAATCTTCAGAAGGGCCTTGACACTCAGGTTTAGGTCAACTTTGAGTTTCCTGCTAAGAAACGGCAAGGCAATGCTCACTCTGATGATGCTGTAGACTTACTTTAAGCCAGATGCTGAAAGTCTTCTAAAGCACATATGGTTCAACTCTTGGGACTAAATGTATTTTGCCTAAACTGACAAGGTGCACAGCCATTAGGCCTTTGAACCGTTTAATATTCCAATTAATTAAAAACAATGCAAGATGTAGCCCTCAAAGCTTTCATTCTGCAATGGAATAGAACTGGAAAAGAGACATTTCAAGAGGGCTGATATTTTACAACGGATTCTGTTTTGATTCATTTTGCGCAAAAAAAAACACAAAGAAAAACCCTATAGTTTATAGTACAGTTGTATAAAAGAAACAGGACATTCACAATTGTAAACCTTAATTGAATATAATTCTTCTTGTAAAGTCAGATTTGTTTAGCAGAAAAACATTTATTATATTATCAGGGTCAATCAGAAGAGCCGATCAGATGACGCAAATCTCGTGAGATAATGTTTCTATACAAAGATAAAATTGCTTCAATACATTCACCGGTCTCGTCTGACAGTTCTACCAGATGTCTGAAAAAGACATGATAATAAAAAAAAGTTATTAAAGGGGTCATGAATTGAGAAATCAACTTTCCCTTGAGCCTTTGATATATAAAAGGTCATGGTAATATAAGAATATCCTAAGTTTAACAAAGAAAAGCTTTTATTGACACCAGGTATCAAACGATCAATCTCAGAATATGCCAGGCTGTGACGTCAGAGTGTGGTGAAACGCCGCCTCAACATAAGATGAACAACGCCTGATTCTGTAGCCCCGCCCACCGACTCATGCCTGACATGACATGGGCCTACACAGAGCTAAACCAGATCCAACTTCTAAGCAATAAACATACCACATAAGCTTCATTCGGATTCCAATATTATGAATGCATGGATGAACTTTATTTTTAATGAATATCCAGCTCGAGTGGGGAAGACATTCCGCATTTGTTCCTTCATTTCACCACGGATTTGTTTGTAAAACTGGATTTGCAGACAGGATGAGATTACATGAATGAATGAAGCAACACACTAATGTGAGTAAAAATGTTTTTTTATATGTGACAGTATTGCATTGTTACAGATCGTTTGATATAGATCTATTGATCATGTGGACGTGTCTAACAGAACATACCGTAGCACGCTGTCAAAGGCGTCCAAAGAATCCTTTATTTGTGGTGTTGTTGGTTCATAGCAATTCGGGATCAGACTCGGACATGTATGGGCCAGGGCCCGGGGCTATGTGTTTTCCAGGCAGGCGTAAGCCCGGCCTGCTGACGATCTATCTTAAATAGTGAAATAACATTCCTTTCTTGATGTGCAGTGTTCACTCTCTTGACTTGATATTTGAAGGAAAAATACAACCACAGAAGTTTTGATCATGCTGTCTGCAACATATTTGGCGTGTGTGTGTGTGTGTGTGTACGGTTCGCTGTTATATCCACCAATCGGGTGGGCCAAGTAATAAAAAAAAACATTCCAATCAATCGCGGGTGGATGAGAGATAAATCATTGTGTTTGTTTGATAAAGACGTTTTGCGAGCCCTGTGGGACGAATCATTCCGGTTGCCGTTTTCCCACATGCTTTCAAAATCCTTCAAATGAGCTGAAGCTCATTAAATATGCAAATCTTATCCAATCCTAGCTGTGGGTGTTTACTTCCAAGTCTTCAGCGCAGTACGCCCATAAAATCTGAGCATTGCAGGAGAAAGGGTAGGGTAGAAAATAGCCTATTACTTATTCATTATGATGTTTTTGAATGCAAAAACCAGACAAACATCATAAGTCATAAGACAACTGTATAAAAATTAAAAAAAAGCCAGTTCATAACACCTTTAAAACTGCATTAAGCCTCAAAAGAAATAGTCTACCATTTCTTCAAGCGGCATTCTGTGTGCATGCTCTGAGACGGAGTTGAACACAGAAAAGGAAAATGAACTTTGAGCTTACACCTAAATGGTTAAATACATAAAGTAAACGCAGTCGATTGTCTTAAGTCAACATAAACAGTCAAGAAATAAAACGCATGTGTAAAAGTATATTGTATCCATGTATTCGGTCTTAAAGTGACAGCGGCTTAATATGCTTGCTGCCGTCAGTGCCCTTAATGTTCATCAAACAACAAAAGACAGAAAATTACTCGCCGCTCTTTAGTAGTTGGATTAATCTATATTTTATTTATACAGTGAAAACTATGCAGTGTTGTTTTACATTTGATTAGCCTACTTTCTGTTAATAAACGATTTTTAAAAGATTATTATTTTACAAGAAAGCAATATTTGTTAAGCTTTAAACGGGTTCCTAATCACCTCTTAAGAGAATGTTGAACATGCTACTTGCTAATAAATAAAGATATGATACTTTCTTCTCTTTTCATTTGAATTCTTAACATACATTGTTAAGAATAGCTAAATAACCCCATGGGTCTATTTGAAGCCTTCTAGTTATGTAGTATTATTTATTTCGGTGATCGATATCGGACAATACTGCTTTCAGACCGGCCCCAAAAATCCTGATCACATCCTGATTATCATTTTCATTTCATTCGTCTGCTGTTTTTGTTTTGTTCGGTTGTTTTATATACCATAATTTCACAAAATCTAGTCAGACCACTCTGTTTTTGCTTTATATTATACACCACTGTCTGCTCATGCTACGTGTAGTATCTTTGTTTGGATCATCATGATTAAAATGCTGAGGTTGTAGTCTCTAATTTCAATGGCTACAGATATTTAAGGCCAGTTTTCCTGTTATAAAGCAAATAAGCAAACACATTAGTTTAAAGAAAAAAAGAATAGGCCAAGAATCAGCCAGTATAAAAACAGCAATCAGAATCGGCCATGAAAAATCATGACTGATGCATCCCTAAAAATCACTCACAATAAAAAAAAAATGAAGTAGGAGCTAAAAAACAGTCACAGCAACTAAATTTAGGAATCAGACAAATGGCTGTAAAAAGATGATGCATAAACACCAGTGATCCTGAGCAAAGAAAATGAGGACAAACCTGTTCTCAGAAGCCAGCTTAAAGGGATTGTTCACCCAAGAATGTACATTTTGTCATTAACTCACCCTTAAGTTCCAAATTTCTTTGTTCTGCTGGAGACAAAAGAAGATATTTTGTAGAATATGGGGAACTAAACCGTTGATGGACCCCGCTGACTTCCATAGTAGGGGAAAAATACTATGGAAGTCAATGAGTTCCATCAACTGTTTGGATTCTGACATTCCCCAAAATATCTTCTTTTGTGTTCAGCAGAACAAAGACATTCATAGAAATTCACAGGTTTGGAACAACTTGAGGGCGAGTAAATGATTTTTGGGTGAACTATTCCTTTCACTAATATGAGGTTAACAGACATTTCTACATTTTCTCCTCTTTACCTGCTAATATCATACTGCTTACTGCATTTTAAAGACCAGTGAGAGTTTTGGGTGTTTATTCTGTACATACACAGTTAGTGCTTTAAAATTCAAATAGAAAAAAGCCAAACAAGGAAAACAAAACACAGCCCCGAAAGTGTCCACGCAGCACATAAGCCCACAGCATCATTTCAAACAGACGACATGGTCTTGACTTCATCAGCTTGCCATAAGCTTACAGTTATTGTCCTATATTTGAACTTCTACATCGTAAACGCTGTAAAATCCTAACCGCAGAATTATAACCTTAAACTAGCAAGGTGGACTGTAATTGGTACTTGCTGGTTTCTGTGACTGACTACATCGCCTCCTAACTGCTTGCTAGTGACTCTTGCACACTTTAAGGGGACCACATTGGAAAATGTGCCTTGTTCACAAAATAAACCAAAATGATCCTCTTTCTGCTGTTTGCAAATGAGCTACCAAACAAGGACAGACACATCAATCATTCAAATCTTTCCAACCCTAAAGGCAAATGTGCTCTTTTTTGCTGTAGAGATCGACTGATATATTTTAAGACTAGGGGTGTAACAATATATTGCAATACAAAAATGCAACAATATGCATCATGGATAGTTAACCCAAAACTAAAATTATTATGCAAGGAAAAAAATTCAAGTTTACAGAGTTTTAGTGTCAGTACTACATTAAGCTACTATATATAATGATGGATATTGTAATAATGCAATGAGGGAATATTTCTGGGTCCTGATGTCAAATGTCTTATGTTACCAGTAAAAAGTGAATGAATCTGAATTATTTTAAATATATATTCAGTCAGTGACAGAGTGCAAGCATATTTGTCTAAAATAATTCTGTATTTTCAGCTTCAGAATCATGGATATTTTTATTCTGGTGTCACCATTGTCCTGTGCATTGGGTTACTCGAACCAAGTCCAAGCCTATTCATTTCCACCCCAATGTAATACCAAATTTAGCATTTTAAATCAACAGTACGTTTTTTGTTAACCTTTTACCACGTCTTGATGTATCGCAATAATATCTTATCATGAGTTGAGTCCCGTGATATGTATCGACTATTTAAGACTGATTGTTTTTTATGTTTGAGTGTTCAATAAGCGATTTACACTGTTTATTATTAATCAATATATTTATTAATTGTTTGGTGTCAGCTTCTAACACATTAAAAACAGATTACAACAAAAATTCCAATATGAAATTTTTATTATTA